>JAODKC010000016.1:22463220-22483439 GCA_026777985.1 Mormyrops attenuatus | reverse complement strand
GTGAAAAGATAGATGCAAAAACAAAATGTCCACTACAGAGGACACAAATGAATGGCCCGGGTCTCAGGAGGATATTTCGGCTTTTCATTTATTTAGATAGTAAATTCACAAAGAAAATCCCCTTGAACGCAGCAGTACAGTTATGCCATGTCTATAAACCAGACCAAGCAGCCCATGTTATTAAAAGGTGATTTAATGCTGCAGATGATTTTGATTTATACCAATATTGGCTCTGGGATAACTGCACAAACATTGTTTTCTTTGAATCTAAATGAATGCAGGGAGATTGGTTACTATGGAAACCAGAATAAACAAAAACAAGGTATGCTGCTTTTCTTAGTTTCACTTTGGGTGTTTTGTGTTCAATTCTTTTGAAAAAAATAACATCAGAGTCGACGATATGATACAAACATTAATGTCATAGTTGAAACTAGTGCATCAAACTGTGCATTCAAACAGTGTGTTTCCCAAAATGACAGATGGATGACAATCCAACATGTCTCCACAGAAACTGTAACAGCCTTGAAAACAGTCATCGGTCAAGGGTGAGAAATGGCTGGATGCAACACACTGCACGGGCAGAGGCCCCTCGGGCCCAAGATCAACACTAGACATTGTGCACGGCCTTCATATTAGTGTGGGGGCAAAGGGTAGCACTTGTACAGAGCGTACAGAAAGTCAGCAGGGCATGGGATTCTATGGCAACTTGACAGATCCAGCAAGGTCCAGAACCGAGGACTACTGGGTATTTCTGTGTTGTGGGCGATCCAGTAATGCAGACTTACTGGAGCTGTTCGATCATGCCAAGCTGGGCCAACCCTGCCAACCTCAACCCCACAAATCGAATTTGTTTAGTCTCCACTCTCACCATGTTCCTCTGGATCCTGACTCACTCCCTTCATTTACTGCCCAGTTCTCTCCCTCTCTCTCTCTCTGACTTCTACATTTTTCTTCTACTTTTTAAAATATAATTGCGGTGGTTTGTGAATGAAGTCACTACTTGTTTGCACAAGTCACAACACATCCTGAAATTCAGCATTCATCATTTCCATGTCTTATCCATCACTGGGGCTACTGAGGACTCCAGAGGTGGAAAGTTCTGGTCCAGAAAGTACAAATCCAGACCAGGATTTTGTTCCAACCAACCAGTTGAGCATAAAGAGTCACATTCACAGAGTACTCAACTGGTTGGTTGAAACAAAATCTTGGTCTGGATGTCTACTTTCTGGACCGGAACTTTACACCTCTAGAGGACTCCAAGGAGACTCTACTGGTTTGGACACCTCAGAGCCCAGAGCAGGTTCATGGTATAAGGAGCAGGAATCTCCTACCTGTTTTCACTTACTACCTGATTATTGATAAATGGGATTGTGATCTGTGCCAGAGTCATGGCAAGGCTGAGAGAGACCTTGAAGAAGCAGATTCCTCCAAATAATGTGGATCAGTTAGAACAGTCTACAGATCATGTTGAACCTAGTTTTGTGCCGTCTGTTGGGCCATAGAATTAGAATTCGGTGATCAGTGGTCATTGTTGACACACCACAACAAAATGTGTCCTCTGCATTTAACCCATATGTGACATAGCAGGGGCCAGCTAATTCAGCACCCGGGGAGCAGTACCTTGCTCATGGTACCTCAATGATGCCTTGCTGGTTGGGGATTTGAACCAGCAACACTTCAATTACAAGTGTGCTTCCCTAACCATTAAGACACCACTGCCCACAAATGATGATCATATGGAATAGAAATAGAATGTAAGTTAATATACTCCAGTTTGTCCTAGTAAACTGCGTCACGTGCTTGGGGCATTCACGCCTGAAGCCCTGGATGAATCGGAATGTGCCCCGAATGAATCCTTTAGCTCAGATGTTTTAACAACTATGCTCTCAGTTCCCTGAATCCTCAGACAGATCAGGTCTCTGGGCTAAGCCCCAGGTGTCTTAATATCCTAGGAATGTCCCTGTCCTGGTGTCTTCTTGGTGTCCAAAATGTAGCTTGAAAACTGGGAAATATTTCAGCTGTCATAGGCATCATAGCTTTGAGAAGATCTAGCTGAAAACATCTTTGCCTGCTTTCACATGTGCTCCTAAGGCAACAGTTGATCTGGTACAATGTATTCCCTTCAGAACGATACTTAATATGAAATCCGTCAATATATACCCAGTTTAATAAATGGACAAAGGAGGAAAAGCTATAGTGTATCTATGGCACTTTGGATGAAAGTGACTACACAGCAAATAAATAATGTAGAGTAATGTTACATGACGATAACAAAAAGCAGCAGTGAAAATATTGAAACACTGGAAAATGCCATCTAAGTTGGTTGGTTGGTTCTGTCAGGTTTGCAAGTGGAGGAACCTGAAACGGAGCCCAGTGTCAGACTTTGCAGGCAACAACTCCACCCACACATTCGGCCTTATAGAGAGCCCATGAACTTGATCAGATCCATCCGAACAGCAGAATATCTGGTGAAGTTTAAATGGACAAGTCTCAGACAGCTCCGTGTTCCTCACTGTCTCAGTGGATCAATGAGTCAGTGGATTGCCCTTCCAGTGCTGCAGGACCCCAGGTTGTGGCAACCGCAGAGATCAGGACCTCAGCGTGTGGTACTCAGCCCCACGGGCGTCTGCTAAGCTGCCTGA
The DNA here is from genome assembly GCA_026777985.1 of Mormyrops attenuatus. Lineage (NCBI taxonomy): Eukaryota > Metazoa > Chordata > Actinopteri > Osteoglossiformes > Mormyridae > Mormyrops > Mormyrops attenuatus. The sequence goes on along the minus strand of JAODKC010000016.1, from coordinate 22,480,797 downwards.
TAAGGTGCGCCTTGCATTCACAAACAGAAGCTCCTTTATTCCATGTAGAGTGGAACCAGTTGTGGAACAGCTGTATCCAACTATGTCTATCCCTTATGTTTTACATTGTTGAAGGGGGAGGGTCCTTTTCTGGAGATCACCCAAGTAAAATACTGAAAGAATTGTACAGTAGAGCAGTAGCAAAAACTAGCCTTGTTTATGTCCCAATGGGTGAAAAACTGATTAAACTGTCAGCCTAATTTATTATGCGAAATGTTTCAAGAACCCCTATCTGTCACACAGTCTGTTTGGGAAACGTGTCATCCGCTTCCCTCTCTTGTCACAGCACAGCATCAGGAACATCCAATGCTTTCCTCAGCTGGCGCTACCCAGCACCGCGTGAGCCGGCCTCTGGATCTGTATTTTGACACCAAGATGTTAGCATTTGCCAGTATCATTCATTCTCCAGACGGTGTGGAGCTGTAGAAGAAGGGCTGCCTGTGTATGGAGGCGGGAGTGTGCAGTCCAGGACCTGTTCAGGCATCTTTGAGGTAACACTACTGCATTTATTAGAGTAGAATTAAAGACTGATTTGACAAACTGATTAAAAGTCAAGTAATATAAAACATGAAAAAGATAAAAACAAGATGGAGTGATCAATAATCAACAAAAATACTACTAAAAATAATTTAATAATAGTACTCTCAATAAAAATACTTCTACTAACACAGCATGCTAAAAACTAAATTATAGGTCACGACTGCAACTTATCCTACATTTAGAAATTAAAAAGGAAAAAAGGTACAAGTTGAAATTAGAATTGAAATTATTATTGCAGTATTTGACCTGTTTAATTTAGATGTAACTTTGTGAAGCTACCTGATTGACTTTCACTGGAAAGATGTGGAGGATGTTTTGGATCTCAGATTTCACGTACCCAACCAGGCAGGTACCCAACCAGGCAGATACCTATCCAAGCATATACCCAATCAGACATGAACCCCCTGAGGCAGGTACCCATCCAGGCAGATACCCAACCAGGCAGGAACCCGCCCAAGCATGTACCCATCCAGGCAGGTACTGATCCAGGCAGGTACCGATCCTGGCACGTACTCAACTACGCAGTAACCCACCCAGACAGGTACCCATCTAATTATGTACCCACCCAGGCAAGTACCCAACCAGGAAGGAACCCATTCAGGCAGGTATCCATCCAAGCATGAACCAATCCAAGCATGAAGCCATTCAGGCAAAAACCCAGCCAAACAGGTACCATGCCCGGCATGTTTTCATCCAGGCAGATACCCATCAAGGCATGTACTCATCCATGCAGGTACCAATTCAGGAATATGCTCATCCATGAAGGTACCCATCCAGGCATGTACACATCTAGACGTGTACACATCCAGGCAGGTACATATTCATGTAGGTACCCATCCTTGCAGGTACCAAACGAGGCAGGTATCCAATGAGGCAGGTACTCATTCACGCAGGTACCCAACCAGGCAGGAACCCATGTGGGCAAGCCCCCCCTGCAGGCAGCTACCCACCCAGACAGGTATCCATCTAGTTATGTACCCATCCAAGCAGTGACCTCTCCAGGCATGTATCCAACCAGGCAGGAACCCATCTACGCAGGTACCCATCCAGGCAAATACTCATCCAGGCAAATACCAGTTTAGGAATGTGCCCATCCAGGTTGGTGCCAATTCAGGCAGGTACCCATCCAGGCAGCTAGCTATTCAGGTAGGTACACATCCAGGCAGGTACCTAATTGGGCATATACCCATCCAGGCAGGTACTCAACCAGGCAGGAACCCATACAGGAAGCTACCCCTCCAGGTGTGTACCCATCCAGGCATATACACAACTACAGCCAGATAGGTACCTATTCTGGTATGTATCCAATCAGGTAGGAACCCATCTAGACAGGTACTCATCCAGGCATGTATTCATCCACGCAAGTAACAATTCAGGAATCTGCCCCTCCAGGCTGTTGCCCATCCAGGTAGGTACCCATCCAGGCATGTACACATCTAGACACATACCCAACCAGGCTGGTACCCATCCAGACAGGTACCCAATGAGGCAAGTACTCATCCAGGCAGGTACCAAATGAGGCAGGTACCTATCCAGGTAGGTACCCATCCAGGCAGGTACCCAATGAGGCAAGTACTCATCCAGGCAGGTACCAAATGAGGCAGGAATCCATCCAGGCAGGTACCCAACCAGGCAGGAAACCACCCAGGCAGGAACCTATCTAGCCATGTACCTAACTCGGCACATACTCATCCAAGCAAGTACCAATTCAGGAATGTGCCAATCGAGGGTGGTGCCCATCCAAGCCGGTACCCATCCAGGCATGTACACATCTAGACATGCACCCAACCAGGCAGGTACCCATCCAGGCAGTTACCAATCAGGCAGGTATCCATCCCAGCAGGTACCCGGCACTGGCGACCCCTGAAAGTGGCCCAGAGCTCCAGGAGCTGCAGGCACCTGCAGATGAAGGTCTCACACTCCGGCCCGGCTCTTCTCTTCCATGTTTCTTCTCCTCCACGGCTCGTCTTACTGCTAAAACAACAGGCTTCAGTGATCAGCCCTTTCCCCCCAGGCATACTCCTCTGCTCCCAGTTTTAGAGTTTTTCCATGGCGTTCTCATCGGAAAGAATAGCTTCAGACAATCCATCAAAAGAATGTTGGACAAATATAATTTGGCAGCTGGGAAAACGAGACGGAGTGACTGTTTCAGCACAGTTTGTCTTCTTAGATTATTTATTTACATATCCATTCAATGTTGTAGTCAATCACAAGGTAATAGTCTGCACTCACCTGGCTCATATACATAATTTAGATTTCATTTGCAACACACTTGTGTTGCTTTTATGTTGGAATTTAGAATTTACGGTTATATTCCACAATAAAACGATTTAAAGGAAAAAAGAATAATGGTCACTTTTATATTTAGCTGACTAGACTTTTTGAGAAGGCATGACAACCTCGATGAGGCCATGTCTCCCCCTAGAGCTGCATTTTGAGCACTGGCTGTAAATCTGAGAATCAAAGAAACTTCATGGATTTGTTTGTTTTTCTTTTTATCTAGTCTGCGTGACCATTGCTGTACCTTTGAGGTTAAATGCACTGTTCTTATTACTTGTTATTGCTACTATTATTTGTCACTGTGACTTGCACTGTTGTTATTACAACTGTTACTTTCTACTGCCATTTCAACCGCCCTCAAAAATGATTATTTTCACGATCATGATTATTATAATTATTAACCATTTGAAAACTTACAAACAGTATATAGTATAATAGCTGAAGAAAGTTGCAATTTCCCTTCCCACACGTCCAGTGCTATTTCACTGAGAAAAATAAATAAAATAACAAATAAAGTATATGCATATGTTTCTGGGGCTCTTCTATGAAGCAAACGACACTTCATAAAATTTTGGGGGTTATGTATATGTTACACTGTGGGGACCAAATGTCTACACAATGTGATAAAAACCTGGTATTTTGACGTCGTGGGGACCACAAGGGGAAACTCAATTTCATAAAAATCTGTGACTGCAATCAAAAAACTAACAATGCCAAAAGTCTTGTATTTCCAAGATTCAAGAATCTTTAATTGTCACATATGTAGTCATACAGGTACAACATCCAGTTACTTATGGTTAAGGTTAGGGCTGGGTAGGGGTTAAGGTTGTCATTGTTGGGATTAGAGTTTTGGCCATAGAAATGAATGCATGGTCCCAGAAAAGATATGAATATGTGTGTCTGTGTATATAAACTCCAGGTGGCTTCATGGGAAATGCTGTGTATTTGAGGTTTGAATCCAATCCTCACTTTGTCATGTGGTTTTTGGAGTTTGCATGCTTTCCTTGTGTCACACATGTTTCCTTATCCAATGCAAATAGGTTAACTGATGTCTCTAAATAGCCATATGATTCTTTGTCTCCGACGAACCTGCTCTGGTTAAACATCGGGAGGATGGATGACTGAGGTACGCCGTTAGCTGGGGGATGCACCTCACCTATTGCAGGCCTTTGAAGGATCGTCGGCACTGACTCTGGATGACCAGTCTCCAACATCAGCCAAACCTGTTGCTATTCACTCTGAATCTGTAGGGAAACTGGGCAAAATTTTCAAAGGGGAATCCATTTATGGAGTTTGTTAAAAACATGATTATGCATGTTATATGCATGATACAAATTATTCTGAGTAAAGAAAAGGCATTTTTAGAAGGTGATGCACTCTACTTCCATAGAATGCGTAAAATTTGAAAAGCAGACACAAAATCTCCACACGGCTCCCTTCTATTAAGGAACGAAGAAACAGCAATTATAGGATGTGGTGATGCAGCCCCAACTTCAAACAGCTCAACTCTCAGTGGAGTCATTACGTTTTATGCATTTAGGCAAGGTCCTAGATTTTCCTTCCCTCAGAACAGAACCTACACATCTTAATCAAGTTTACAACAGAACATTTCAAACCTATCAGATAAATCTGTAATAAATTTTGGTTAGTGATTTTTTATTTTTTACCTCTAATCAGATTAGATATATGCCATGGAAGGCATGACTGAAAGCATTTTCATTGGTAAATTTTAGACCAGATTCTCAAAGTGAGTTTATGTAATTTGTTCCTGCCATTCATGTACAGCCTTTTCGACTGTTTCATCTGTTTTGCATCTTCCTCAAGTTTCAGTCACACACATAGATACACATATACACACAAATACATATTCTAAGAGGAAAACCTTAATCAGTTTAAACAAGTACACAGTCCATGCTTGAGACACATGATACAGGTTTGAAAAATTCAGAACGGGATGGAAGATGCCATTTGCTAAAGCGATAATTTTGAATGTAAGATCACTCAAAGGGAACCACAACTGCATTTTGGCAATTAAAACTGAAGCAAAAATAAGTCTCAGTAGATCATTTCAAAACAGAACAAAGAAAGAACTAATTTACAGTGGCTAGACCAGAAATTATGGAAATCTCCTCAAAAATCTAAGTGGAATGCGGAATATTTATTTCATAAAACTAACTGTCCTAATATGGTATTTATTGAGATTTTCCATGTCATATTACAGTGAAATATCTTGTGCCTTCGATGTTGTCTAGGATGCCCCACACCTTTCCCCCACATTTCTACATTTATCAGTGGCAGAAAGTTTTAAATAAGTACCTTATTTTGTAATCTTATTAATGGACTCAGTATATTTTATTGAACCTGCAATTTATAAATCACATAATATGTAGGCGAACTGCACTGAATGTCCAACACTCAGAATGACCTTCTGAATCCTCATCGGACTGGTTTTTAAACCTTGAGACTTAGACCACTCTCTTGACTGTTGTGGATACCCTGCGATCTGCAAGAGTAGGTCGTCTGGTCTTATTCTGCTGGATCTATCTTCAACCTTCAACACTGCAGACCACCAAATCCTGTCCAACCTTTTCTAATTCGTCTGATACTTGCAAGTCTTGTCTTGAGGTGCAGAGGTCATATCTGATAACAACTAGTGTGCCTCAAGGTCCAGTCCTTGGCCCCCTCCTCTTCATCCATATACTACCTCTCTAGGTCCATTCATATAGCTCCACAGCCTCTCCTAACACTACTTTGCAGGTGACATTTCCAGCTGCGCCTAACCTTCCCTCCAGATGGGGCAACCTCTGGTGCTCAGTGCTTGTACCTAAGTCGGCACCTTGATAGCTGTAGCACTTGTATGTATTACCACATACAGACGGTCCTCTACTCACGAACAAAACACATTCCGAACAGCCGTTCGCAACTTGAAATGTTCGTAAGTCGTTATTTAACATCATTTAAGGGCACACGCAAGTACTAAGACCTAGGATGCCGGGAGTATGCATGCTACGCTGTTGTGCGGCGGGAGTAGTGGCCAGAAGTCGCACTAGGCGGAAGAAAAAAAATTATGTTGCAGAAAGGAAACAGGAGCCCAGTGAACACAATTTGGACTTACAGTCCTCTTCGTTCGTATGTCTGAAAGTTCGTAAGTAGAGGAGCATATGCATATACATTGCTTTGGATAAAAGTGTCTGTAAAATAAATGAATGTAATTAAACATCTGTTTTTTATTATGGCGGCATTTTTTGTTGTTTATATAGTGACAATGTTGTCGTGTATATGGTGATAATGTTGTCGTGTATATGGTGATAATGTTGTCATGTATATGGTGATAATAGTGTCACTAATAAGCATTGAAAAATGGGCTACAAACACAAGAATGTCTGTTCCAGACACAATTGTATAAATGTTTTTCTTTTTTTGGGGTAGAGGAATAAAGCATACTTTAAAATCAAGCAGAGTAAGGGATACAGATAAAAGAAAAAAGCAGAATCTATACATTTTCCAAATGTGGCTGTAAAAGCAGAAACAACAGTATGTCAACTTATTTCTTCGTAAAGGCAGAAATGTGAACATATTGCTGTTTAAGGGGTGTAATATGAAATGACAAAGAAACCACATGAGAGGCTGGATGCTTTTTTGCAGTCTTTGGGGCTATAGCGTCTGCCACTTTGTTTTGTTTACAGCTCTGTCTTTTTATTTCCTGCTATAATACAATGTTATGTTCAGTTTTCCGCATGTGTATGTAAGTGTACGTATTTCTAACAAACACAAACAAACGGACAAATAGGCAAAAAACAATTTTTTAAAATAATTCCTTTTTTCGTAACAGTATTTTTCTGCTGATCTACGGAGACACAGATGGGAATGGAAGAACAATGGAAGAGCAGAGAGTCAGAGGGCTGGTGTGAAGATGAAGGGATCTAGGAGGAAGATCTCAGCGCAGGAGCAAGCGGCCTGATGCTCCTCTCAACATGTGAAACCAATCCTCCTGCTGACACCCATGATTAATGGAACAGAGGAAAAAAAACTTTAGGTTCTTTATTTTGCAACATTTACAAAAGATTAATGATCCAATTAAGGCCCTTGAATCCCTACTAACGGGCAGTTGTCTGAACATCCACATCTGCTGGTGTTTACAATGTTTAAGGCAGGAGAAAAGGAAAATCATGGAAAAGGGTTGGATTAATATAAGATTACAGTTATAAATATGGCATAGCAATTTTAAGCACTGCCTTAATCAGTATTGGTTTGTTTTTCAGCTGAGTCCATAAAAGAAGCATTTGTCTGTGCCACTTCTTTCTTGGGCTGCCAATTACAGTATACACAAATTCTTTTCCAAGGGATCGTTTACAAACTCCCCTGTTTATCCTTAGAATTAGGGACTGTCATAAAATATTCACCACACCACAAACCATGATGATCTGTTAGATTATGGTAAATAGACCAATATTTACTTTGGCAAATGTAGGTCACATGATAAATCAATATTCCTTGTGATGGTCCAGCAGTATTACAGTAATTCTAATTTTAAAGTAAAATGTTCTTTTATTTTGTTTATTTAGGGCAAACAATACAAAGATCTCACAATAGAGGAATTTCTGGAAAAACAAATAAAAATGCACCAGTGTAACAAACAGGAGTATGGAAAATGGATAAGGTTTTACTAACTGTAAAATGCTGAAACACTATAAAATATGATAAATGCATATTGTAATTCAAAAGGATCTACAGTAAACCACACTGAGGATTGACGCTAATCTATGATTGCAGTGTTTTCATAGTGAGGTGGCCCACAGAACAGATGATGCAATTTCAGTGACATCACAGGTCATTGTGGGGTCATGGAAAGTGAAAGCACACACATGTCCTGATTCTAAGGTGATCTCTATGATCACAAGAAGGTGTTTGATAGTCTTCTCCCCAGCAGATATTCCACCTACATGGTACTATCAGAAAAAGTGAGATGTTTGAAAGATGTGGTAAGCTCCAGATCTTTTTACGGCACCATGGAAAATACATGGAAATATGTCAAAAGGAACCATTACAGAAGGCAGGGGCTTTATTATTGAATCATTTTGAACGTTTCAACCCTAAACCATGGACAAATGTCTGTGTCACAGCCTTTGTTGTTGACTGATGTGGCTCCTTGAATTACTGTTTATTTTCCTATATAATTACAGACACGGAGCAACGGGAGCGAAGGGCAGGGGAGCCGCGGGGGGAGGAGGAGGCCGAGGCAGGGCTATCGAGGCTGCTGAATCCCTGGCCATCTGTGTTACATACTCTCCTGTCCCTGCATGTGTGATGGCTGGCAGGACAGCTGAATTCACACTGTAGTATGAAATGCAAGGCTTTTCCATCTACTTGATGAGGATCAGAAATTTCCTACAGGACTGAACCAATGAGGAAGGGGGTGTGAATAGGGAAGTTCAACTTGAATGAGGAATTCCCAGCACCATTGTTAGTCTGATTTCGGCAGAAAGGTTTAGCAACCCTGTATCCGTATCTTGGGGTCTCTCCAGCACTGAAGAGAAAATGTTTCAAATTTCTTTCTTTGTTTATGTCATATTGTTGTGTAAAAAAAACTATTCTCTAAAAATCGATACAATTCCCCCAGAATAGGACAGTGGGTGTGGCTGAGGAGTAACTCACCAAACAATCAACTTTCTATTAGATAGAATAGACCATTAAGCTTTGCCCAACAGGCTGAAAGAGTCTGCACACTGGGCCAGAACACGGAGAATATCAGTTCATAACTCTATTTGGCTCTTTATTTGGCTCTTAGGTTTTAGCAAATGAAAAATGTGGAAAAAGTCAAACAATGAGAAAAATAATATATCTCAATAATAGTATTTCTTGTAAGCCTAAAGAACCTGAAAAGATTCATGATTTGTTGCAGAATTCTAGTGTGCGCTGAGACATTTTCCTTCACCATCGAGTCTTCTGAGGGTAGCCGTGTTTTGGAATCCCTTAACCTGTGTTCGTGATGAATTCCCCTCATTCCCATCCGACATAATCCCTGCCCATAAACCTGAATGCTGGACACGCAAGTAACGGCTTTCAGGCAGGAAATATGGCCTGCCTGACGGAGGTCTCACATTGTTTAATTGTATCTGGGGCTTTCAGAACAGACTTTGGCATCACACTGTTAAAGAGTTGTTTCTGTACAGAATTTGAGCTGGCCCAGTGTGCTAGAACCTGACATGCATGCTGTCAGGAAGGTGCTGTGTGATGGGCTGTGGTCGCAGGTCTTCTCAGACCTTTACAATCCACTCCATGGCCCCTGTAGTGGTATCGCCCTACAGGCAGCTCCCTTACCAGCCTTGATATATAATTTTATTGCTCATTAGGGGTCTTGTTAACCCCACAGCCCGCTTGTGTATCTGCTGTTTCACTTTCTCATGGGTACCTCTTCTGATCTCTTGATGCCAAACACTTCCTTGTTCAAAGTTCAGGAAAGGTGAGCCATCTTTTCACCTCTGAGCATAACACTCAATTGCTACATCAGTAAATATACAATTTTCTATACATAAGTATAAACATAAATCCATGTTACAGGATTTTGACAAATTTTATTAAACGATACACTGTGAGTCTTGTATTGTTTTATTTATGGAAACATATTTAAAAAACTGAATTCATGCCACATCCTCAAAAATCACTTCCTGAGACATTCTTTTCAGTGGTAACCTTCCCAAACAAGGCAGAAGGCAAAACAGGAATGAGGAGTGCTGAGTCCCTCTTGGGTCATTACCCACGTACTCAGCCCCCGCCATGTCATGCACTGGGTTCCGCCAGATGACCTCTGACCCCGGACTTGGCATGTCAGATGAGTTGCCATAACAAACAACTACTGAGACATTTCGGGAAGTAAGAGCTGTTCTCTTGATGGATGTTTAGTGTGTTTATGAGGTAACTATCGTAACATTTCACACAGATGCAATTATAGCAAAATCATAATCATGTGATGAAAAAAAACCAAGCTTCTAGCAAGGGTTTAAGTACTATACTTAGGGTTAATCATCCTGTAATAAGCTTTGTATTATGTATTTCTTCCTGCCTCTTTCCTGATCTAGAAGTTGATATCCATCAAGCACTTGTATCCCTTGTAATTTGTTGGGAAACAGAAGCCAATACATTACATATAGCTCCTGGACTGATTTCTTCCATGCATGTCCAACACGGCCCCGAGCAGTACCACGGGTTTGAAGCAGGCTGTTAGCCAGGCCCAGGCCTATCAGGGCATTGCTGTATACACTGACCACTCCTTAATAGCTATTGCTGAATGTTTGCGCTGCTTGTTACAGGACGCTGGTTACATGTGACTGCACCCAACCCTTGCCCCATATTTTTCTCCACATTACAATCCATATAACTCTGTAGCCTTTGAGGGTACAAATGTGATTCTGCCTCTCTCCCTTAAACTTTGGTAAGCCATGACACCTCAGCCTTCACAGAGAAAGAGCGGGAGAGAGAGAGAAAATCTATTGTCTTTAAACAACATTTGGAATCTGATTCGAAGGCTTTTGTACATTTTAGTTGTGATATTGCAGAACGTAGTTTGTCTTGAAGCCCTCGGCTTAGCTGAATATATAGCCAGCATTTTTATTAAATGAACAGAGGAAATGTATTACAGTTGTCCCCCCGAATCCACAGGGGATCGGTTTCCGTACCCCCCGCAAAAATCTATGAAGGCTCGAGTCCCTTATATAAAAACAGCATAGTATTTGTATATAACCCACACACATCGTACCATAGACTTTAAATCATCTCTAGATTGCTTATAATACTTAATACAATGGAAATTATGTGTAAATAGTTGTTATACTGTATTGCTGAGGGAATAATGACAAAAGAAACAGTCTGTACATTTTCAGGACATACACAACCATCATAGTACAAACAGAAAATATAATTATAAATAGAGAAAATAAAAACTCATTTTCCCTTGGTAACTACACATCACTGCATACGCATGAACTCATTGTAGTGCTCAGCGTGCAGGAAATTCAAGCACTGTGTTTTTTCTCAAAAAGTTGGTTGAATCTGCAGATGCGGAATCCACGGATACGGAGAGCTGACTGTAAAAAAAGACAACTTCGACAAAGCTTGACTGAAGCAAACAGATGTTTGGGTAAGTCAACAAACCTAAGTAGTTGTAAGGCGGTGCAGGCTGGCAAAAAGGCAAATATGACAAAAGTAAGGGAGAATGGAATAGGGACTACTTTGGGGTACATGGGCAGAAACACCTAACAAAAACAACCATTTTACTCTCAGGACAAGAAAAACGTGTGTAAAAAAAGAATGCGTCTGATAAAAGGGATACAATAGCAAAAGGGGTTGGACATCAGAGTCTAGGTGTGTGCATTCTTATGTCAAAGGAAAAAAATAAACCAATCAAATAATTGGCAATAAGGCACTTGTGAAAAAAGTGAATGTGCACCTAAGCTGTCTTCAACCCAGCTGAGATGTCTATGTCCATTGATCACCCTTTCATTTCACAGAAGCTTTGGCCTGCTGGCAGTATATTTTCAGAGAAGAATGTATCAGGAAAATACCACATTTTCAGCAGGGACTGTCCTCACCTTAACTGGCTCTTTAGGCCTCTACAGAAGGGGGCAATGCCATGGATCCTGAAGTCTTAACATGCGAGCCAACTGAGGAATCTTTCTCACACCTGCCTATATCCAAAGGGGTAATTAGACAGCAGTTATGATATTCTACAAATTCACAGCATTAACTAGTGATTGACATAATCTGTGAGTGATGCAAATGTGTGTTAAAGGTATTTGCTGCAAACAGCCGCAATATGGTGTGAATAACACATCAATAGACAAGGTGAGGTACAGTAAAATATAGATTGGAGTTTCAAAAGCAATTTTAATTGCAGAAAGTGAAATATGACAGGAAGGGGTATTTCCATGCCATCTAAAATAAATGAATAAATACAGTAACTTAAAACGTTGGCATGGAAATGATGGCAAGGTACAGTCCTGCCTCTAGTGGAGAAGGTATGAACTGCAGAGTGATCAGGTATCAGAAGGGGGCAGCTTTCAGGCCCAGCGTAGCCAGGAGACTTAAAAACAAAGGGGATTAAGTCTGCAATGTCTACAACGTGCATCTAAAAGCGTATGACGGTGGCTATGACTGCCTTAGGCATACGCATTTAAGGTGTAAAACAGTGGAGTACAGCCACACCTGGAGCATAGCATACCCATGAAGACCACCGAGCACAAAGCAGTGCAGAAGAGGTCAGGCATGTGTGCGTGTAGGAAATTCACACAGACAAGTGCACTCAAATTCAGGAAAACACACGTTCACCCAGCACCAAATTCCATAACAATTCACTGGCTTTGAGAGACTAGGCAATACATGAGTAAAGCATATAGAGAATCTCTGGCGTATGAGCATTTGATTGTAGGTAACAGTGTGTAGTTTTGTATGTGTGTTCTACAGTGTAACCCCCCCCACCACCACCACCACTGGTAATAAATGACAAAATAACAACTCTCTGCCTTACATAATAGCAGAAAAACATGTAGGACTGAGTTTGCACTGCAGTAAATCCTTGGAAGAGAGTGTCATGCCTATCCTCAGGATGTGAGGTGTGGGATAGAGACCTCTCCCTTGCCGAGAACGGAAGATTAAAGAGGCAGAAGACTGAGGGAGGAGAAGACAGATACAGATTCAGGGAAATTGAAGGATTCAAACTCTAACACTGAAACCAAACAGTCACATGCGGATAATACTGCACGATAGGTCTGCAGCTCTTGATTTATGACTGGATCAAGGTTTCCGTCTTAATCCCTAGCCGGTAATTACAAGGACTTCCATCATGTGCCAGAAGGACGTCCAGTCTCGCTGCTCACATACACACAGTAGTCTTGACCAAATGCCTCTGTTTCAAGGCCTCTATACACTGGGGGAGGTCCAGATCAAATATTAGCTTTGTATCCCCCTCTCAGTACAGAGCTTGATTCATGTCGGCCAGGTTCCTTTCCCATTGGGAAAGATGGGAAGATCTAACAAGAACAGCATGGAGTAATATCCAAAATTCACTTCTTGGAATACGGTAAGTTCTTATTGTGTTAAGTACTGGGTATTCCGATCTCACAGCCAAGACCCTGGGTGCCTTGAGTGGCTGACCGTCCAGGAGGGTGATATCCATCGTTTGCTATTGGTGAGAAGCGTAAAACCGTGACAGACTGTGTAAATTCAACAGTAATTTTCATGCCATCACTATGTATATGTGCCCCGGCCTTGAGCCCTGTGCTGCTTGAGAGGTTTCCCCTGCAACCCTGAATAGTACGTGCGGTTTGAAGATGGGTGGACTGTTGGATAAAATAACCATTTATATGAGCAGGTCCCACACACATACTAAAGGGTGCTTCATATAACTGGATGTTAAACAGAAACAACGAGAGTTTTAACATCATACATGTCAAATTTATGTTTTTTCAAGAAGTGAGAAGATTCTTGCATATGCCTCTGTGTTAGAGTGTGTGTACAGTGATTAAACGCTGAAAGTGCCAACATTTTTATTACTAAGCCTGATTACTGTATGTATATGACATTTTAACGTGAAGTTAGGAGGTATACAGTATATCGTATTAAAGTGAATGTAAAGTACCCACTGCCAGGTAAATAAATGTGTGTGCGTGTACATGAATGCGAATCGTCGCATACCGATGGCTCTCCCAGGCACTTGCACCACTAGCGAAAACAGCAGCCAGTTATGCGAGTCTCCCGGGGAGCTGCATAAGCTGACTCTTTCACCTCGGCCCCTTTTCCAGCAACTCCTATTTTAACTGCTCCTGTAGTAAAACTTCCTGCATATTCCTGTTGGCATACAAGTCCCTTGCCAGTATCCGATCCTATTTATTTATCCTCTGGTCCAAAAACCAAAGCCTTGGGGGGGGAGGGGGGGCACTCTTTTGCTACTGTGGCTGAGAGGGGGGTGAGGAGACAGGCAGAGCAAGGCTTGCATCCTTTCGATGCCCTTGGTAAGCTGGGGTCAACGACTCGACATGAGGACCTTGCTAGGGCTCTTCTATATTCTACTCTGGTTTCGTGATGGATACATATGGGTGAGTCACTTGGAAAATTCACTTGCTACCCCGATAAATCTCGACGGCTGTTATTATACAGGACGCTGTTGTGCTGCTGGAGAAAGGCCGCACCGCACCGTCTACAGTACATCTGGAAACCTAAAACTAACAGATAATATGCTTCTGCTCCTCCATTTCCTGCATGAAGAAAAACTCCTTTTTTGTTTTCTGAAAAAACAAACTGTAATGCGTTCTCCCCGGCTATGCGCAGTCACGGCCGTGTGCAGTGAGTCACGTTCCTTTTTTCAGCCAGTGTACCGGGAAAGAGGGGGACACTGGTTGTGGATCTATCAATAGGGACTGGAGAGGTTCTGGAATGTTTTGTGGCCTGAGTCTGGTTAACTGTCGAGTCCAGACACGTTCTGCTTGGCCTGAGAGCACACGCTCCACACCCATAGCCATGAAGAAGGAGAGAGAGAAGAGAATAAAAGAAACGAACTTCCCGTCATTGATGGCTGACCCTAATGATCTGTTTCCAATTGGCTGGGCCGGTCATGTTTTCTTACCCTTTCCTCTGTTAACCAGGCATGCACTGACAGCCTCTGAGTGATTGTAGTGGATGGCTGATGTCCATGGTGCTGAGGTGAGGGTGATGGACCCAAAGGGTCTCAAGCCAACTTAGCAGAGGAGTAAAGCCTTCAGCAAAGCTGACAGTGCTTGGCCATGTCTGTGACCAGGTCACATTGCCTCCAAGGACTGTGTGGTATGGATGGCGCAGTGACCATAGGGCAAAGGCGGCTTGCGGTCAGACATCGGTTCAATTCTTAGACTGTGAGGGAGTTGAAACAGACCATAACCTGACCACATGTTCAGACAGGGTGAGGGCAGCTGAACTGCCTTGTGCACAAGCTCTGAATACAGACTGATTTGTCCTTTATTGATCTGAATTTGACTGAAGTTTATAAACCCCATTTTGGTCTGTTGGCATAGCTATGGACATAAGTAACAGTACAGATTTGGGGCGCAGGTGGATTAGGAAGTGAAAGAACCAGGGCTCCCCCCTCTAAGGAAAATACCCTACAAGGTGGCATGTGCTTCCCATGGAAGATTTAGACAGGGGGAAGTATGAAAGCTCAACCCTCTGCATAATGCAGCTGCATAACAAAGGTTCCTAAGTTATTTTCATGTTGATTTCTTTTAGTCTAATATGAGTGATGTTCTAAGGCTTCATGAGGAGCAGGAATCCTAGTTGAAATGCTGAAACAATATATTGGCTGAGGGTCTGCCGACGGTAATCATATCCGGGAGTTGGAGAAAGGTTGTTGATTCTCCTTTAGGGTATAAAACAGAAAATAGGTTGAGATGGGATGGATGCTGTTTGCCATAAAGGTATGCTGTAAAGCTTTGTGGAGTTTTTAATGTTCTTTGGCTAGGTTTGATTAGGGGTCTAAAACTCCCCTCTTGGAGCTCAGTTAAGTGTTTCCAGGAAACTAAACAAAATTGAAACAAATCAATTTTCAGTGAGCGGTAATTTGACTAAACATCTGTTTTCTTAAGTCGACAGCATGTGGTTTATACTGTAAGTGGCAACGTTATACATATTTGCCTTAAACAGTGGCTGCCGGCACACAAGAGAGCACTCAAGCTCTCAACTCTGGGATCTCCTTTGGGTTGTATCTCCAGAATTTTCCGTTATGCTCATGACTTGAGCAACGCATCATACAGGCACCCGCAAAAAAGGATGGAATACCACATTACCTAATCCAAGACCTTATCAGACTTTGTCCGTAATTTAACTGGACATGGGTCAACGTATTTTTTCCCCTCCTGTGGTACAGAGTCGGCTACTTTAACCAATTCTCGCCAAAACAATAACTAGAAAACTGTGAGCTGCAGCTTCAATAACATAGTTCTCCTTCACATAAAACTTACAGTAAAAAAAAATGAGCTTTGATGTGTTGGCCACCGTATGTTATACATTTGGTTACTACGTAGATTGTTATAACAATTTAAAAAGCAAATTGAAAACCTTGGTGTGGTGCTGCTTAAAATATGTTTGGATTCAACTGAACCTAGAATCCCACTCCAACATGCAGGCCAGCAATGACGCTGGCATCCCTGATTATATCTGAGCTGGTTATTTACGGACATGACCTGACATTGATGCTTCACTTGGAGGTAAAGCTTGTATTTTTAAGGCAGAAAGACAGACATGAAAAGGAAATGATGCAATCTCGTCAGTAGAAGACCTGTTCATCATCCCATTTAACATTATTAAAGAGGATGAGGACTCAGATCTTGCATCAGGGCTTGTGGTTCACTGCTTTTTGTTGTTTTAGTTCTGTTCTTGTACTAACTGTCATGCCCTGTCGGAAAATTATTACCAGACAGACCTTTCAAAATCAATCCAATGTCTTATATGAAATCTTAGAATATAAAACACCATAAGGATAACAGCCGATCCTTTGATTTGTTAGAATGACTGAAGACCGGAGGTAATAAAATCATGAAAACAGAGACATGGACAAGATGAACCCCCCCCCCCCAACATTTTCACTTCTTACATTATCTAGCTGACTCTTCTGTCCAAAATAACATACAAGTGAGGAAAGTTTGGTGTCACAGAGCAGGATGAGCTGGCCTTCAGTGCCCCTGGAGCAGTTGAGGTTATGGGTTTTGCAGAAGGGCCCTAGAGGGGATGGGATGCGAACACATGCACAGAAACCAAAATCCAGTGAGCCACGCACCACTTCTTATGGTACATGGCTTACTGCTTTAGACAGGGATGATGAATTGCTAGCACTTTTGATCTAAAGATTATATTGACATTTGATGTTCAATTGTGCCCTGCGATGGCCCCATCCCTGGCACCCCCTACCTGCTGTACTGTGCTATCTCCAGGTTCACCCCGACCCTGTCCTGCACAGATATCACTCTTATCTGTTCATTCTCCATGGGTCAATGAAGAATTTCAAGCACTGTATTGAAGTTTGATAATAAAAGTACTAAAAGTAATAAAAGTACTCTGATTCTAATTCCAATTCTGAAATGGATGAACACTGAGCTGCTTTACACACGGAGCCCTTTGAGTCTCCAAGTGCTGAGGTTTCTAGGTGGCTGGTCACTTTTTCTGAGCCTTGCTGCCACAAATGACGAGTGCAGTGCACTGTTGACAGAATCCAGGGAACGCCCGCCTCACTTTAATTAGTGCACCAGTGGGACGGTGGCCGGCTTCCGTAGGCAAGCTGTGAACAGGGCCACGCAGAGGAGCAGGGCCTGAAGTCATGAATGGCAGAAATGAGGAAACTGGACAGCATTATGGGAAAAAGTGATCAGGATCACAGAGGAACATTAACACGTCACTGCTGGCAAAGGCTCAGCTCATTAGATGAGCAACTAGTAAAACGCCTTTCTGAAAAGTTGGGGGGGAATTCACTGGCACTGGACTATCTGTGTAACTGGGCGTAACTGGGCTTTTATTAGATCTTCCTGGATACCACTGCGTCGCCACACCACTGCACAGAAATGTCAGCCCAGTGACACTGTAGGAACCGTCCACTGGCCCAATGGCGGAATCCAATTGGACAGCTGAAGGCTTCGAATGCGTGTAGGTCCTTCCGAGCGCTCCTGTAAAGTTACTTACCCGTTTGGGGAAAATCGAATGACA
>JAODKC010000016.1:22431666-22463089 GCA_026777985.1 Mormyrops attenuatus | reverse complement strand
GTCCCCCATCCTCCTTCCTTTGATTCCCTTTCCTTTTTTTTCTAACAAGCACAGGGTGAAAAGTGCAAAAACATACCACAACAGAGCAGGAAAGTATTTACTATGAGAGTAAAGCCCATTATTTTCATGTAGAGAGGCCTGTGAAATGCTGCCAGGGGGGCCTGATTTACAGCGAGAGCTGAGCAGAGTGGCTCTCATTAGCTTGGGCCCTCCTCGAGAGCTGCATAACACACGCTCTAACCCCCCCCCCACCTCGACACCCCTACCCCCCCCGACACTCCACCCGGCCATCTGATCGCTTTAACAGAATCGTCTACGAGGCTCGCGAGGGACGCCCCAGTTCAGAGGGCAAACAAATTTTCTGTCAGATTTATAGAGGCACAAGGTTGGTGGCAGCCCAGTAAACATTCGTCCCGGTTTATCAGCACAAGCGTGTCTGGAAAACAGACTGTGGAGCACGTGAGGCTCACCAGAATCCCCTTTCTGTCCTTTTAGGAAAATGAATTCAAATTGTGCATTTTGTTACTCCTACTTCCTTCTGAGAAAATCTAAACTGTGAATACTGAGTATACACCTTGCACAATAATTATAAAAATACAACCATTCAAGCAAAAATATTCTTTAAAAATGCTTAAAGAATCTGTTTGTACTACAGTGGTAATATATTGATTTATTGATTACTCTAAAAGTAAAATTAACTGGGAGAATATAACTGTAAGCACAGTTAACTTGAAATCAAAATGATGGCAGTCTGATTTTCCGACTCAAAAGATTAAAATGAAATATTATGAGACATATCAATGATCCGCTGTTACTGTACACTATTTAGCATGATACGAGTCCCTTAAGTCACATGTAGTGCTTAGTCAAATACACTGTGTTTATGTGGCTAAACATTTAACCTCTTTAAACTGCAGGCTATTTTGCTAAAGCTAATCGTGTCCACTTGGGAAGTCCAGTTGCTGAATGGCCGGGCTGCCCTAGTAACCTGTCTTTAACCCCGCCACTGCGCGAAGCACAGCAGCTTCAGCCTGCCGGAAAGGCCATGCACTCAGGCAGCTGACCCACTCACACAGTGCACTTCACTTCTGCCCCACAGGACCTTGACATCCCCCAGATCAAAGGTCAGAGGCCTGTGGCCTGTGGCTGCTTTGTCTGCCTTTCCTACAAGATGTTGAGCTGAAGTATATGAGATAACCATGAGGGTGGATGGAAGATCTTTATCCTTCAAATGCCGCTTGTGGCATCTTAGCAGTTTAATGTGAAAGACGTCTTATTAATCACTGTCTCTGCACAATGCTGGAGTAAAGAAAAGAAAAAAGACAACTTTATTGATCCCAGAGGGAAGTTCTTGTGTATACACCACCAAGGTACACAGAGAACAGATCAAAACAGACAAGGAAGTAAGTGGAAGCAAATGTAAAAATATATTGGAAAACAATATTATGGAATACTAATGAAATAAATATTAAGAAAGATAAAATAATAAATTAGCACATGGTAATGTGTAATTAAAAAACGGACAGCATCGGACTTTTCCTGTTGCTGAAGTTGGGATGCTTCCTGCCTTCTGGCTCAGGGTAGGAAATGGCACATCAAGACGAGGCCTCGTGGTACCTGTTCGGAAATTTCTATATTTTCAATTTCATTCGTTCCTTCTTTTGTTTTGATTCATTTTTATTGATTTTTTTTTTTCCTTGGATGAAATCAGTAATAATTTCTTTGTGTTACAGCTCAACACACGATTTACTTGTATTTGAACATAATTAGCAACTTTCTCATTTCATAATTCCCTTATTATTATTAGCTGTAAATATTCAAAATAAATGTATAAGTAACACCAAGCAGATGTGCCAAAGTAATGATAGATTAAGGAGGGACAGTAGTGGGTAGTAGTGGGCATTGAAAAAGGAAATACAGATCAAAACAGCCCTGAAAAAAAATGATGTGTGAAAATGATCTATTTATATTACATAAACAACACTAAATCTGCAGTTAATAAATTCCATCCATTTTTTCTTGGAAAAAAAATACACAATTAAAAATAGAAATTAGCCAACCAAGCAAGTCCCACTAGTCTATGATTGTAGACACATTCATATGTCACACACAGTTATTTCAATATTCTACCTACGGCGCTCCAGCCAGCTACTGGAATATTCTGCTAAAATACTTAGTTTTTTAAATTTTTTTAAACAGTGAGGTTTCATTCCATTTTTTGACGGTTATGTTCTGAAAGTGATGGTAACAGCCCCACGTGCTCAATCATCCTGTATCGAATAATTCTTGTTTCACAACTGAGAAAATTCCTTTTCTTTATGATGGAAGGTGGCTCCCTAGGATTGGCTCCCTGGCTGCCCATGTGGTTCAACCTTGAGTGATCATTAAACGAGGCTCTGGAAGCTCCTGCCGTCTTACGTAACATTCAATTCAGGGTCTATTAAATATACTTAACAAAAATAAAGGACAGAAGACAGATGAATATGTGTAGAGAATCCACCCCCCGGGTCGCTAAAAACCCTACTATTATGCAATTCCTTTGGCCAAAATAAAGACAGGAAACACATTTCCATTGACGTCAGAATAAGTATCTTACCCGCAAATAGAACGTGTGCGGTTTTCATAGTGGAATTACTGTATGCCATCATTATCAAAAAAATGTTAAATTCACAGATCCACAACAAAGACTTTCCACAGATCAAATAAATAAATAAATAAATAAATAAATAAAAACCAAGCAAAAAAGATGTCGACTTCCCTTAACTGTGTGACTTGGTCTTCATAGACCATGGGCCAGGGAATCATTAGCTCTATGTCTTTGTTCATGAATAGCGAAACAAACGAAACAAACAAAAAATCTAAATCAATATAAGATGTTTAGAATGAGATCTGTAAAAATGTGGTCTTTCTAAAGCTGACCATGGAGCCACGGGGTGATCGCCTACAGCTGGTGAGTGAACACTTTGCCGTCAGACCCATCTCATATGACAGCAGTAATGAGACCATTGGTCTCTTGTCCTGCAGGGATTCAGATGCAGCAAAAAGACCTCGGACTAGCTTTGGTTGGTACACAACAGCTCACAGCTATGATCGCAAAAGCAAGAGGACATCAGCCAGATGGACTGCCTTTTTTCATTGAATGTTTTGCCTTGTAACACAGCTTTAGCAACTTAAATATTTCATACATTTGCCTACATCCATAAACACCAGATCCAGATTTGGACATCACCTAAGGGGACAAAAGCAGTTCCCCAAGCTCCGGTTAAACCAACATCATTTTGGGGGAGACCTTAAGCAGCACTTCAATGCTTTCAGAACTTTTAGTTATTATCAACCAGACAATGGGACGGATTCAGAACCTCTTTGGGTTAGATCAATTAGAAGGTTAAAGAGCCAAGCACATACAGACACAAATGCAAATATTTACTCAAAGTGCTAGTCGCTTGTGCACCATCATGTGTCTTGCCTGCACCTTTGCCTGTCCTCACCACGTGTTAAATCATTCCAGACGCCCACCACTACTGAGAAAATTTTACCATCTGCTCAAGTCAAACCAGCTAATCATTTTATTTGGTTTAGAAGAAATGGCTTACAGTTTCATCGGATAAGATGAATGACAGTAATTGTGAAAGTGACTTGTAATCGTGAAAGATGGCTTTTTCATTGCTGTCCTACCTATAGTATGGATTGACAGCATTTCAGGTTTAGGAACATCTATCCCCAGTCTCTCACCTCCTGGGTAAGAACCACCATGCTAGGAGGTTAGGTGCACCTTGAACGTCAGAGTCATGTCTAGCGATTGGCATCAATCTGAATGACCAGGACTATGTGCCCTCAGATCAAACTTGGGTATGAAGATGCAAGGGCCCCCTGCACATGTCTCTGCATCTAACTCTGGGGGAAAATGCTGAAGCCACCGTGCATGTATCCCTGTTTTGAGCTCTAAGAAGACTTTGGCTTCCGCACTCCACTCTGTCCTCCGACTGACCCACGTAACATCATCACTCCTCATCCTAAAACCCGAGCGCGATCACTCCTTAAAAGGTGTTGATATGAAAGCAATGATGTTTGGATCTGGAGGCGGCTCTTATATTTATTTTTACTACAAACACATGCACAGAAATAATTGGATTGAGGTACAAAGACGTGGAGAAAATAAATAACGGGCAGGCGAGCCCCAGGGCTGTTAGTAAATTGAAAAGCAGTGTTGTTGGGGAACGGGGGGGTTTGGGTGGGGGGGCTTACTCATGCTGAGTTACAAACACATGTATGACTGTTCCCTCTAGTGCAGAAAACAACCAGGGCGATTTTACACAAGCACACCAGTGCTGATACTTGACACCCGCAAGAAACAGGCTTTCCGAGATTAAAAGGGGGCAAGTGGCAAGGCGCAGTGGGAAGGCCCGGGGGCTGTTTTCGGAGGGGCACAGAGAGGAGTGCCTTCCCTTCCGCAGGTGGGTCAGCGGCACGGTGGGACAGTGTTGTCCAGCTGAAAGAAGTACCTTGCAAGCAGACTTCAGCCACCTGCCAGAGGCAGCCTTCCGGGACACTATTTTCCCTTAACCTTTCTCAGACCCCTTATGGTCTCAAACAAAAGGTTGTCGATTTCAAGCTCCAGGAGGTGCTGACTGTCGTACCTTTCAGCGGCGTTCTAAAACTTAACTGCTTCATTTTAAAAAACGCCTTATAAATGGGTGATTGTAAGCTGCTTCCAATAAAAGCGTCAGCTAGGCGGTAAAACGGTAACAGAAATAATAATGACAATAAAATCATCTTACACAGCTGTGAAGGCTAACACATGCCTGACATGCATTGCAAATGTTCAGTTCCGTAATTTCGGTGGCAGATGTGTGTGCCTGCCGTTGTGTCCCCTTGAACAAAAGCATGTCACGACACCCCTAAAAATCAATAAGTGAAATACATAAAGAAATAAAGGCATCGAAAGGGCTAATGTTAGTCGTGTGCATTTTAAATCACCACGCATAAGAACATCTGGCCCAGCAGAGCATTTCTAAATGTCTACAAAGCAGATAATTGAGCAGGTTTTGGTGCCTGTTTACAGCTTTTTTCTGTGAATTCAAAGTACTGGGCGCACAAGTAAAAAAAAAAAAAAAAAAAAACATGATTAAAAAGAGGAAATAAAAAGAAATGTGTTGTAAGTGACCAGAACGTTACAATTACACTGCTGTGATTGGGTGGTAATGATAACAAAACATAATATTATCCCTGGCAGTAGGTCAAAGCGCCGATGACCTAATCTTGAGCCTTTATTTACTTGTCTAATTTCTGGGAGGGTGTGCGGGTGGAGGCGGGGGCAGAAGGGTCGCCGTCGGAAGCGTGTCCGCATCTGGATCACAGAGCCTAAAACCACAACAAACAGAGGCTCAGGAAGAGGCTGTGACGGTGTCAGGAAGCCTTACAGCGGAGGACGTCCTGGCTGAGGCCCCAAGGGCCGGTCCTGAGGCACAGACCACTGACGAACTGCAGGCCCCCCCGAAACCCAAGCTCTGACCAACCAGGTCCCACGTACCGGTGGTCGGAAAACAGGCAAAGAGCAAAATGGAACTGATTGCCATGGCAGAGCTAAGGTGTTTGCTTGGTAACGCCACCCATGAAGGTACCCTGAGCCAGACAGGACTGACAACAGGGTTAAATTTGCTGGTTATTTTTTCCACAGACCCTAACTTTTGTCTACTGACATTAACGCTGCTATTCGGTGGATAAACAGTTCCTTAGATCCAAAGCCAGATACATACTGTAACGTCAATTGTTGCTGCCATTTTTTCCTAACAGGAACTATGTAAAGAACAAAGTAAACATGTGAATGTAAATGACTAAATAATGACCTTGTTTATGCTGCCTTTACAGACGTCACAGCTGAAAGTGAGGCAGCAGATTCTAAATTGAGTTGGGCAAATATCGGGACGGCAGAGCGTGGTCACATGCAATCTGTCTGACCACTTTAGGGTCATGTTATATCGCTTTGATTGGTTTTATTGAAATAATTTCCATAATTTCAATAATTACATAATATGACCTGTTTAATGTGGGGGTGTTCGATGGCACCTGAATACAAACCAGCCTTTTGACTTAAAATCGCGGTGAATATTGTTTTTATGCTTCTCCCTCTGATTCTACAGAAGAGCTGGAGAATTAAGTATTCATTGACAGCAGATGTGTTAAGGACAAATACGTTTTTATGCTTTCTGACTTCATTTTTAAAATGAATAATTAAACGAATCAATTAATGAACAAGAAAATAGCTGAATAAAACGTGTCCAAGCGATTCTGGTAAACTGTGACTCAGGATCTGTGGCTTTGAAAGTCATCTTGAAGCAATTGGTTGAAACTGATTTTCCCTGGGATGGAACTCAACCCCAAATCCTTCACTTCTGGAAGCTTCACTCACATGTCCTTAAGTTCTTTCCAACTGATTGTAACTTATCATTGGAATTCTTTTTCAATGGACTCCAAACACTTGTTAAATCACAAATATTGCAGATTCTACTGCAGCTTTTAAATTTCCCACAGCACAGAACTTGCCAACAGTTAATATTGTTAATATTTTACTGTTGCCGAAAAAAAAATGACTGGAAACGGAATGAAACTACGCATTCAATGAAATTTCTACTGCAGGGTATGATTCAGATCATAGCATCATGTACTCCCAATAAAGAAAGAGAGAAAAATCTGAGCTGAATTTAAAGTTCATCATTCTGTGTGTATCTGAAAAATCCTAGGGTTCCAAATCCTATTGCTGCTGGCACCTCACCCAGAATGTCCCTCACCTCGTGCCCTGTGTTTTCTGGGACAGTCTCCAGGACTTCCATGATCCTGAACTGGATAAGCAGTTATGGAAGATGGATGAATGGATAAACATTATTATGTAAAACAATAACATAACTTACTTCTTGAGTGTTTCTTGAGACAAAAGAAAAATTTCACCATGCCACACTATAGTATATAATACATACATAAGTGCAAATATAATCATAAAATGAACTAAAAAAAATCATACACTTCTCATTAACTACTATCTCCCCAAAAGTAAGTGGTTCATGACTGTGAATATTTGGACCAGTTAGAGCATTTATAAAATATATCGCTGGCACCTGGGCCCCCTGTCAAAATGTCACCTTGAGTCCCCCTGTCTCAGTTGCATATACAATGTTGCATATTCAAGGCTCCTGGTCAAATGCTGGGACCTCTGAATCTACTATGGTATCCCTGGCCCTCCAACACCCCTAGCTGGCACACATGACAGGAGCTCATGTATCAAGCCAGTACGGAGGTGAAGGAAGAAATCATTGAGGTAGCACTGGTGTAGCATTAAAAGTGTAACCTTGACTGGGTGGTGGGGTGCCACTGTTTCACTATGGAAGTCATAGTTGAAATTCAGTTCAATTTATAAACCATCTCTCAACTCTTTAAATGTAAATTACATAATTAAAATGTGGTGACGTTTCTGTCAAGATCTTTCAAGGCTGATGCACACTAGGTCCTCATTCTCATGAGGTAATCAGCCAAATAATTGTGACTATTTAAACTTAAATGTATGCAGTTAAAATAGTTTAAAACTTTTTTTTTTTTGCTAATTTACCTAAAAATCTGAAGTTGCCACGAAGTTCTCCAGAGGACTTGCCATCTGGCGACATACATTTGGATGCTTGCAGTTAGCTCTCCTTCAGCTGCAGCCTGCTCAGGTATTATAAAGCTACATATCTGAAACCATTCCGAGGTCCAGTCCCAGCACCTATAAGCCACGGTCTCATTTATGCCCGTGCAAAATCAAACCAGACGGCTAATTTGCCCAGGACTGTTGATCTTAATCTGCAACAGCTTTTGTAATTTTCTCTTTCTTACAAGGCTACGTTTATTTATATATTTACTTATTTACTCACTTAGCTAAGCAACATGCCTCTGCTTTTTTTTCAGACTTTATAAACTCCCTTGGTTTCCTGGCTGTTGTTTTGAACTCAACAGGGATGCCTTAGAAAAGTGTTTTTTATGGTAGAACATGCCCAAAGCACATTGTTAGTGGACAAGATTTAAAATGCCTAGCTAATGAATCCCAGAAGGTGGTTCACGCCGGGGTCAGCACTCCCCACTGTAACTGTGTCACCTGACGGAACGTGAACCCCCTCACTCCCCTCCAGGTGGCTTCCCCCGTGGCGACGTCTGAGAGAGCAAAGGTGACCTCTTACACCGAGAGAGGCATAGACCCGCCGGGCTGCTGGTGTCTGACTGGCAAAGCTTAATCTGTCTCCTAGATGGGGCAGACGCTGAGACACAGAATATGTTTGTATAGGAGTTGGCAGAATCAAGAATTTGACAGTTTTGGCAAATACTCAGGATTTTCTATGAGTCTGTTGTGGCCAGTGCCATACTCTGTGCTGTTGTATGCTGGGGTAGCAGGCTGACGGTATCGGATGTGAACAGACTCAACAAACTGATCCACAAGGCCAGTAATATTGTGGGGAAGGAGCTGGACCCTCTAAAGGTGGTGTCGGAGAGGCGGATGTTGTCCAAGTCCAGGACAATGCTGGACAATACCTCCCAACTGCTCCGTGACGTGCTGGACAGTCGCAGGAGCACGTTCAGTGAGAGACTAAGATTACCCAAATGCTCCACTGCACGACAGAGGAAATCATTCCTGCCTGTGGACAACTCCTCCACCTAAGCACAGGTATGCACTGCAGCAACTGCATTTACACCTTCTTAGGGCTATTTGTAATATTTAGTAATTTGTTGTATACAGACACTCCTTTACTTACAAACTATTAACTTACAAACTTTCAGACATACAAACAAAGAGGACTGTAAGTCCAAATTGTGTTCCTTGGGCCCCCGTTTCCTGTCTTCAACATCAATTTTTTTTTTCTGTGCACCAATTCTGCCTAGTACAACTTGTGGCTGCTACACCCGCTGCGCCGGCAGCATAGTGTGCGTATTCCCAGCATGCTAGTTCTTTGTACTTGCATATACTCTTAAAATGATGTTGAATAACGACTTACGAACATTTCACGTTACGAACGGCCATTCGGAACGTATCTCGCTCGCAAGTAGAGGAGCATCTGTATATTCTATTGTACTATTTAATATTGTTTTTTTTTCTACTCTCTTACTTCTTACTGTCCTGAAGCAACTGTAACCACATACTTTACTCAGGGATTAATAATGTATTCTGAATCTGAAATGCTGAAATCGCTGCATGCAAAATATTACTAAATATTACTAATTATTATTAGGCACGAATACATAAATGAAAACAAACAAGCAAATAGGTGCAACAGCAAATTATGACAATTTTACAGGGAACTCTGCCATATATTATTAATATCAGTTAACCATTATTAAACATAATAGTTGGTCATATTGACCATGATTATTCTATTAAAAGCAAGCACAGCTTCACAGCTAGAATGTTCACATTCTCCTTCCATTTCACCACCACCTTGTTCCAATTTCTTGGTTACTCTGAGCATCTATGTGTAATACCGGTGATCCCTAACCCTACCGCACTCTGATGGCTCCTGCCGCACCGTTTGTGTCGCCCCTGCAAACAGCTGACATTTCCAAGCAAGCCACGTCCTCATTAGCTGCCTCCACTCTTACCAGAAGCATCTGGAAAGCTTCGCCATTGCAATCAAGCTATTACCCAAGCAAGTTGCTTGTCTTTCACTGCTTGATAAATGTGCTCGGTTTTCGGAAAGCTCCGTTCCACCTTCTAAATACTGGACTAGGTAATCAGGAAATTGCAATATCAGTAGTTAAATTATTATGTACTTAAGTGTGTGGGTGTATCCAAATAGCTTCCTTAGGGTCACCGGTCCACTATTATGCTAAAACTAGACTCGGCCATATGCAGCAGAGCAAAGGCAGCCAGGACACGTTATATAAGCCATTATGCAAGAAATTGTATAAAACCAGAGGAAAGAAAAACAATTCTGTTTTGTGTAACTGCCTATCTATTCCCATTACACTTCATGTTTCTGTTTTGGGTTTTTTTCCCTTCCCACTAACTTGCTATTGTTGCACAATTAATTTCTTAGTACAGCTACTTCTTTGCTGCACAAGCAAACGTATTACAATATGCACTGACAAATTTGTTACGTTAAAAAAAACAATGCCGCTGTCAGTGTTGTCTGGGCTATGGATGTATGTGCTTTTTACGTTTTTGGAAGTCACCAGTCCCCCCAAGGATGGACTTTATGGCAGCATTAAATATCAGCACCGATATGGAAACCGACTACAGCAGCAACCCCACAGAGAAGGAGACATTAGGGCACACAGTAAAAGCTACAGCAACACACTTGTAAAACAGTTAGGCAACACCTCAATCAATGGGGAGGGACGTGTTGGTCGGGGCCCCGGATCCAACCGTCAAACAAAGGGACCCCTCTTTCAGACTGACTCGCTATCTGCGTATTGCCTTCTAACCAATGGCAGATATTTTACCCAGCCCCCCCCCCAGGGAAAAGGCATGAGGTACAAAGTCCATGGTCCTATAAATGAGAAAACCTTCTCCAATACAACCCCCTCCATCCCGAGCACTTTCCTTACCCCCCAAGCTTCTGCTTCCTGCTCCAGGAGATGTTAGCCTCTCTGTGAACCAGATGCTTGGGAGCTGCTGAAATGGAGAGGATTCTGCAGCAGGCTTGGCTGAGTGGAGGCACTGGGGGGTCAGGACAAGGTATCACTGGGCCCCCAGAATCACATGGGTGTGGAACAGCAGTCGGGGGTAAACAAAAGACCTCAACAACTGCAGTGTGTTCTCAGAACATTACTGTAGCTTTAAAGTAGCAAATCAGAATTACTGCATGGAAACAAGCATTTGTTTGTTTTGTTTTGTGACATCATCACATTGGATAGCTTAAGTGTTATCTAAGGCAGAAAATGCTGGGCATTTTTTAAGACTCCTTCCTGTGGTTGGCTTTGTATTTATGTCCAAGTTATTGCACTCGATCAATCTCAGGGTGATACCCATCCTGCAAAGCTTTAAAAAAAAAGCACAAAAAACTCACCTATGAATGCCTTCTGGGCATATAACATGTGTCCTCCAGAAATTCTGAAGAGAGACAAAACTTGATATTACTATAGTCTGAGGATTTAAATTCACCGTCAGCTCTACAAAGGAGCCTGTCAAGCGGCCAAAAGGCAGAGGAACCCAAAGGCAAGCAAAGCCTCATTGGGATAAGTCATAGGTGGAGCTGTACTTACAAAGGAGAACCATAAGCCTCATTTATTTATGCCATATTCCTGCATCGGGCTATTGATGTTTTGCAGATGGCACCTGGGGGAGAAGAATCTGACCACCGTAAAGCAGGATTAATAATAATGGTAGCTTTTGCTGCTATTTCAAAGAAAGAATGCCAATTTTCAGCTCATTGTGGAAATGCATATCTAACTATGAACGGGCCATCTGAATTTGAGGACGGGGTTTGCTCAGGCAGATGTCCACATGCCTCGTCCTCTGGCCCACTACTCAACGCTGAGAGCTGGTGGATGACCTGTACATCCCGAAACCATCGAGACTGCAGACAGATCCAGCAACTCTACTGAGAATGGCTTGTATTTGTGTAAAATAGCCCAAGTTAGACGCACCATTCACTGCAATATTGGCTGGCGTACCATTTCTCTTCATATAGAAATACTCATGGAAACGCTTCTGACAAGCAGGTTAGACTTATAAGAATGAACCATGAGGCAACATTGACTACAAGGTATGTTGGCCAGGCTGCTATACCCACGGGAAACCCATGGAAGGCAAGTCTACTCTGTTATCGCCTTTGAATAATGGTGTGTTTGCTTTGAACGATGATATAATCTTTGTTATCTTTTCATTGAAATCTTTCAAGCTGCAGGCCCATGAATGCCTAGTGTTCCGCTATGTTAATTAGCAGAGGGAGCGGCTAACTGGAGATTGTGACTTTCCCTGGTGTTCATCCAGGCCTCGCTCCCGCCCTGTCTACACATCCAGGTTGTGGGGGGGAATGGGGCCTGCTTCGCAGCACACCCAGACTCAAGCTACCTGCAGACAGGAAAGACTTATCGCTGCGGTTCTGATTTGACCCGTGAAATTAGCTGATCGATACTGTTCCTCAGCCGTGTGTGATATCATCCCCGGTGGGGGACTCTGTCACAAAAGGAGAAGGGAACAATCCGTAATGAGTGTTTTGTCCTCGTGCGTGAACCCAGGCCGAGCGCCGTGACCCCTCACATCCTGCTTTTGATCAGTGATCCCCTCTAGTGTGATACCACACATGGTGTGGTCTAGTTCACTTAGCGTTCTACTTAGAACTCACCAGCTAATGCTTACTCACATGAAAGTTCCTCCCACCAGGCCGGGCTGACTCAGAATTCTATGAAGACCCACCACACATGTTCCGAGAACGCTAGAAGGATGTTAGTCCAGGCTGTGGAGCTCTCCAGCCTCCTTCTGGGCCTTTAACCAACAGATTTCCCTCCTTTAACCCCCTCACCAGGACAGTCAGCTGCCTATGCCTAACTGGAGACAAAGTACTTGTCTTCACCGGAGACCAAGAAATGGCCAGAGGTCATGTAGCTTAAGGCCACCATAAGGTCTCTTGCCCTGTAGTGTAGGATGATTATCAGACGACAGAAATTACTGCGGAGTGTGGGGATATGAGGTAGTGCAAGGCTGGGGGGGGGTTGGCAGGTAAACACCATCCTCGTTGTGCAACCATTGAGTCACACCTGGGGAGCATTAAGTTATAGGATGTTTGATGAGCCTGAAAAATCCCTCTGACGTAGGAGGTAGGCTAAGAGGTTCTCAGATAATTATACTCGCTAACCTGCCCACTAACAAATGTCTGCCGAGTCATGTGACAAACAGCTCCAATGATTATTTATCAGCTTTACTGAATGCATCAGGTTCCAGATGTGATAAGTATATAATTTACTTCTGAATCACTGGAGAGTAATGAAAGTACTAAGCTGCAGAGACGTTTAACCAGTAAAATGCTAAACTTAACCTGATCGTGCCTGAACCCAGTTTTGGCCTACAGATTCTGTAGCAGCCGAACAAGAGGACCATTGTTTCGGTGGGACAGTAACCTCTTCAGTCTCTGGGAAAGTTTGATAAGGATCTTCAATTATTTAAAGCAGTACTTGTAAATTTGTTTGTCAAAAATGTGGATTATTTGGTTCTTAAGGAGCAAAATTCTGACTGGATTTTTTGTTACCTATTTTAATAATTATGCATTTTTATTTGTTTTCACTTCACAATGTTCAATAATGGCTTGTTAATCACCAGTATCATTCATCTCTGCAATACCTGGTCAATAGCCAAATACAGTTTGATTAGAGAGTGATTAAAATCATGAAGCCTTTTTAAACATAGATCTGGCCTGGAAACTGTCTGTGATTTTTTTAGGGAGTAGAAAAGTAAACACTGTAGGTTTGAAGCCTGATTTGGTTCTTTTCATGGTGCTATATTGACCTTTTCAGCAGTGGAATAATCATTCAAATCTTTTTTTTTCTAAAGATGTCTTAAAGTCCCCAAATGTTTGTACTAAAGAATTTGGCTAGCTTCTCACATCTGACATGTCTGCCTAGGTCACCCACTAGGTGTGCATGACTCATGGCTGGCTTACCAGTGCTTGATGAAACCTTCTTTGTTAGAGAGGGTGAACACATCAGGCCGATTCCAAGAGATAAACGCATGCAGAATGAGGTCACTGTTTGTATCTGTTCTCCTGAGGTCCAAGATCGGTCTCTGATCTCCACCGTCAAATACATGAAAAAATAAAAAAATATATTTTTTTATGATTTTGTTATTACATTTTACAAATATATAAATTTTCATCTGTAGTATATAATTATTGTGTATAATATATTTTATGTGTTGCCTACTGCACTATAGCTTTATATTGTGTCTTATGTTTGATCTGTGTCAACTGTGCCAGATAAAACATGCAGAGTAAGATTTTCATTTTACGGTGTAAGTGACTGTTTGACTGTGCAACTTCTTAAATCTTAGTGGCAAACCATCGTTACTGTAAATAATGTAGTACACTCATACTGTATTAATTAATTAATTAACCAGTAACTAAGTGTTAGTTACGTACTGATCCCATGTTCGTTCATGAAAATGTTATTTTGCAACAATCAATCATGATTGTTCATGTATTTCATGCAGTTACTGTATTTGTTCAAGATTTGTTCTCGAGTACTTAGTTGCTAATTTACTTGTGTCTCCTCAAGTAAAGTGTTCCTTATTAATTCAAAATACAGACCATAAGAAAGGTAGCAGGATCACCCAATATGGTGAAGCTGGAACAACAATGAAAAGTTAGTAGCACATATGCACTCACGAGAATGTAAAAAATAAAAATGAAACCCCTAAACAAGCATACAGTAACACCACTACTGTAGATACAATGGATAACAGTATTAATTTTAATATTTCTTTTAATTCTTATTAAAAGTTACAGCAAAGCCCCACTTTGTGTGTGTTTCCCCTTCCAAATCAGGCTTGGCCACACTGTTTTTCAAAAGGATATATTTTCCATTTAGATCTGTCCCAAAATTGGTGGCTAATAACTTTTGAATAAGAACTTCATTATTCAGGATTACCAGAATGACCTTAAAGTCACTCTGTAATGAATACTCATGTCTTCCTCCATGTGTAACCTTTCCAGTAATCGAATTGGCTGATGCATGGTCAAGCATTTTTGGTTGCCCTGACTTGCTTTTTGAAATAAAAAAAAATAGTAATGGACTGACTCTGCTTCATGTCTGGCGGCCATATGGGGCAGCATAAGCTTGCATTGTCAGCCTTATAAAAGGCCTGTGTGTACACAACATTCAGATCACACTTAAAAGCCAGAGAGGGGGTAAAACATCCCTTAGCTTCTGAGAGCCAAGCACTCTCAGCTCATTATATCATGGTGTTTAAGATAACACCATGTGCTCAATTTGATTCTTTAATGTTATTTTGCAAATGAAGATGGAGTGTGGACTAAAGTTCGAATGGGATCCAAACACTGTGCCTAAGCCTGGCTCACCTGTTTGCGTCCATCTGAAATGTTTAATGTCGGGGAAAGGTAGAAATTGGGCGCACATTTTAGTTTTGTAAATTTCAAAGGTTTTCACTCATTTTCCATATTTTGTTAAAATATGGATTATGCAGGTATATCCAAAGAGGATGCCTTCAGTTCTTAGTAAACTGTCTCGATTCTGTGCCATGTACAGTACTGGTCCACGTAATATAATTCTTCGGGAAACCAAAAATATGTAAGCTACCATAACTGAATGGTAATTTACTGTGCCTATATTTTATGACCCTGCGAAAAAGGACAATTTCAACGTTAAATATGAACTGAAGTCCTGCGACAGCTTGGAACTGCACAGAAGTCGTTTTTTCCATGCGCTTCTCTGGCGGATTGGCGTGGGTCCGCCTTCCCCTCCCAGAGGCGTCTCGGGACGGACAGTGTGTGCGGCACTGTTGGCGCGGTGGCGGCGAGATGCCAGTGGCAGCCATTCTATCAATATCTCAACATACAGTAAAAGTTTACGAAGCAGCGTTTCCTCCCCTCGTGCCGTCGCCCTGTATTCCCTACATGGAATCCCCCCCTAGAGACCTGGCAGAGCTTTGGATCAAACTGTCTGCCGTATTTATATAGCAGTAGCGGGGGTAGATGCAGACCCCGCCCCCCTCCCTCCCTGCACGCGCATCCCAACTCTCCACGGTGACGGTGAGCTCGGCGTTTACCACGGTGCATGCTCGGAGCTCCACTGTAAATCAGGCCCTTAAAATCCCGACAGGCTTTATGTGGCAGAGAGGATGCGTAACTCAAAGAGGAACGCTTTCTGCTTTTTGGCTGCCAATATCAATCATATATCTCTGCTGGAGGACATAAAATTCCCAGTGCAGAGCCAGGAGAGTAGAGCGAGAAGCCCAAGGTAGTGTCCTCTCAGGACCGGTCTCAGCTCTCGGGGTCCAGCCTCCGTCCTCCGGGACGTTTTTTGGTCCTGTCATCCTGTCCTTTATCGCATTACCCTCATCATTATTTCAGCCTTTGTCTTGTAGCTCTGTTGTTCTCCTGTAAAGATTTTAGTTCTTTTCTGCTAGTTCTTCCTGCGGCCTTTTGTATGGCTGCCTATTAATGGAGCCATGATATATTCCAGTCTGGAATACAGAGTTGGAATGTATTATGTAGGGAATGCAACCGATGTTTCTGACAAAAATGTTTCCTGGTGATTTTAAAAAGGGAACATGGAATTTCCGCATGTTTACTTTCTGGTCACAAACTCTGAGGAATCCTGGTCAAGTTTGGCTAATGTGCTGATTTGTCATGAGCAAATGTCAATAAGTCATATACTATAATACTCCACTGATTGTTACCGTTACAGTAATTATAAACTATATCTAGTTCTGCTGGTGCAAGTGGCAGAGAAGTTAGACGTGGATAAATGTGACAAGCTTGTAAAAAAAAAAAAAGACTTTAATTCCCGACTGAGGGGTTTCACGTCCAGCATGGAAATAAAACATCTAACAGGAGTGAACTTAGGACCTCGTGTTGGAAGGCTGCTGCTTCGGGGTCATTCTGGTGCCATATGACTTTCATAACTATGTCACCCCTGGCACAGGCTGAAAGCTACATTAAAAAAAAGAAAGAAACAGACTTGCGATACCAAGATGAGAAAAAATAAAAGAGATGCGCCAGCGGCAGCATCCGTGCCTCTGAATTTATGCGGATCTTTGGGCTGGCCTCCCGGTACTACTCACATGGCTTTCCTGGTCCTCCGAGTGCTCGATTCTGGTTCTGGAGGGGGCGGGCGAGCCACTCCAAGCCAGGCGACCCCATTGGTGGAACCGGGTCCAGGCGGGGCCTGGGGGTCACCGCGACACTTTGAAGCGTTTCCCTTTAGCGTCACTCCAATATGGAAAAAGCATTGCTGTGGCAGCGGGGCGCAGCGGCCACAAAGAAAAGCTCGAAAAATGCAATAAAAAAGGCAAATGCAGGGGAGGACTCCGCGCCTACGTGGGAAAATGTCCTTTTTTTGATTGGAAACAGCTCCTTACGAGCCACTGTAATGGGTTTACAAGAGTCACATAAACCCAGCAAAGCAAGGGGGGAAAATGCGAGAAAAAAGTGTCAGAATAATGACATGCTTTCGGCACTTCTTGCTCAGTGGGGGGGGGTAAGTGGCCTGATCTACTGTGAGTGAAGGGTGGGTGCGGGGTCCTGGTAGGGATGAAAATAATTGTTGGTCCTAATTAGAGACTTGAGTGGAAAATGAGCGCTGTACATGGAAATAGGACTAAGGAGCAAAAGCCCCCCCCCAAGCCTGTCTTTCTACTGGAGCGATTAATTCATCCCTCTTTACAGCAGCATTTAATGTGACATCAAAGGCTAGGACACGTTCCCTCTCTAGTCAAGCTGGCCCGGTAGCACCATGACTCACTGTAAATCCGTTTTCTATTCTCTTACACAGGAAATTATGATTTTCTAATATGCTATCAACAATAATAGTAACACTACTACTACTACTAATAATAATAATAAGAAGAAGAAGAATAAGAAGAAGAAGAAGAGGAAGAAGAAGAAGAATATCCATCATCATGGAACATTATGCAGCTGAATATACCCCCATATTTTTTACCCCCCACCCCACATATACACATATTGGATGTTTAAAAAATACTAGCAAATAGAACTTCTTCAAACACAAAACCCATTCATTTTCAAAAAATGTTTAAAATCTTCCCACTCAGACTGTTTTAAGCCGTATTTTCCGCCGCTGTGTCTTCAGCCTTACAGATAGGTCCACTCAGATGTTGCCGACCTAGACGGCTGCTTATGTCACCCATAGGATGGACCGGACCAGGGCTGAGGACCAATTTTAAAGAAAGAAAGCCACTCAGAACAAAGCAGAGTGTACAAGACAAAGCTATGGGAAAGAACATTCACTATATATATTGATAATGAACAAATATAAATTATAAATTTGTTCAGGATTTCTATCTGCCCGTTTATTCATATTCTATACTCCTTACCCAGCAGAGGGTCGTGTTGGGCCTGGAGCCAATCCCAGGAAGTGCAGGTCACAAGGCTGGGGAACACCCCGGAAAGCATGCCAGTTCTTTGCTGAATGCTGGAGCAGCATTTGGTTTTGTACAGTAACCTGACTGTATCTGTTATGCTGTTTCCAAACAGGCTGAAAAATGAAGCGTTTGTAGGGCCAAAGTCTGGGTGTCTGGCTGTGTCTCCCACACCCTCTGCCTCTTCACAGAACGTATGAAAACATTACTTTTTAATGTACCAGTAGGCTGTGGCATAAACCAGAAACAGAAAAGCATAAATGGGGGCTGGGGGGGATGGACAACAAAAACAATAGTAAAAGACGTCCAATTCTATAGCATCAGACTGACAGATTTTGGGCTCCAGCATCAAGCGGCACGGACGTAAAAACGTCAAGTCGGTTAATTTTTTTCCAGGGTTTTATTCCTGCAGAAGGACTAAATGAGGGGATTGAGCTTTACATAATTGTCTGTGAGGCGAGCCTTTGGCAAATCAGCACAGCGTGGACCGAGGCTTTTATTATAAAGCTGCGTTTGAACCACATGAATGGGCCCCGCCCCTTGCGGCAAGCTGGGCCCACACAATGGCATCATTGTCTTTTACGGCTAAAAATAACACTCAGGTATTCGCCTTACATGTGGCTTTGATTGGGCCTGCACAAAGGCTACATTGTGAGCTGGGACCCGGCCCTTCGCCTGTCACCACGGTGGCAGAGGCGGCCTGCCGGCTCCTCTCCTCTGGATGCACGCAAACCGCAAGGACCCAAGAGGGCAGGAAAACGTAGCAGAAACGTTATGCGGATGTTCACTGGATCCGGTGAGGGGTTGGAGTAGGATCTGGACACATGAAGGTGGTTGAAGATGTGGTCCAGGAGCTGCCAATCATCATGTCAGCCAATCAGCTGGAGGCATCTCTATGGAGATTGGGCTTCTGATCTCTGCTTCTGCCTATGCAGACGCTGCTGGCAAGTCCAGACTCATAAAAGTTACTCCAAGCCATTGACAAACTAACTGTGATGCTGACTGGTTAGGCCTAAGGCTGGCTGCCCATTTAATCCATAATGCCATGACTGTAAAAAAAACAATCTCTGAAACATATTAGCATATGAGCATAACATATTACCTCCCCTTAAATCAGTTTACATTATCTGACACACCCATTCGCATTTGTCGTTAACCATAAGCGTTTAAAGGAAATCGCTATACACATTCTGACTTAATTTCAACATTTATTAAATGACTCTGTTTAATTCATATTTATTCATTCATTCTTCAGTAAGAGATACAGTATTTGAATATATAAGTGTATATCATGAAATTCAAGTGGTATATTATAGAGTCACAAAAATCTCCTTAACGTTTTATACTCTTTGTCAAAAAACATTAAAACACTCCATGCAGTCTTTCATATTTAATGTGATTTTTCGATGATAACACAAACCCCTTGGCGACCATTCCATTCTTTTTCCTTTTTCTGTTTCTCTCTGTTTGTTTTGGTCCTTGTTTAAAGAGTCCAGCTCAAACTATTTGTTGAATTTCCAGCTGCTGGTCCTGTTTTCTTGTATGTTTGTGGTCGTTTTTTCTTTTTGCTTAATGAAATCACATCAGTTGTTAAAAGTGTATTTCCTTTAACATTATCTCACTATAAATCTTTGTTTTTATTAAAGCGTCGTTAATGAAGGTAAGATTTGCACATTTTAAAAAAATGTTAAGTCAGTTTTGTTAGCAGGACTGGATCTACTATGGTCAGAAAGGGATGAGAAGATGGATGTCAGAAAAATGGAAAATTTGGGGTTTTCTTTTCTTTCTTAAATACATAGATGGAAAAATCAATTAATTTTTCAAACCAAAAGAGTTCAAAAGCTCACCAACAAAAATACATTGTGGATTGTCCACTAAATTACAGCCTGGCCAGATCAACAGGCTCCGTAAATGTGGAATTTATTTTATCATAGGGATTGAAAGGACATTTAAAATTTGAAGGTTGGCTGCTCAGAATATTTACAGCTGAAATTACACAGAAGCTGATCTCCAAAGCCACAACACATACAGCTTGTCGGGGGTCATCCAAAATCAGTGTGTGGGGAGTCTGCAACTGCCTGAGAGGAATGGGAACGTAGGATGGATTGTGGGGGTGATGGCAAGGTGGGAGGTCGGCAGAGGGGGTGCTTTCTGTCAAGTGATGAGGTCAGAGTTTTCTTGAAGATTGTGGAAACTGCAGAAATCCAGTGGGGCCACTTTGTATTAATGAGGAGCAACAGGCCTACCAAAGTACACAGCACTCTCACAGCCCTGAGAGGTTTCCCTGACCTTCCAGGTGACCTTGAAATGAGTTTTTTTCTAAATGCTCTAAATGCTACTCAATATAAAAACATACCAGGGCTTTCTGATTGCTGTACCTGTATAGCACACCATGATAATTTAAGCCATCCCAAGGCAAAGCACTTGTCTAGTTTAATTAGAAAGAGATGAGAAATGCCTGTTTTGAACTTTCCAAAAGAGTTGTGGTGTTGGACCTTCCTGCATTTCATCTGGCTGGTGGATTAGAGCAGCAAAGCTCAGCGGGATGCGAGTAGAAGCTGTGAGCTGAGGCGTAGATAGATAAGCATCAACCCAAGGGCTGTGTAGCTGTAATGAGATTGTCTCCTAATGTCCCATGTGCTCAGTGCATCCAGCACCAAACAGAACATTCCCTGGGTTATGCTCAAGACATATATGTGCATTTTTTTCAAATGCAAACACATGAACTACAGCTTCATGTTTGGATGGTTCTACAGCCGAGTTCCCCAGATCTGGTCCAGGAGGACCAGAATCCAACAAAGATTGCAGATTTCCCTCCTCAAACACATCTTATTACCAGCTTTAGTGGATGAGTCTGAGGAGGGAAATCTGCAAACTGTGTTGTAAACTTACCCTCCAGGACCGGAACTGGGGAACCGTGTTCCAGAGATTGGAACAGCAGGCCTACATCTTCTCTGTTCTCTGCACGTTACCATTCCCTGAATTTTTGTGGACCGTCCAAAGCCATGTGGGGCTGATGAACTGATGATAGTTAGTTGCCCTTACGTTGAATGTATGAGTGGCATGCAATATACCGGAGTCCTTCCCAGTGCCCTGTGCTGTACATCAGCATGACCTTGACAGTATATCCAGTTCCATTAAGCAGAACAGAAAAATGCATAGTGGACTTTGGTCACATTTATGTCTCAATCTGTTTTGATCATTGAGCTAATCAGGACCAAATCCTATGTAAAACAAGAAATATCTGCTTTGTCTTTAATAGCCATGGTAATCTTTATATGTCTACCTCATAACACAAGCATTATGACATGGCAATAAAACAGTACCTTGCTATAACGATGGCCCTAATAAAGGATCAACGGATTCAGGTCTTGGCAGAGTGCCGTCCCCACATAGCAACCTAATTAAAAGATTGCTAGTTGCAAACCACAAAACTTTACCACCCAGCAAACCAATGATGTAAGGACAATTTTTGGGATCTTTAGCACAGACCTGGTACCGCTCTTTGGCTTAGCCTGGCGATCTCCCAGCGCGCAAGGGCCACGGTCCTTAAATAATGCTGACATTTATCACCGTCTGAGGGGAGGCAGACTGAAAAAGGCCACCAGGAACGAGGGAGAAGGAAGGGCTAAACTGGGCAAAGCTTCATCGGCTGGGCCTACGGGACTGCAGCACTAAGGCAACCATAAAGGATCTCTGTGGAATAAGGCAGCAAAACATTTTACTGCTGTTATTTAGGTTAATTTTCTTTTTCCTTCAGACTGTGCCTAATTTCTGTTCCTCAGTTCAGGAGCTCAGTATTGTTGAATTCCTGGCAAAAAAACACTTTTTCCCTCGACTCATTAACAACACAGGTAGGTTTGTCGTGGAGGGTTTTGTGCTGGAGATGGGTACTCATACACCCGACTAAGAGTGAAATCCGTAAACTGATCAGACCCATTCAATATACACGTGTGTGTGTGTGTGTGTGTATAGAGAGAAAGAGAGAGTGTTACGTGTGTAGGTGCAGTGATCAAAAAACCAAGGCCACAGTTTCTGAATTCCAGTGCCACATTAAGCATTGTGGGTTTAACAACCTTTAACTTGTTTGTTTTGACATGTAAAAATTAGTAAAACTCATGTTCACAGAACTGTTCTCAAAATCAAATAACCTATTAAATAGACATTTTGCTGACATTACCAACTGCAAATGATTTTTTTAAATGAAAACTATTCATACTTTTGCTAATATTTCAGTAGCTTGTTTTTTCAAAAATGTATCACAAAGACTTTCTCAGTTTAATTCACAATCACAGTGCACTCCTGCCTCTTATTTGTGCTGCATGGCTGTAACCTCAATAGTTCTAATACTTGTAATAAGTTTTACTGGAAATGTCACCGCAAACCTCTTGGTTGAATCACTGAGTATAAAAATGGATTGCACTAAGACTAAGATGCCCAGGTATGAAATGTACGATAGTCTGACTCATTGTGAGCAATCAGCTTTGAAAAGTTTCTGGTGTCCCAGTTCTCACTAATTACGTTTCCTTCCAGTTAGAAAAGGAGGTATGATTCAGAGAGTTCTCTGAACTGTGAAAGACACTCAGGACTGTTCTAAAGGGAAGCATGGCTACCAAGGCAACTTGGTGAGAGGCTGGAGCTGTCAGGGCGTGAGTTGCTCTTAGGGGTCTGTTTACTGGTGACCAGAACTGGAATAATTCTGCAATGGGACATTAAAGGGGAGGAAACTTAGAAAAGACAGAGTTTTAGATGAGTATATATAAGATCCATGAGAGTTACAAATGATACAAATGTCATCATCTAATGGCACAAGATTAAACATGAGAAATCATATAAAATTCAAATAAAGATGCATCATATCGTAATTATAGCATAATATAATTCAGCTTTGCCATGAGGTTTTTCAAATGATCACTGTGTTTTGTTTACATCTGTATCTAGGCAGACCAATAGACCTCCATGGCTTTGTGCCCACATGGGGCATTAGATGAAAGACCTAGGAAAGTCTTTGGAATCAATATAAACCCTAATCATAGCGGTTGGTCTGACAGAGAACCTGCTGAGAGTCCACCTCACTGATCTTGGGTACCATTAAACTTCAAATCAGCACCTGCTAGCTTAACCTTATGGTTACAATATGCATCATAACGCAATCGATTTATGCATATATTAGAGGGCCAAGAGATTATGAGAATTACAGTACAAGTCAAAAGTTTGAGCACATTTGCATGAAGAAACAGTTATTTGTACTACTTTCTACATTCCAGAATAATTATGAAGGTCATATAGCATCAAGACTATAAAACAAGATATACAGAATTATGTACTGATCAAAAAAGTATAAAAAAAACTGTAGTTTGAGACAACGCGGGTTGTTGATTCAAATCACGCAGTCGCCACAGTGATGCGACCCCTGGGCCCTTGAGCAAGGCCATTAACCCCAATTAGTCAAGGGACCGGCTGGCCCTACTGTCTCCTCTATGCCAGTTACACGAGGTGGCCTCCTGGGATGCTTTTCCAGCTGTCCAGAAGAAGTTGCCACATGCAGCCACTTTTCCTTCACTCTCTGGTCAAACTCCCCCAAAACCATTTCTGCTGTGTTTGGTCAGGTGGCCAGGTCGTGTGATGCGACACTATCACTCTCCTTTGTAGGCAGCGTGGCGTGTCCAAACTTTTGGCTGGTACTGCACATATATATTTTTTTTTCAAATCAAAATCATCAAAAATAGAAGCTGATATTCATCCTTCAAACTTTTGTTCAATCCTATTATCATTAAAATGAAAAAAAAAATCAATGAATGAGCAATTCTAAATGAATAATTTTATGAAAACAGGGTGTCATTTGAGGTTTAAAATGTAAACGTTAATAACGATATTGTGACTGTGTGTTCCTTGAAAATGTTTAAGTGACCATAATTGACATAACTTGAAAACCAACCCTGAAGTCTGGAAATTATCTATGGTCTGAAACATTAGAAATATGTTCTTTTAAGAAAATAACGGTCAAAAAACATAGAGTTTATAAGGTCACAAAACTGCATTATGGAAATAATGAAAGGAAACCAGGTTAGTAATGAAATGAGTAAAACAGTGAGAGGAAGACTGAGGCCTTTCTTTAATACACCCATGTAAACGAATTTGTTTTATGAAATACATTAATCATGGCCATAAAGATGAACAATATTATTTTTGACATTTCTTCAATGTATTCCTTCTGGTTTTGTTTTTTATAGAGGTGAAATAAAGGATATTGTGTTTTTTTTCTTTTTCTTTCTTAAATATTGAGCCTCATTAGTGGAATGGATACAAAAATGAAAAAAGTAATAGGACTTCAAATGACCAAGGATGTTAAATCACAAAATGCAAAGGACTGTGGCGGTTTGATTTTATTTTTTCAAATCATGTTTTAAAACATTTATTTTAAGCCATGTACTTTTCTTATGGGGAGGACACGATAAACTGAGAATATAAAATAAAATTTAGTAAAAAACGGCAGAAGGAGGGGAAAAGAATAAGTGCCAAACTAGAGAAAATATTTTTAAGTCTGCAATCTGTACTGTATGCCTCCAGACTGTGTTGCAGTGGCTCACAAGGATTCACTGAAAGGTAGGAAGACGAAAATGACATTATCAGCGGACGAAAATCGATGTATCTAACTTCATTGCCTTGGAAAAGGTCTGATACAAGTTAGAAAACAATTATTAATTAGACATTATTTCTGAAAAGTAAATGTAGTAACTTCTCTCATCCCTGACTGCACTAGTGAAAAAGGCACTACAATTTCAGTGGTGACGAGAGATGTTAAGGCTGCGGAATGTGGAGTTTGGTTATATTACTTTACCGGGCCCTTAACATTGTCAGCTAGTGATAGCTGTGACAGTCAGAATTATGTTACAAAAAAACAATGGCTTTTCTATAAAGAATCATCAAATCAATGTTGGGATTATAATGGAGCCAAAATGGTGAACAGGCTCATGTATCTTTCAGGACCGTGAAGCAGCAGTTTTCTATCAATTATTGCCCATTTCAAAGGCCATGTGTTTTTTTTTGCATTTGTGGTTGGCACTGATTGTCTGTACTCACCATGCCATTCTTCTTAAGTTGGGGTCTCAGGAGAACCTGTCAGTTGTCACTGGGTTTATAGCCAAATTCACCCAAAAGACATTAAAACGGGTGAAAAAGGAGGCAATAGCTGAAGTAGAAGGATGCTAACAGGAGATCTGTGAGGCAAACGTGATTCATAGCCTTAGATTTAGGGTAGTGTTTAAAAATTCCCCTCTCAAATTCTCATTTTGGACTTCACTGGACTTCAACATAAAAGAAAGTGGATCTACTGTAACATTTTTCTGTTTAAGATCAATAAGTTTTATTCGTGTATGTTGGAAATGCCAAGAAAAATATGTGAATTTGGATAACGCTCTTTTGAACAGGAAGTTACTCATGCAGAGCAGAAGCATAGCTGAACAGGATTCAGCAGCAAAGTCTGGGCTAAGGACCTACATGGGAGTAAAACGCAGGTATCATGTGAGGCCCATGGTTTCCTTCCAGTAACCACACTGGCATGTCAGGGCTGTGTGATGGAGCTGAGTCACAGGTACATCCATTTGACTTGTGAACCCTGTTTAATTAGTACCGTTTTTTTCCTGTTATGAAAGTTGAGTAGAATGACTGAGGCCGCAAATTTATCCTGTGTTTCATTCGGAATTTAAGGAGAAGAATAGGTTTGAATACAACATAAAACAGTCACGATTCTTACTGTGATGCAGAGCCTCCACTGCTGTGAAACTTCTGTACCTACGGGTTAAAAAAAGGGGAGAATCTAATAATAAAATCTTGTAGATGTTGAGAGTGTTGGGTTCTACACTTCTGCTGGATTCTTGGTGGGAGTGAGACACTGAAGACAGTCAGCAACCACAGGAAACACAGCATTGAATACAAGAACCAGGAGAAGGCTTTTAAAAAGTGGCTCCCGCCTTCTTTTCAAAAGAACATAAAAATCATTGTTAGATCTCATAAAAAAAACTAAAATCTAAAATAAACAAACAGAAAAAGACAGGACAGGGGCAGGGCAGGTTGAACTGAAGATACCAGATTTTCACCCCTATTAATAGCCTCTCCTTCTCCCTATCCAGCCATGTAAATTCAACTTTTTCCTGTTCATACATTGCATTCTTCCTGCTCCAGTGCCTAACTGGATATCTAACCCTACTTTAGATCAGTGTTTCTCAGCCCAGTCCCAACACACCTGTACCAGGTACTCAGTATTCTTGACTGTCTGGTTCAGGTGTGCTGGGACTTGGGAAAATAAAACTGTGGAGCCCTGGGGGTTCCTGGGGACTAGGTTGAGAAACACTGCCTTAGACTAGAGCTTGTCCACGGAACAGGCGACTGATCTAGTCAGTGTCTTTAAAATACAGCCATGATGTCAGCACGGATGGCCAGAAAAGACCATTAGGACAGAGAAGAGGTGGCAAAGAACCAATCAGAGCATCCCGCCCAGCTCTGCTGCTGAGGAGGCTAAACAATGTGGGAACAATACTGTCAAAACAAGAGAGAACAAATAAAGGTGACTCAATGCATCAAAAATTTAATGATTGCACTCGTTAAATTATATAGCTTTTTCCATTTCGCTATTCAAAATTCCATCTTGTTTATTTTTTGATAATTATGTGTAAAATGAGTTAATACATATGTATAAGCCTGCAAAAAGGCTTTAAGAGGCTATTTAAGTCTGTTATTATGTAGTTTGCCATCATAAAGCCAGGAACTAAGCACGCACAAGAGCAGAACCTTAGATGGATAATTATCTCTTTACTTGGAGAGAAGTCCTAAAACAAATTTTAATTAAAGAATCACTTTACAGAACTAGAGTGGCAGCAACTGCACTCACATTTATATATTTATTTTTTTATTTGTTAAT
Organism: Mormyrops attenuatus; assembly: GCA_026777985.1. Taxonomy (NCBI): domain Eukaryota; kingdom Metazoa; phylum Chordata; class Actinopteri; order Osteoglossiformes; family Mormyridae; genus Mormyrops; species Mormyrops attenuatus. Next base: position 22,436,099 of record JAODKC010000016.1, on the reverse strand, counting down.
TTTTCTCTCTGGTTCACTGAAAAACAGCAGGAATGGCATGCAAAATGTATCAAAGAATGTTAGTTGTTAATTTTAAGGTCAGTCTTGTGCTGAGGGAGACTCATGACCGTCTGATTCCTGGTGGTTGCTAGAGTATCTTGGCATTCTTCTCATTTTCTGCTTTGTAATATTGCATTTGGAGATCTGCGATTCCTAATGTAATGTAATTTATGTGTCAAGACAGGAGATTCACCCCTCCCCCCCCAAAACTCACCCCTAAAAAATTATTGAATAATGTATTTATAATGCTGACACCCCAAACAGCTTTCTGTGTGAAAGCTACCATCACAAAATTAATACATGACAGGAAAAACTGTATGCAAGCAGCAGTACGAAAGCAATCTAAATTTAAAAAGCTGAGTCATCATTAGGCGTGTCCACATCCTTTAGGGATAAAAGCAGAATGGGGAATGTAAACATGTTATATGAACAAATGAGTAATTATTACCAATTATTTTATAATCACTTTGACAATCATTGACAAGTACCAACCTCCTCTGTGTCACTATGTACCACAGTTACATTGTATGGTTTAAAAGAAGGATGTCAGCATGTTAAAAACACCCTTCAGAAACTTAGTGATGGGAGAAACAAGGCTCTGATATCTGCAATGGATGGAATTACCGCCAAATGTGTTCTTGCTTCTCATTGGCCGTTCTTCATTAGCTACTTCATCAAAGGGTTAAAGCAGGTAGTGTTTATTAGCGTGAGGTAAATTGTGCTTAGCATGGTTTATCAAGCCTTGTCTCTCTCATTGTAATAGTGTGCAAGCTGTCTCCCCCCAGCCACAGACCCAGCCTCCCAGTCACCCCCACGTCCCTGGAAAAAGGGCGCTGCTCGCACGCGCCGTGAATGTTTGCCTTACGCGCTTCATAGACAGTGGGTGCGAAGGCCACCTGGTGGGCGAGATGCAGCGGGGCGGAACGCACCGCGAGCCACGGCCGCAGCCCCAGCCTGCCACCCACGCGGCGCGGGGGGGCTGCGGGGGTCAGGGGAAGTTGATCCAGTCTGGAATAACAGCAAGTGAGGGTCCCCACATCCCCGAGCTGCCTTCCCACCCACGCTGAGTGCTAAGCGAGGGGAGGGGCAGACAGGAGCAGGCCAGCAGTGAAACTGGAAACACGTCTCAGGTGTCGGCCCGCTGGACAGGTTCCGACGCGGCTCACGAGCCCAAAGGTCTCCTGTCGGGGAAGCTGGGTCAGATCATCTACCTAAATGAGCCAAAATCACTGCGTTCTGTGCTGGGGAGTGGGGGGGGGGATCAACCACAGAAAACCAGTATGACAGTAAGACCCAGCATGAAGGCAGAACCATGGAATGAAGGCTTTTTGCACTGTCCTCACCCTGACCACAAAGCCCTTATATACAGCCACACTGCAGCACACAAGTCTGTGCAAACAATTTATCTCTTACTTGAAAGAACTATTTTATTTAAGTATTATATTTATTTGTTTAACTATATGAACTTTTGTACATTAATTCTTCAGATGGAAGAAATTAATTTTCAAATTTCAATGTAGCATTTTTGTAAAAGCAGCAGAATAATATCTGAGTTTTGTTTTTCCGCATCGCCACATTCTAGTTTTCATTCGGATATCACCAGACCTTCATCAGCCCGAGGTGTTCATTGTTACCTTGGCCTTAATTCACCCCACCATTATTAAGAAACTGCAGGGAATCATGCGGAAAAGGAGCACCCATCTGCATTAAGTCACTATGGTTTTATGATAAACACTCCCATGATTTATGACGTAGTAACATGGAACATTTCCGCCCCTTTCCAGTTAGAGGCAAAATTAACAAGCCTCACGTCAGAAGAAATGTATCGCCACTTCAGAAGAGAATGGTCTAAGCTCATTGGGATTACAAAGTAATTATGGGCCAATTACAAGATAATTACGCCACAAATACCACACTGGCTGCCATGTCTTTTGCAGAGCGGGGCCAGGCATGCAGGGGGATGTGATCAGTGCCAGTCTTCGCTTAGTGCCATTTATTCAGTTGTGAGCTTTACTGAACATTTAAGGGGAAGCCGCAGGGACGGTCATTAAACATTAGGACACATGACCAGAAGGTCACATTCTAGGATGGATACCATTTTTGCACCATTGAACCGTGATTGAGGAGACAGTCTGCGGTACAAATGAGAGAAAACACTGGACTGCTGTGCATAGAAGCATCTGCTACATTAATAAAGATCATGTAGTAATAATCGATTAATGAATGAAGCCAAGAGAGCAAGAGCAGAACTCGAATTCTCAGGAGTGAGACGTCCCAGCCCATATACTCCACGCTGTGATGAGGGCCCAGAGGTTAGTCCTGAGCGACTGGGCCCGCCTAGAACCCCGTGCCAGCCTGCCCTCTCTGCAGCCCGTCAAAATGACAAGGTTAACAAGCCGCTCTTGACCTGGCAGATCCCAAAGCCGTAATTACCGGCCAGGCGTCACGTTACGTGCTCTTGGATTCTTTTATTTAAGGAAAATCTGACTGGATTCCCTCTACACCCTCCCCCCCATCCCCCATCTCTCCTGCACGGCTGTTCTATTAATACATGCTAGTGTGTGATGGAGAAGTAGAGCTTGACTTTACCGTGTCTCTTTTCTTCTTTTTTTTTGTGTTTTCCCCAGTGTGTGTTTTTCTTTCTACAGTGCTTCAGTTCACCGTCTGGAAAAAAAAAATAGGATTGAAAGGTCCAGGCTTTCCTGTTGGACTCCGGTGAAATAAACAGGGAAGGAGGCGGAGACAGAAGAGCGGGGGGAAACCTGGACAGCAGCCAAAAAGGAGGTCCTGGCCTCCAAACGGGGTCTGCGGGGAGGAAAGGTAAGGAGAGGCCTCACAGGAGTGAGACCACGTGGAGCCCCTCTGTCTCTAAGCCATTCCCATCATTTCCTGACATCAGTCCCTTTGCTGAGGAAAATGGAAGGTAATTGTGCGTGTGCCGGGACAGCCCCCCTCGACCCATAGTGACCAATGGCTCCCCGGGAACCTGGAGATTAATTAAAAGCTGACGTTTCTTTCATTTCCCACTTTATTGAATCATGATTCACGCTCAATTAAAAAAACTGCTGCACTTAAACGCCTGCCAGAGCAACTGACGGTTTTGTGCCGAGGCTTCAGAGGACCTGGGCCAGACGCTGAGAGTTAGATCCCGGCCCGGCTCAGCCTGAGCACAGTACCCATAACAGAACATGCCGTTCTACGTGGACCCCGTAGTGGGACATAACAGTTTATTTTATTAAGACAATGGTGCCCTTTTCTAAAGTTTTATTCCATGGCCACATATCGAGGAGCGTGAGATCACCCGGTAGGGTCAACCAATCATAAATCTTTTATTTAGCTTCAAAACCGCAACGTCAAAACAAGAAGGGCGTCATTGTTAACTCAGAAGACTGACTGGCCAATCTGCAGATCAAAACGTCACTACATACAAAATATTATGCATACAGGATAATTTTTCTTACCTGAAGAAATTACAACATTTGGAATAATTGAAAATGTACTGAATATAGCCCGGTCAAAATGATTCATCTCATACCCAGATTCAGCATCCATCCAGTCCCTCACCTTTCTCTGCAGTCTCAAGGAGCAGATTTATCTATATTTGATTTATGTATGTTTCTGTTTTGGTGCTGGTGGCAGATTACTAAAGACTGGATGAATTTAACATCCGTGGAAATGGTGGAACGTGACAGATGCAAATGGGTGGGGTCAATCTCTGGGTTTCCAAAAGCAAACACTTTCGCTCTGCAAGTGCCTCGTCCGGATCCAAGTGAAGAACGACACAGTGACGCAAATACCACACTTGCCATGAAAATCGGCATTGTCAAATCCAGTTTATTCTGCACCTGGTTATCCTTCATCAAGCGTTCACCCCTGCTGCCATTCAGTGCAGAAAGATAACATGCAGTTATATTCAATTGCGGCTCCTTTTCAAGAAAGAATGCAAAGAGAACCTGAATAAAATAGCAGACAATTATTTTAAGGCATGATAAAAATTTATCAGCGGGAAAATACATCATACATATTCATAATCGTTATACACATATATAAAGTAAATGCACAGAATATAACAGCGGAAAGCACAAGTGAACCCTTTTATAGGCCATAAAGAAGGCATCCTGGTGACTTTGGTTTTACATTTTTAGCTGAGATGTACATCTGCTTTATTAAAAATATATATAAAAAATAAGAACAATAATAAAAATAATTAAACGAGCGAAAGGAATTTCCTCTTAATTATGTCAAACTACACCATGTTCTTGCTAATGCTTTCCAGTGAACAACGTCATGCATCCAGCTCTCAGTCCTATGCCTTGGTCCGGTGGGGGGGGGGGGGGGGGGGGGGGGGGGGGGGGGGGGGGGGGGGGGGGGGGGGGGGGGGGGGGGGGGGGGGG
>JAODKC010000016.1:22404798-22419863 GCA_026777985.1 Mormyrops attenuatus | reverse complement strand
GCAAACAGACTCAAGAAAAAAGGGAATATATATGCACTTAGCATGTTTATTGAACATCTTGAACATTCATGTAAATCCGTAAATCCGACAAATAATCAGACTAATCATGAAATCCAATTCTAGCCCGGTTAATTGCCATTATTAGCAATATCAGTTGAGAACACATTACGCGCGGTGCTTTACGTATAAAACTCCGCAGCAACACGTCCACAGATAAGTTGGACAGTATAGTGTGTGTAACCAATTTAATGAGCCACAAATAAGAAGTGCTTAAGCAGCATAAAACTACAACTTTCCCTTCTGTTGATAAAGGGTGCAGCCATCTTGGATTCTGAACTCGGGATCTGTGCTGCTCCGAGATATTTCTTGGATCTCCGAGAAATGGGAGCACGCATGTCATTACTTCCGGCTTCAAACTCGGAATCCGACTCGGAATACGAGTTCCGAGGGCAAATGGAACGAACCAAAACTGGCCGAAATGCATTGACAGAGACATTTCAGGGATTGTGAGTCATTCTGCGCTGCAGATGGGTTAATTGCGTTAAAAATTTTAATCAGATTAATCATGATGATGGATTAATCCGCGTTAACCTGTTAATTTTGACAGCCCTAATTATGATATTACGTGACTTACTTTAAACTCTCCAATGACAGAAGGGTCCTCACTCTCATCGTGGGTCTTTCCCCTGTACAGCTTGAAAGTTTGGCAGAAGTCCACCAGTCCATCAAACCCATCCACGTTTTCCAATTCGCAGTCATACACCTGTAGTGGGTGGTGAGATTCCGATAGGGACAGAGGAGGATGGTGTGATTGAAGACACTCGTCACAGATTGTGAGTTATAGAATAACATGACAATACAGTAAGAAAATGTATCTGACAATTTCAGAGGGAAAAGAAAAAGAACATTTTTCTTGGTTCGGACTTTGAAGACGATTGTTGACATCAGCAACCTAATTTATACTGAAACATCCATTTACAGATCTGAACATTGCATTTTGTACCAGAAACAAACAAAAAAAAACTCCAATTCACTGGAATTGTTAGATCCTGAGACAATGGATAGGCTTGGGAACCATTGTTGGGCGGGTTGGTTGATGATGTCATCGCATTCGTCTGTCGAGACTCCTGTAGAATTCCACCATGATTCATCAGAAATTTGCTGCCATGGCTTCCCAAGTGTGACACCGTGGGAAGCAGCACACCAGGGTTTTGGGGTCTCACACCGCCAGACCTTGCATGTTGTCTTGGAAGGCAAAGTTCAGCTCAAGGAGAGTAATTATGAATCTCAAGTCATACAGTGTCAGGGATGGTTTTGCTACCTGCAACATGTCAAATCCCTTCTCAAGATATGTTCCACATTTTTTCATCTCTCCTGTTGAGGCATAGAATTTGCTCCACCAGTCAAGGAACTCTTCTTCCTGCAAACGGAGAAACTGGTGAAATGCTACCATAAAATCCAGGTGGCTTTACTGAGTCATGGATCCATCAAATTAGATAGGAAATTCAAACCACAATTCAGCAGAATTACTCCTGCCTGGTATGAGTTTCTCTGTTCTTACTGAAATCATGGTACATCAGATCATGACTTTATATTCTTTCAAGAAGTGAAAATCAAAAATATTTTGAACAATTATTAACAATTGAATGTGGTCCAACAAAAGTTATGGAATATAATTATGCAAATATAAATAGAAAATGATCTGTTTTTCAAATACAATCACTATATTAAGGTATTTATCTGAACTATAAGAAATATGCACCATCCATCCAGCTCCTAGCAGCTTATCTGGGGCAAAGCTACAGGAGGCCCTGGAGGCGACCCCAGGCACAACCGGGCACGTCACCGAGTGCCAGTCCATCAAAAAGCACATACACTTATTTACATTCATTCTAGTGAGTGTCAAATGATGCAAGTAGCACACTATAGGCAATTTAAGTTCTAAATGCAGCCTAAATGCAGGTGGTTCAAGTGCAGGGGGAACCTAAAGAAGCCAGAGAAACCTGGAAAACCTGAGGAGAACATGAGAACCCTAACCCTAACCCCCCCCACCACACACACACACATAGGGGAGGCAGGTGTCAAAGCCCCCAGATATGAAGGCATGAGGCAGCAGGACTGCCTGCTGAATCCCTCTGCCGTCCACATACTATCATTTGGAAAATTATACAATGAACTTAAGTCACGTTATTTAACTGTTCAATAACAAGAACTCAAATGTTTTGACACTCAGGCATCACTTTTCTTGCCTATATTAGACGACAGACATTGATACTGTCAACAACAGCATTAATTTTCCAAAATACATGTTAAATATATATGCACACTGAACTGCCATCAGTTAATTAAATTCACAATTTGCTCATTGACATGAAGAGGCATCCACAAGTCTTGACATCTTTCTTACCTGAACTGGCACACTATTTACGCAGAGTTTAATTAAACTGGAATCACCATACGAAGAGTTCAAAAAGAAATCATCAATTTAATCATTTACTTTTGAAATTGAAATTTAACCATCAAAAAGGTATACCATCACAGTAGCTACATCTGAATATGGACATAATTATGTGAGTGAATCGCTGACTTAAAATGTTATCCTCAGCCTGTTGCTACAACCGCAACCATCAATAAGGGGTTACAGAAAACGGATGGATGATTGGATAGACTGCCTATGCTTTCACATACATTTAACTAATATTACCCTATTTTTTTGCCTTAACAACTTTTTTAAGACTGCTCAAATTTTCAATGCTGCTGTATTCATTTGTGTGCCGATAGTCAGCCATTATGCAGCTAATTAATCTGAAAAGTATTAACAACATTCTAAGCAGCGAATTATCTAGATACTACAATGAAAAAGAAACAGATGTTTTGGAGGGCCACAATCAATTTATAAAAAATAAAATATGAAATTTCAGCTATAAAATATGAATTATAATGACTTACAACCAAGGAACATAACAATGAAATATTTATGATTTTCTGTCTAATTCAACTTACCCACTTCATCATCTTTGTCAAGCAGAATAATGGTGAATGAGATAGGAAATGGTTAAATGACTCTTTGCAACGTTTTTCTTAGAAATAGGTAATATAATAGAAAAACATATATGCACAAAGTGAACGTCCCATGCACATGCATTGTGGATTGCCCCAAGACATCCAAACATGCAAAAACAGAAACTTTGGATGTGTCTAAATTATTATACACATAAATTCCTGGCATCTCATGCTAAATCAGAATATGATTTTACAATTTTCAACTAAATTAAAGCAAAGGAACCTTGGAGGAACCAGAGAAGCAGGGACTAGCCCACATGGAATACACAAGCAGTGTATTAGGTAAGACACGTTCAAGATATACACTTCAATCTTAATGACCTCAAAGTAAACAATTGTGTGTTCACGCTGGCAAAGTTGCTTTTAAAGGATGTTATAGTGGAAATAGAGAAAAAAAAAAACTGTGAGAAATCATAGCTATGTACCAAAACCACAGTTAAAACCGCAGTGAAAACCTGGGATATAACCATAGTCCTCAAGGGATACATTTTAATCATCATGTCACTGGCATTGTGCAAAATGATATATTATACAAATAATTACTTCACTAGGGCATTTGAGGCATCAGGCCTGCCGTTAGGTCTAAACCATTATGTAAGTACTTGTGCATATCATGGGAAACCATTCTGGGATATTTACCCAAAGAAGGCTACTGTGATCCAGCCTATCCTGGGAAGAGAAGGATGTTCAGGGAATAATGCCGAACAAATCCAACTGGCCTGGCACTTGTACACCCTACGCACCACAGGCATGGCAGTTACAGATTCACCTGACGAGCAGTGCGCTCATTCGGCCTGTGGGCAGATTCACGCTCGCGCTTTATCGCGGCGCCTGCTTACACCGCTCCGAACAAGCCGTGTTTCTGTTCAGTTTGCCAGTCTGCTGATTAGCCTGACGAAACAGCGGGGTAACTCCGCGCTCCCCGCTGGGCGAGTCACGCTCCAACCCCTTCGCCAGGCCAGACACTCTGACTCACTGTGCCAAGAAGGAAACGCTGCGCACACCGCGCCACTGGCACGCGCTGGCAGCCAGGACCTGGAGGGACGCGGGCGGGCTCGCCCCGGGCCGGCTAAACAAGCCTCACTGTGGGGGAGAGCCGTCCGTCTCCCGCCCTATGAGGGGCGGTGTCCTAAAAATCCATTACATCACCTCAGAGGAGTGTTGTACTAAAACAAAAAGTGAACGGGGCCCTTTTTTACACACAAACTGCGCATTGTTAACGGAGCACTGGCATGTAAGCCTCGTAATGGGCTCGCGGGCGCCGTTTCCATGGAGCGCTTACGGGAAAGGCGGTGCGGCGCTCCGCGTGCGGCGAGTATGGCTCCTTGGCAAGCGCCGCGCTTCTCACAGACAAAACACAAAAGAGCAGCTAGCGCCGGCCGCCAGGCGCGGCGTGGAAGCCGCCAAGAAGGCAGGAAAGTCGCGGAGGCCCCCGAGCAAACAGCGAGGGACACATCGCCCAACCGCAGCCCCCTGTTCCACAATTACCCCAGCCGGTGACCTTCGGGCCCCGCAGGAAGGGTGCTTAAAAATCAGCCATGACGCAATGAGGGCTGTCACCCCAGGAGCAGAAGACTGGTCTGCGGCACGGAAGGAGCGAGACGGGACATTTGTGTGCGTTGCCGAGGAGCGGAGCCAGTCCGGGGATCTCGCGCGTTCCCACATCTACGGCCCCTGTTGATGCTGGACAACCTTAAAGAAGGGTTTTCAGCTAAACTGTGAGAGTGGGTAGGAAAAGGTCAGGAGTTTGGAGACATGTAAGGAAGGGGGGAGATCACCACATGCTTTGGCAGGGGAACGGCAGGAGGCTGGAGCCACCCGAAATCTGTCGAGGGAGATTTGACTGGCAGTGGCTGGGTGGCTCCCATTAAACCTGTTAGGGCTCAGACTAAAAATCTTCACTCAGCCATGAAGCCCGGCACCAGTCTGCCTGGCCCTACAGTCGAAGTCACACTCAATGCAGCAATTCACCACTCATCAACAAGTCTCAGACAAGCAGCCACACCCTTCCAGAAACGACCGTGCATAAGCCTGGGATGCTGAAAGTGCACGAGGGCACGGAATGAAAGAACAAAGCGAAGAAGTAATGTACAGGAAAGATTTGGAGATGGAGAGTTAAAGAGACTTGGAGTATGTATATGAGGAAAGACAGACCCGTTGTTAAGCCCCATTGATGTGCTAGGAATCCCTCCCCCGGGGTGCTGTAAGGGGTGATTGCAGGTCAGTAACCAGAGGAGAGGTGTGTGGAGATAGGAACAGCAAAGTGGTGCACCATGATGGCACAGAAAGAACACAGGGGGCTGGAGATGGCACTGCCTGGAGCCCACTGTCGTGCTCTTAGTAGGCAGAATAGGCAATGGTACCAGCAGGGTACTGTGCCCAGTCAGCCAAGGAGATCAATCCAGAAATAAAACTGTCTGGGCAGTCTCTGCTGGTTACTGAAGAATGTCTGTAGAATATAAATTTGCCATTGCTATTCATTTATGTATTCCTATAAACAGAGATTTGAAAATGTTCATTATTTAATTGGTCATCGGAAGCTTTTATCCAAGACCTGCTTCTGTTTAGCTGCCTTAGATCTGAACTTTTATCCATCTTAAGACCTTGGACATTTATTGAAGCATATCAGGTAACTCTGAAAGTATTTACTGCCTATTACCACATTTGTCAAACAAAACCATGGTATAGCACAAGTTCATAGACAAAACTGGGGAGGAAGAAGTGAAAGAGAGCCATTAACATAATTAAAAATATCCTCTCTCCGTTACATACGTCTATGAGACCATAGTGTTTTTGTCTTTCAAAAAAGATGAATGACTTGTCGCACAAGAAGTATCCGAATATTTTTTTTATCAATTTATTTTTCATCCCTGACTAGGAACACCTGAAAATGCTTAGTGAAATTATTTTTTAAAACACCAAAAATAGTTGAAAAACTCCAAGCGGAGGGTGCAGAGCTGGCAGGCTCAATGTTAAATTTTATATTTCAGTCTGTTATTAATTAAATAAAATAACAAACTATTCCAAATAAAACACTGAGAACTTGTAACTCAGATATTATGTATAAATCTGGAAACGTATGCAGGTTGAAGTCCAGGCAGAATCGTGCACCCAGTTGCCTTCGTCTCCCTGTGGGTTCCTGCGGGTGAAGTGACTTTTAGTGGTGCGGTGCAGGGCCAGCACCTGCACATATAGCATTCTTTGTTAGTTCGGGAGCCAAATGCAGGGAAGAATCCAACTGCATTGTGGTCTATGTAAATCAAGTGCTAATTCAAATAACATCATGCACAGGACTGTGTTTTTCCAGGCTTCTCCGCTGCCACGGGCTGGGTCAACAATGACCACCACGAGCGGGACGACAGGGAGCCCTAAGGCTGGGGACAGTGGGGCTGGATCAGGCGGTTTCATGCTATCACCTTGCTTGGACTTCATGGAGAATGCTCAATAAAGCAAAACGGACACATCTTCTTTTATAGTGATCGATTCCCATTTTCAGCTTCATCTTCTCTTAAAGCAGCTGGGCGTTCTGAATATTGTTTAAAGGCAAAAGCGGGAGGAAAAACTCTTTTACAGGTTTTACTCTTCGGGCTTCTGCCACTAGTTTGGGGTCACTGTCGGTCTCTACATTTTTGCGGGTTTGTGAGAAATGCACACGCCTTCATCCTCGCACGCCTCAATGCCGCGCTGCCTTGGGTCATTAACTTGCATGCACACTGTCAACTGTGCACATCACTGATGGTGTTTGACTGGTAATTTCATGCTGATTCTTAGAGAACGAGATAGTATTGTGGCATGCTGACTCATTAGGAGTCAAAAGTGTGGTCAAGTGTGGCTGTCATACTGTTTCACACGTGACATTGCTGTAGGAGGGGTAGCGATGAGTGTGAGCAGAAGGTGCATCACCTCATCGATCTCTCTAGCGTTGGAGACCTTCCCAGATAGGCTGAGGACCCCGTCCCTGGTGATTGATTTTGTCTCTGGCTGGCCATGACTAATACGGTTTAATTCTTCGTTAAGAGGAATTTGTTTTGATGAGAAAGGACTTAACATACATTCAGGCTACTGTAGGAAGAGGGCCAGCAACAAGGGATTTCTTGAAGATGATATTTTTTTTGCAAACCTCAAAAAGTACATTCCTATGTCTCCACATTGCATTGACCAGGCGAAAAAAAAAATTGAGTACAGAAGACCAGCACCAGAACATTTTCCCTTGACTCTTGTAAAGTCTGAATATTGAACATTTCATTAAAGGAAAACTGATTAAGTACACGTTTCTTTAATCTTCCTCTCCTTTTTCTTTTGCGTTTTGACGTTTGGGTTAGGGACATATGACAGGAATCTCTTAACGGTCCTATTTACTTTGGCTGAAGTGAGAGAGAAAATTTTGGTTTTGATCATCTGGTTTAAATATTTTATAATAAAATAAATATCTTTGTTTGCAGAAAAGAAACCTCCGTATCTTGGCCTGAGAGGCAAAGTCAGTGCTACACTTGGAGCGTGATACAAACAAATCAATATCAAAGGGCTTAATAGAATCTCGGGCTGGGACAATTCACAGTGACCATCCTGTGGTCCTGGCACACTTACCAAACCAGATCACATGTGACCGATTTGTCTCCTATAGTCCAAACCCCCCTTGTCATCTCCTTGAGTTTGAGTCTGAGCACACATATGTACACACACGCACACAGGCGGGTGTGCATGTGCACAAGCGAAGGGATTTTGACTGTGGATTCCAATACAGCCTCAAGAATAATAATAAAAAAATAATCTCATAGCAATGTTTGATTCAATTAGGCTTATAGCAGCTTAATGTGAAACAGCATGCATCTCACCAGCCTTACAGAAGAGCTTTTCTGCAAACATTCCAAAGCAAAACAGAAGGTGGTTTAGGCCTGGATATGAATGGGAGAGCAAATTCAGTTTACAGTACTGTTGGAAATCAGCCCTTTAATTAGTCCAGGGGGAGTCCTTGAGGGTACGACAGACAGAAGCCTTGGTTACAAGGCCGTTTTCAAACAGAGTCCGTCCCTCATCCAAAGGGCAAGAGGGTAAGGAAACGCCCCCCACTTCCAGACAGAAACATTCTGGGTCTTGTGCTCACTGTCCCAACTGTATTCGGGAGAGTATTTAATGAAGACCCCTTCCCTAAGTACTAAATCCCCTAGCTCAGTGCAGCCAAGCAGTGGAAAACGCTTCAGAGCCACGAAATCTGAGAATATCATCCTGGCTCAAGGAGCCTAAATGCACTTAAAGGAAAACTTCTCGAGTGCCCCAAAAAGCGGTTGATAGACCAAAAAATGCAGTCTGTGTTCTTACAGTGTTTCTCATCTTTTATAATGCCAATTTCAATTAGATTTAAGGTATTTATACCCCTTCTGGGGAAGAAGAAAACAGAATGGAGGAAATATGTCACAGAATTTGCAGAGCCCACCAGATGGAGACTAATGGGGAGTGTCTCATTTCTGCTACCACAGATCTGAAATCTTTTGCACCAGCTGATGCACATTCTGCAAAATATCTTTTATGGCTGTGGGTTGCCTGTACACGTCATACATGATTTTAAGGAAACACAGTACCTATAACAAGAGAACAACACAGACAATCTAATGCACTCACTGAAGCATGTCATGTTCAATTTCATCTACTCCCCCATAACAACCTAATGATTGGTTGCCAGCATGAACACAGTGTCACAGAACAACGAGAACCTTATTCATCCCAGCTGCGGTATTCAGAAGGAACAAGTATTTTCTATAAGGATACCAGATATACACGGACCGGTGAAGGCACAGAGTCTCATGCATCAGCTTTGCTGGATGGTACTTAGTTGCTAGACAACGTGTGTTCTCTTTCAGGGTCTTGTCAGACAACCCGCACTAAACATTGCAGAAATCAGGGTATTTTTCCCCCACACAGACTGATGAGATAATGAAAAGAAGGTCATACGTACATTGAGACTGGAGTAAGATGATGAGATGTTAATTATGGCAGAGCTGGTGCCATCTGCAAGCTACAAACCAAAACCACTGCGTTAGCAGGTTAAAGTCAGACATGACCAAAGCTGTTAAAGTCACACCAGAAAAAGAAGCATACATTTTGTGTTGAACATTTTTGTTCTTTTCAGCTGAAGAGAGTTGAAACTTTGATTTATCTTCTGCCTCGTGAAACTCAATTACACACAGGAAAAGGCCAACATCCTATCATGCTAAGGGTTTTGTGTTAAAACACTTGAACAGTCCTATTTGCAATGAGCTTCGGTGATAAAAATTGATCAGATTCTTGCAGGGAAGCGTGACTGGCATGCATGTCTATGGGAAAGATATTGTCAAGAAGGAGGCAACTTGTGCATAATGTTCATATTGTGGGATAACAGTGCACCGGTTTGAGATGCAAAACATCAGCGGCTCTGAATCAGCCTGAGCATGGAGTTTCATCAAGTGCAGCCTGTCAAGGACCTCATGTAGATGGACACTAAGGTTTCATTGCAAAAATCTTGAATTACACCTAAAAATGTGCTTTTGTGAGTCAAGTGGTGCAAAGAAGACAGACAGTGGTCTACTGAGCAGTGGAAAAAAGTAATATGGTTAGATGAGTCATCTTCTACCCTGTTCTCAACAAGGGCTCAAGTATAAGCATGTCACATGCCAAAAGAAGCCTACGGAGTCGAGTGCTTGTTTTCCACACTGACGGTCAGGGGTTCGGTTGTGGTGCGGGGTGCTTTTTCCATGCTTAACATCCACTCAATCCCTTCGAGGGCAAATGCCAATGAACGCAAACCCATTTTGAGTGATCAGTTTCATAATGAAGCATTTCTATCCTGCTGGGAGTGGGATGTCCTACGATGACATTGTTCCCCTTCCACGCGGCATAATCAGTGAGCCATATGCCATCCCAATCATTGGATCTTTGGAGCCAGAGGCAGCGTTTTCCAGCACCTTCAACAATAAACCAAATAATGGAATTTCTCATGCCATAATGGCATTAGTTCGCTCCAATAAATTACCAGACACTGTACCCAGACCAAGGCATATTTAGGTTCTTCTCATGGTCTGTGGCTGTCCAACACCCATTAGGACACTTTATATTAGTTGTTCCTTTATTTTGGCAGTTACCTGTACACACTTAACATTCAGTAAGTACTTAATAAGCATTGAAGAATAATACCAACAAATGCAAACCATTAAAATATGTTTATATCGCCTATGATCAAGGAGCAAAACTTGAAGGTAGGAAAACAATAGCAGAATAGTTTTCAGTCATCCTGTTCTAAAAGCACCAAGAAAATGTGAATGAAACTCTTTTTTTTTGTATTCTGTCGATGGAATCAATTTTTGAGCTGGCATTGCACGCATAGTTAGTAGTGGCAACTTGACCCCAGACACCCACAGTGTAGGGATCTGGCAAACTCTGCCAATCTGTTTTCGGGTCCTGAATGTAATGCTGTGAGTCTGGGTGGACTGTATTTGAAGTTAAATGTTATCTGAGCTTGTAGCAGGGTAATGTCTTTTCTTTCTTTACATGAGGCACTTATAGAGAGAAATATACGCTACCACCCAAGGAGTTAGGCCTTTGTAACCAGTCACCCCTCCCAGTTTATCCTTTTTCAGCCTGCCTTACTCCCGCAAACCCACATTCCCCCACCCTCATTCCGGATTCTCCTTCGGGACCTATAGATGGAGGCAGGATGCCACAGCACAGCATGAAATACATAGCTTAACCACAGAGCTCTGAACTGTGGCCAGCAGTTATCTTCAGTAAGGTTCCTGTCTCTCTACCAGTGTGCGAAATACCCGTCAATATTCGGGGGGTCCCCATCTCCCTATTGTTGCGCAATACCGATCTTGAGACCCCCTTAAAATTTTGATTTTGAGGCTTTCGGGGGGTCATATGGGTTAATCTGGGGTGTCAGACCCCCCTGTATTTCGCACACTGCTCTATACTGTACAAGTTCGGACCTGAGGAGGATTTGATACAGTACAGTACACAGCACAATTGTTAGTGGGTTCCTCACACATTTTTTCAGGTGTAATTATAATTAATTGCAAAAGAATTATTGCATGGAGAAGGAGAGTGACAGCAGAGGGGCTAAAGAATAGCTGAAACACTTATTAGACAAATTAGGTTATCTGAATAGTCCAGTTCTTTAAGAAAAGTAACTCTCAGGATAAGATCCTGAGAAGGAATTTTGTAGACCTTAAGAAGAAAATTAGGCAAGACTTTCTATGAAAGCCATGGCAATAAGAATTTATGAGCACATTCATAACACATTATGATGCATTCATACCTATATACATGGATATAAATATTTATAAAAAAGGTATTAACACATTAAAGACATGTTTATTATGAATTATGAATAAAGCTAATGCACTATAGATATCTTTAGAATGCAGTACAAAGCATCCTTAATTCTTATACCGATCATTATACAGTAATG
This sequence comes from Mormyrops attenuatus, assembly GCA_026777985.1. Taxonomy (NCBI): domain Eukaryota; kingdom Metazoa; phylum Chordata; class Actinopteri; order Osteoglossiformes; family Mormyridae; genus Mormyrops; species Mormyrops attenuatus. The sequence goes on along the minus strand of JAODKC010000016.1, from coordinate 22,408,360 downwards.
TACAGTATTATGAAGGTATGCACAGTGCATTATAGTTAAGAGCTTCATTGGCGCTTAAGAAGTATTATAATCAACACTATACTGCGTTATGACTGTCAACAGAAGACACCGTAATGCTCTATTAATTCGTATTCTGACCATTATAATGCATTATGATGGCACCTACAATGCATTGTACATGACAGCTTTAAGTAAAGTATTAACCAAATGTATTCCCTGCGAGGACTATAATAATTCTAAATTCTAAAACATCAGTTAAAGGTGCACAACCAACACAGCACAAAAATATTAATATTCTAATGAGCTTTAAAATGTTCATAAGACTTTTCATGGATAAGTATACTGAAATAAATGTCTGATAAAAATAAGGCTTACAAGTCCATCCTTCTGTATTTTCTATTTTTTGGCTTTTATTAAGTAACCATCAATGCTGGTTATGGGTCAAAATACCTGTCTTCAGTTCGGTGGCGTACAAGACACATCCATGCATAAATTTCAAAGGAAAACCACAAATTCTTAATTACCATGCCAGATCTGATCTGCGGGAGTCATAGGTCACTTATGTCTCGATTCACTTGAACCACACAGAGTTATGTCTCACATTATGTCTTTAACAAATTTACCAAAGTGGTCCTTCACCTCATTAAACGACATTATGAGGTCGCCATACATGGAAAGACATTAAAAACATTCCATAGCTGCCAAAAAACATTAATGTCTAAATTTATCGGTCAACATTAAGGCCAAACTTTATTATGGTTGCTTTAAATCAGGCTCCCAGTTTGGGCTCCTGTTTCCTCAAAGCTGTGGCTCCGCTCCCATGGTGTGGACGCAGCGTTCTCCGTAAGGGAACCATGGCTATATACCTCAGGGTCTTTGGCCAATAAATCACGCAGGTCCATCCTATGAAACTCAAATCCCTAGCAAAAAATAAATCCGAAGTTTTATTTTTATTGGATACTTTTCAAGAATTAGTTTTTTAATATGTCTCCAATAATAATCTTTTTACCAGATTCACTGGAGAAGGACACAACCATTGTCCTTTCCCGCCATGCTAAGATATTCAGTAATGAGCTACAGACCTGGCCCGAGGCAGATCAACGCTAGAATATGTATTCAGCAAACACACCAATTCAATCTCTGGAAGTTGCCTCTTATGAATGTGGTGGCCCTGTAAAATAACCGTTACATTCAGGCCAATTAGATAAACAAAATCCCAGCTTGCAATTTCCTCAGGGACCAATATGACTCTTAGTAACAAGTTAAAATTGTGTATAAAGATTTTGTCACACTTGAGAAACCTGTAAGGTCACTGCCATTTAAAGAGATTGAAGGTGTTGGTGACATACTGCGTTTGGGGCCCTACCTGGCTTGTCTCAGTCTTTCTTAGCCATAACATAATTTTTATGGTCAGAATAAAAGAAAGCATTCACTATGATGGAAAGCTAACAAGGGCTGCTGCAAGACAGGGAGGAAGACACCCACTTAAGGGTACCACAAAATGTATTATTATATATATGCTTTGCAGACCCTTATCTAAAGCAGCTTGCATAGGGGTGGATGGTTGAAGATATTCAGGTTAATGACCTTACTTAAAGGAACAGGACAGCTTTTTGCACCTTTGGGCTTTTTTAGACAAAAGTTGTTTTTTTATTTTAGCCCCCATTGCATTAGTGAAAGCTACTGCCATTCTTACAGTGTAACCCAGGCAATGAGGCACTTCATGGGATACAGAGTTGACAGAGAGCATGTGAAGAGTTTCATAAGATCTATCAAGGGACTCGTATCTGGCTAGTCTCTAACAAAGACCAGATAAACAGTCTCTAAGCCAAGCAAGGGGCAGGACTGCAATGTCCATCATGTTCTGACCTCAGTAACAGAGAGAATAAGTTCACGTCATACGCAGTCATCCTGTGAAGAGTGCTCACCTCTCACAGCAAACTATCTCAGTCAAGTATCTCACAGTGCAACCACAGGTCTGCTAGGAAATAAGGAAGAGCACATCTGACCTGCCCCAAATCCAGATTCTCTGAACACGGGCGTGATAACACACTGGGTGTATTATGGCTGCTACCATCCTACTGTGGAATTCCCTGGCCCCTTACCCCTTACCGCCCCCCCAACCCCCATAACCCCCTGGGGGTCAATCACTGGAGGGGGCAGCAGTGAAGAAACTTATGTGGCGCCTGTGGTGAGGATAACGTGGGCCGGCTGGGCGCACTTGGCCTACGGCGGTCCGCCACATCAGAGAGCAGACCCCACGGTTTCAGCGCCTGCCATGGTGTTGTGCCAGGCTGTTATGCACATACAGCGATGCGGACTTCAACATGAAATAAATTAGTTTAAATGCACCCTCTCCAGTGTGCTCTAATTGAGAGCAGGCCTTTGTTTCAATTGTCTTTTACACCAGGGCTGCATCACATTACACCCAGGGCACTAAAGCTTTGCTTGCCCACTGAAGGAAACATAGGAGAGAAATAAGCAGAGATCGTCAGATGCCAAGACGCTCAACTTGCGCTTATGTCCAACTCTGACCTGTTAGTCTAAGGTAACTCCTGTTGTCTACTGAATTGTGTGAAACAATCAAGAAATTCAAATCATATTGCCATTCATACTGTTTTACAGGGACTCCTACATTCATGGTCCATATATCATGTACTGAGAATTTTGGTCCGGAGACACAAAAAGCTGCATCTGGTTGAGGACAACAGTGTGGAGTGGAAAGGGCAGTTCCACCTAATCCACCATAGGCTACCTTTCAGTAGTTTTTGTTTGTTAAATATGTGGAATTAGAAAATAGAGCATTGGCCTAGAAAATGATCTTTTTGCTGCATCTGCTGACATTGTTGGTGAAATACACACCTCCATATATTTTCAATTACTGCATATCTAGTCAGGGTCATCACGATATGAAGATTGGGAAATGGTACAATCTAAAGCATGGTTCACTCTACATGGAACTCAAACACACACTATGGACAATGTGGAGTCATCACTTCATCTCAGCATATATTTGGACTGTGGGAGGAAGCTGGCCGAAACCAAACACATAAACTAGGGGACAACCTGCAAATTTGAGCCCGCAGCCCTGAGTCACCAAACCCCCAGTGCCTTCAGTCATGACTCTAAGCTCACAAAACTTGAATTAGAACCTGGGACAAAGCCTTTAGATCCCACAAGACTGTATAATGCTAGGTCTTTCTCCACCAAGGCAAACAACGGGACTGACCACGGGATCTCCACGTGACGGAAAAATCTCACTGACCTTTAAATAAAGTGGCTGCTACTGCTTGGAGGAAGAAAAGAAGCAGAACATCTGGCTGCACTGAAGACACCATCTCAACCTCATCTTTGGCTAGAGCAAGGGAATGCTATGACAGCTTGCTCCAAGCCTTTAGACGGAATCTCAGCGGAATCCTATTTTCCTCTCGGTTTGCCACTCGCTGCCCAGGCAGAATCAGGCAGGCATGATGGGAATGTGTGCAAACAAAATGGTGCAGTCTGTTCTCACCCGACAGCCAATCCACAGTTTGGGGGGGGGGGGGGGGGGGGGGGGGGGGGG
>JAODKC010000016.1:22366311-22396693 GCA_026777985.1 Mormyrops attenuatus | reverse complement strand
GGATTCATCAGAGAAAATGACTTTACCCCAGTCCTCAGCAGTCCAATCCCTGTACCTTTTGCAGAATATCAGTCTGTTCTTGATGTTTTTCTTGGTGAGAAATGGCTTCTTTGCTGCCCTTCTTGACACCAGGCCATCCTCCAAAAGTCTTGGCCTCACTGTGCATGCCTTCTTCACAACAACTGAACCTCTCTCCTTTAGCTTCTTGATAATCTGATAAATGGTTGATTTAGGTGCAATCTTTCTAGCAGCAGTATCCTTGCCTGTGAAGCCCTTTTGTGCAAAGCAGTGATGACTGCATGTGTTTCCTTGCAGGTAACCATGGTTAACAGAGGAAGAACAATGTTTCCAAGCACCACCCTCCTTTTAAAGCATCCAGTCTGCTATTCTAACTCAACCAGCATGACAGCCTTGTCCCCGTCAACACTGTCACATGCGTTAACGAGAGAATCACTGAAATGATGTCAGCAGGTCCAGGGCTGAAATGCGGTGGAAACGGGTTTTTTGGGATTATGTGGATTTTCATGGAAAAGAGGGACTTTGAAATTAATTGCAAATCTGATCACTCTTCATAACATTCTGAAGTATAAGCAAATTGCCATCATAATAACTGAAGCAGCAGACTTTGTGAGAATTAATATTTGTGTCGTTCTCAAAATTTTGGCCACGGCTGTACAATGGAAGTACAGAATGTTGATGCAAATTTTGTCGTGTCGGAGGTTCAGCCCCTCTGTAGTGCCCCGTTAGCTCCGAAACTGAGTTACAGAATCAGGCAGAACAGCATGAGCTAAGTGTCCTTGGTGTGGATGGGGAAGGTACTGAGCAGTTTGGTTAGATGATGTTATAGGTGGGTGTTTTTGGGATAGCAAGCATATGGAGACAACATGGGCAGTGCAATTTATGTTTTTTTTCTTTTTTTTTGTTGGGGGGGGGGTTGTGCTGTACCCATTGCTGCTGATTCTCAGAGAGGAATCCAGGGAAGATGAGCTAGGATACACCCCCCCAGGACAGAGCGCAGATGGAGAAGCAGAGGATAGTGGAGAGAGAGGTACAGAGCAGGTTAAAACACTCATAAAATCCAGCAAATACTAACAACCAGGAAGAGCACACCTTCACTGAAAAGTATATACAGTTTTGCAAGTTAAGTCTATGGGATTAATAAATACATGAAAAAATAGTCCACATTTCATACTTCTTTATGCTCATTATAGTGGAGGCTAATTCTAGTTGGGAATGTAACCCTGAATCTTGGATGATTCAACAAACAGCATGGAACTAGTAGCTAACTCTTTGGTGGTACCAACCTCATCCAGTGTGTGAGTGGTAAGCAAGGGCTCTCCCTGAAGAGAATTAAGGAGTACACAGGTTACTTAACAGACAGAACAAGAACAATAGCACAGCCTTTATATTTCCATTTAATTCATTCCATGACCAACAATACATCCCAATTCCAAGAACTAGGAGTAACAGGATTGGTCTGGGTGGGGGCCCAATATGAAATGCTTTCATGGGGCCCAAAATCTCCAGCAGTGCCCCTGCCAGGAGCTCTGATCGAGGGAGAATAATATTTTACCAGACATATCTCTTCATTAAAGAGATTCTAATGCGAAAGGCCTGCTGGGCTCTTCTTCTTCAAGATCCAATTATCACCAGAAAATTTGAGCATGTTATCACAGTGTTTTCATAGCATCAGCTGGCACAGTCACACTTTGGAAAATACCCCACAAATGGCCCTTCTGAAGAACTTTGGCATGGGAAACACGTACAATACGAGTCCATCCATCAAACGGACCAAGCCAATGGCACGGAGTCAAACTAAAATAACAGGAAACCACAAATTACATAATCCACCAATATAGCCAGATTATTAATTGGAATGGCTCCGATTTATTTTTCTCATTACCCTAACATCCTTTTGAATACGTAATAATGGCACTTTGTTTTAAACACCCTGATATCCTGTGAACTTGGGGTCTGGGGTTCAGCATGTTTTCAATTAGTCCTCCATCCCTCCAGCAGGCACCAGACCTTCTGGGAATATTAATGGGTGTGAGATGATTGGGTCCGCTCCAGTAGGGCTGAAACCCAGAAACAGAGCTACATAAAAACGCCCTACGTACTCAAAACAGTGGAAACATTAGCATGAATCAACATAAGATCATAGACCAAAAAGGTCTAATTATAATCAGATTGTAGCTTTATCTGTGTGACAAACAAAGCAATAGTGACCAGTCTGCAATGCCATATAACAGAGCTGCAGTGCATCGTAGCCTGGTCCAATTATGGCTGGTAGCTAAGGCAAGTTGTGATGCTGTTGCACCTGGTAGTAAGCTATAGAGCTTAGATGTTTCAGTGAGGTGGATGAAATACTTGTGCAGTGTAAGGTAACAAGAGAAAAAATAAAATGCATCCACTACAAATTTGTGGAGTTCCATGCCCAGAAAGTATAAGCTTGTTTAGAAAGTGGATCCTCATCAAGAGTCATCAGCAGAAACTGGGTCTCCAAGAATGTGAGCATATGTATTCCTGCGCCAGTTGCATGTGGTGATGGAGTTTTATCCAGAGATCTCTAGGTAGAAGCACGGCCACAGCCTTAAGCAAGTCGCTGTGGGTGGCTAGACCACAGTATAAGCGTGCAGTTTAATTAGATTTCCCCATGATTATTCCACTTTAACCCAAGCCAGCTGGGTCAGTTGTGGAGAGGGGCCTGTCTTTGGAAGTCTTTAGCAAAGACCATCTTGTTGTTCCCAGCACAACAGTCAACATTCTGGAGCAAGCCTGATCAGGAGAGATCCAGGTATGATGAACTTGTTGACTATTAGGGACTGGATCCAATTATCCCATCAAGGTTGCCTGATACAGGAGTATAGACCCGTGTCCACAGGGAAGACAGTCACAGAGAACCGGGTTGGGCTACCCAAGACAGGATAGAACAGAGCGGGACGGGATGGGCTGGAGCCACCGTAACGGGACTAACCTCCTGACCAGGGATGTGATGGATTGCGGGCTGTGGGAAAATAGACAGAGAGAGAGAGAGCGCAGTTAATGAGTCTCAAATGAAGGGAATGACATCATAGGACATTATTAAATTAGCCCCTAACTTCTGGGAAAGAAGCCTGTTCACATGTGAATGCAAACTCGTCAAAAAGCAAGGGGCAAGCCCCTGGGGAACCCCAGCTCGCTTGGGACAACATGGGCTTCATCTGCCAGTGGTGTGGCCCACACTAAACATATTTGGCCCTCACACTTTCACCTCCTACTCATGCTACGCTCATGCGAAATGAATCCAAATTTAAGACTAAGTGGTTTCCAGAAACGTAACCAGGTACATCTACAGATCCCATTTCATGATACACCATTGTGCAGACGAATGCAATAACATCAATGTAGCTGAGTGATGCAATAGAATGACTCAGTAGGGAATGCCCTACTGTCAAAGAATAATGAATAATTGACAATGGGCATCCCTGACAGGTGAATGGAACCTTTTATTAGACTTACATAGCATTGACGTACCCATCTACCCTCATCAATCCTGTGTCATGAATATCAAGGATACAAATAGTACTTATAGTACTTAAATAATATTCAATTAACTGGGCACCAAGTTCTGTGGCATGGAGCTGCCTAAATATCACTCCTGCAATCTAAGACCATCCTTTGATTGATTGACCACTGTGTTTATCTCCAGCATTCCCCTAAGGTTAAACCAGCGCTACTCTCACCTTTTCTCTCTGGATTAGCTCAAACGCTGCCAGCAGCTCCCCAGCAGGCTTCCCGTTCCTCAGAATGGGGTACCAGGCAAGGCGTGGTGGGGGCACCATGGAAGGCTGGCACACACAGCGGCCCAGAAATTCATCTGCCCCCTAGAGGATATGGTTGGCAGGGTTCGCCAAGATTAACCAGCACAGTCTGAGTATCTCCCATCAGGAATTGTCTATTTTTTTATTTTTTTTGCAGACCTGGAATCAACCTACTGTACTCATTTTGCACACAATGGAAGGTAAAGCATGTATCAAGTCAATTGTCTTCATTGTTATCCCATTCCAAAGCAAGTCTACAATGAGACAAAACTGCAACTCGTTCAAGAACTACAGGAGCCACAAATACACAGGACCCATGCAGATAATATTGTGAAGTAGACAAGTGCAGTGTGATGCAATCAATACAGCGCGCTGCAAATAACTACACCTTGGATGTTATCGTTACAGGACAGCAAGGGTTAAGCTTGTGCAAATTATATATGACTGTAAACCATGACGTAGCAGCATGAAGAATATACAGACACACTGGACTAGGCACCTCATTAATGGTGCTAAAGCAATTATTATGAACAGGATGTTCAGGAAGATAACCTGCTCTACAAACGGGTAAAAAATTGCTTTGGACATGAGTTCATCATCGGTTTTCTTTTATTTTTTTTCCATATTAAGACAAAACAAGTAAATACTAGCAGACAGTGAAAATATTGCCCTCAGAGGATTGGCACCACGCCATAAGGAGTTGCCACTCACATAGGTGTCTTGGTCATAGAGTTCCACCATAATGTTTGGGGGGTCACACTCTATCACGCGCGAATCCCCGAAGATTTCAATTTCATAAAATATGAGAGTCTGATCCCATGTAGGGTTGAGTGTGTTGCGAATGGTCACAGTCTTCTGACTCTGATGGAGAAAGGACACAATGGCATAGGGGTCTGTAGAAGAACACACAAAGTCGGTTGGTTAGATATTTGTACTGGATAAGGATATTGGTTAGCATAATCAGCACATGCCCCAGTGCAAGGACCACATGTGAGCCCCACTAACATCTACATCAGCCTGGACGCTGCACTCCTAAGCGAAGTCACATGATCTGTGATGTGCCACATGACCATCCCTGTGTGCCACATTGTATAAATTGCAGTAAAATGGAAAATGTCTTTGCTTTGATGTGCAAGCAGAATGAGATTCTCAAAAAGAACACATCTTAATCTTCTCATGTTCAATTCCATCGCTAAAATCAGAAATTCCCATACATTTTTTGGCATACAGGAGCGTGAGTGTATGAGTTTTTTCTGTTTTAAGAGAAATGGGAAACAGTTTTTTAGACTTATATGTACCAAAAAAGGAGAATAAAGAATAATGACATCAACGGCTTAGGAATGCCTAAAATCAGAGGGACAGTCTCCAAAGTTTATTATTTCGAGCTAGCTAAAGAGGCTCAACGGGAGCATTTAGCTTGGAAGCCAAGAGAGACACTATTCCCAGCTCTGGGCGACTTTTGCTCCTTTGAAAAAAAATATTACTTCAAATAAACACAGAAACAAACAAAAGCCTCTGCAAGGAGGTTCTGTGCTGCAGAAGTCAGTTAAGAGCAGAGGGGAAATAAACATGGCGGAGACCTCACTGAACCATGACGTAAATAAATATGATGGGAGAGCGCCACGTCAACACTCCTGCTGCAAGTAGGAAAGACAGGGGAGTCAGTACATCAACAGTAAAAAGGTTAGACACTTGGGGTGTTGAACGATGAGGAATGGAGGCCGGTATCTCCTCCTGGCTGCGAGTAACCAGCTGGACAGAGCAGTGGTAAGGTGCTATACAGCAATGTTCCCCAACCCGGTGCTAGGGCACCTCCAGACGTTCCACATTTTGCTGGGAGCTGGGAGGGATTCCCCGAGGACCGGGTTGGGAAACACCGCCCTACACCACATCAAGGTCAGGGGTTCCCATCCTAGCTGATTCAGCTGCAGCTGATGCAAAAAGCCCCGAGTGACTAACAATAACATTAAACAAAAAAATAAGAATGATTTCATATAAATAACTCGTACACTTAAATCTGCATTTTCTAAACTTAGCAAAGGTCTTTATCCCCTGAAAAACAATCGTGCATCGCTAAAGAGGCAAAACTGAATGGTACCTGCAGCAACAAATGTTCACTGACACAACATGTCATGAGATCACAATTAATAATGCAGCCTATAAGTAAGTAGTGCTAATCATGTTAGTGGCTGCAGTACCGGGTTGGGCTTAGGTCTTGCATCAGTGGAACACAGTTTTTCACTTCTGACAGGTGCTGAGGTGTATAAAATCAATTTTTTCCAGTGATCTGAGAAAATTACTAATTCCCATAAGGGCAGTTCCAGACTATATGACAATTGCTCTGTTGTATTAAATTGTATTTAAATACGAAGTATTACACCTTCGGCTTCAGCAGCTAATTTACATTATATATGGCTAAGCCATCAAGTTAAAAAAAAAAAACAGTTTAACAAAGGCATTCGACGTAGTTCTTGTATGAAGTCCCGAAGGCGTGCGGTATTAGACTCACCTTATACACCACAAATCATACTATAGAGAGAATCATTCTCTTTTTAACAGTATTTTTCTTACTTGTTCGATACCTAATGAGAACTGGCCATTCCAAGTCTTTTGTGATTTATACTTTTTAACTGCAAACTGTGGTAATTAAGGGGTTGGATAAGCAATCCAAGCATGAGAGATTTGTAATCAGTGTGTTTCATAGCCCTGTGTGATTTAAAAAGGGATCTTGCTTTTTATGGATCTGGTATGTCTTTTATCTGCATTTGTGGAATTGCAATCAGAGTCTAATGGCAAACCACTGCAGCTGTACTTTACTCTCCATGATCTCCTCAGACGTCTGATGCATATAATACTCTGTCTCTTCGATATCCCCCATCCCAAAAGAAATAAAAAGAATTTCCACAGGCTAGCCTATTGGTCCGTCCAGCTGGAACACACATCCAGCGAATGCATGCTTATACACCATGATTTTGTTCTGTCACATCCTATAGTATCTCCGGATTGTGGAACGCAGCCTAAGTCTTATACTCTGGGCATCAGATGCAAAGTAGACAGTGGGTTCCTTGTGCTAACATGGCTGAGCTTGTAATGGGGCTGAACGCATGGGGACTGGGGCAAACAGCCTGGCTAGAGCCAGCGGGCTTGGGGTTCAATGGTGGATGGGCATTTTCACTGGAAACTGCCGGTTAATGTGTTTCCACAGTGGCTCCTCCAACATCTATAAAAATACAGTCCCGCAAAGCTTCTCCTAAATGCACCATGTAGTCGGCAGGGGGTGTACCAATTATTTATATCTAGGCCTGAGAGCAGCTTCCCATGTGGGACACTCTTGCTGGACCCATGAGAATCTGGCCGTTATCTCCGGTAAATATTTAGCTGTGTAAATGTTTAGACTTAGCTGTGAAAGCTGCCTGATTTAAAATGCTAAGCAAATAAATAATGTAATGCAATAAGTCATTGCTTAAGCGGGCATTACGTTCCAAGGACATGTTCACACCTAAGTCTTACAACGTGATACATTCTGCAAGAAATCCGGAATACTAGCTTTGCTGCCCTTGTGATCCAGACAGGGCACTTAGCTTAAGCTCTCCGGGCCGAACCATGGCCCAGCAGGCTTCTTCACACTGGCCAACCTCTGGAACGCAAACGACACGCATGAAACACTGAGTTCGGTCCTGATCCCAGCAGCTCACTTTTTACCCCCAAAACGAGGAGCCCGCCACAGGCCTCACCCAGCCTTTTCCAGGCTGGGAGAAATGACTCAGATGCGGGGCGTACGGTCGCTCGCTTGCCCCTCTGCTGCGGCTTCTCCCAGTCCGTGGCCATAAATCACCCATCCCCCCCCCAGCTCCCAGCAGCCCCTGCGGTTTTTTCCCTCTGCATCGACCACGTGCTGCCAGACTCGTATTTTACACCCTCTAACGTCACTGCCGCGCGTTCATTAAGTCCTGTTTTTAAAGAGTTGCTGCATCGCATCGTCCTGACCTTCTCGCAGGTGATTAATAAAAACATTCCTTAAAAACCACAAACTTATTTTTTTCGGTATGTGTCCGACTCCTTTTCTCACAGATTCCCATTAGCATCACCCCTTGACTGCTCTTCAGGAATTACCCTGGCTATGGGGAAAAAACTATACTTGTATAAAGTTAACAGGTACCAAGAGGACGTGTTACGCTGAAGCCCTTTTCTTGGCTTTTATTCAGGGATAAAATCCATGGCAGGGGAGGCAGTCTGCAAAGTGGAGCTTGTAGGAAAGGATCTCCAGGGTTCAAATCCCACATGAGGGCGGTGCTATGCTCATATGTATGCAACGGGTGACTGAACTTTGTAAAATGTTGCTAACCTGAAATGCCAACCATATATATATATAAACTATAAATACCGCGCCCAGAAGTATGACTTCAAAGAGAGGCCTCATATGCAGTTGAGCATAAACAGTGGTGGAGACTTAAGTCTCAGACAAACTGAGTACCTGTCCAATTAAATTAGACTTGTATGGACAGGCATCTGGGCCACTTTTAAGGGAAAACGGCCGATGTCGTACGATTGCATTTGTGCAGATTAAGTTTCCTTTGCGTCTGGAGAAAGCCAAGTGCAGGCCGAATAAGGAGACTGAGGGAACGTGCCTGCACGGCTTTGGTAAGCGTCAGTAACAACTTGAATCTAAGTCAAAGAGCACACTTGAGGTTGAATAGAAAGCAGAGGTGCCATGATTGTGTGTGACAGAGATGCCATGAAGCATTCATACAAACTGAGTCTGAACACTTTCCCATGGAGGGCAGTACTCCCAGTGGGCTGGTCTTTCTAACATAGCCTGCATTCTAGGGGTGCCCGACCCATCGGTCTGTCTGCGCATGTTTCCAGATCGATCGCAGGAGATGAATAATACTTAATGATTGGCAAAATATACCCCCCACACCCCCAGTGACCAATTCCCAGGTTGCTTTTTGCTGCCAGTCTGCCCCTGTAGAGTAAGAAATATGAACAGTGTTCCCAACACATTACATCATCTACAGTATTTGCATATCGACAAAGCCATTAACAATACATGCAGTTACCCATTCTGTACAGCTGCATATATGCTGTCTCGATCAGGATAGGTAAATGGGGTCCCTCTAAGGCAGAGGTTGGCAGTCTGATCCGCAAAGGGCCAGCGTGTATACAGGTTACTGGGATGACCTTTAGTTCAGCTGTTCAAACCCAAATGTGAGGACTCTTCCGCCAAACAGTCCTCTAATTAGTAATCCTGCATAGCCCCTAGCACTTTCTGGATGAGATTGCCCACCCCTGCCCTCTACAGGCTTAACAGCTACATCCCTTAAACTGCACTAGCAACCTACATGTGTGTTTCCACTGTTCTCCCAGTTTTTCCAGCCTACAGATCCAGCCTCGACCCATGGGATCCTGATGAGCCAGCAAAGGCCCATCCACTACAGAAGTCCTAATTCTGCTTGTACAAAACTCACACTGTTCTTTTTAAATTGTATACTGTTAGCAAGCCCAAGAGTTCTGGATGGCCAGATTGTCTTGGATCTTGGAGATTTTCCTTTCTGCCCTTTATCTACCCTATTCATTACCACTCATTTGTCACTCTCTGGCTTTTTCCGCATTACAGTGTAACACTGGACGCTCATTGTCTATTGAAAGTATCTGTAATGCTAATACTAAACTTTATTGTTGCTTGCTATAGTTACTACATGTTATATTAAATACTCAACTGAGGCAACGATGCTGGCAGGATTGTTAGAATAAATGACACAGAAATCAAGGAAGTTACGTTAACTTAAAGTCCACAACTATCCTCACCTGAGAAGCTGTCTTTGTCCAAGGCGATGAGCTCTCTTGCCTGGTACAGGTAACAGCGCAGGTGATAGCGAGTGCCACCTAACAGTAATAACACATATAATAATAATAATAATAATAATAATAATAATAATAATAATAATAATAACACCTGTTTTCCAGAAAACCATTTACATTATGCTATGTGCTGCATGCTGTGTTTTGAGGCAATCGGACGAAAAGGTTTGCAAGGCTCCCAGTCCGTCCCAAGGGTTCTTTGGGAAGGAGGTTGCTGGACAGCTGGAGTAGCCTGACTGTTAGCAGCACGACCCAAAAAATGAACTCAGGTGAGGGTCCAGCTCATGGACGAGGGGTTAAATAAGAGTAGCCATGTTTGCTATGCAGTTATTCACTATTAAGAAAGAAAAGTTCTTCAACACAACGGTCCAACAGGAACATTATGCTGGGCCTGGATAATGACATTTGTTCAAGTGCCCTGAAGCATCGTTCACTTGGGGGCCCCTAGCAAAGCAACCCCCTCCTATTCATGAATGTCTTTTACTAAATTAATGGGACTTAATATGTAATATATTTAATATGAGTGTATATTGCTCTTTTAATAAGGCAGTCACTGAAAAGTCAGTGTGACATTTCTGAATATCACGGGCCACCAATCATCTCTGTTTCTTTCTGAGGTGACATCATGACCACTGTTGCCCGGGGCCAATTAATACTCTTAATTCAGGCCTGACATTACGGTGTACACTCTTTTGAGTTTATGACCCGAAACAACTGACATAACCATTATTTTACAAAGTTAACTGCTTTTCCTCTGCTTCACTCTTTCTGCCACCTCTGTTCTACTCCACACCCCTTATCATTCATATTCAGCTTCACTTGCCAGACAGTGAATGGGAGTAGGAGTGCAGTGCAGGAGAAGGATGGCTACCAACTGACAGAGATGTTAGCAGCTTGGCTAGAATTAACATTTGAATATACTGCAGTGTTCCAGAATGTCCCACTGGCCAGTTTACTCTGCACTGTGAAAGATACTGCTAGCTCATCTTTTTTCCCTTTCAGAAGGTTATTTGTCTTGTGGAAAAATGACCCTGTGATGCAATGTGGGCCGTTCACTTACATTCAAAGAAGCAGGAGATGGTGGGCCTGTTCACTCCAAAGGCTGTCGTTACTGACTTGTCATCGTTCTTGTCTTCAGTCACGCTTGTCTGTTATAAGAAGCACACCCATATTTTGGGAGTAAAGACCCACACATAGTGTTAATGGACCATTTTGAGTGGATGGATTTCTGTCCATTTGTAAGGATTTTACGCCACTTCCTTCCTAAGTCAATTCATGCTATAGCTGTAGAAGACGTTTTCTTCTATGGTGAGATAAAAAATATTCCGGAGAAACTAAGAACTGTCACCTTTCAAGTCGGGAAACAACATAGTCAGAGTGTATGGAAATGCGAAGCACAAAGACGTGATTGTCTGTCTTTTGCAAATCTCCCAAAGAAGAGCCCAGAACTTTCCATCAGGAGCAGCAACAACAGCCTGCCAAGCCTGACAGCTAAAGCACAATTAACAGAATAACTTCTTGTCTAGTGGAATATAAATAGGAGCTTATATCATGTCGGAGGAAATAAATCAACAAAAAACACTCATTGTGGCTTTCTGAACAGTACAGGACACAAAAATGGGGGAAAAACACATTTGTCACAAAAAAAAACTCTTGAGGATACACTCAAGTTCTCACAAAGAAAACTCTGCGTATCTTCCACAGGAATGGGGAACAACATTTCAAATCCACCAAACATTTTACTCTGCATGGAACATGGAAAGTTGAAACAGTGCCCCATCCATTAAAGGCTGGCAATGCTGTCAGCTCCCTGCACCTTTGATGCAACCACCCAACTGAAGTACAGACGCTCCCTTTCAAAGCCCCGCCCCCCAGGAACCCCTGTTGGCTGAGCTCCACCTGTCAGTCACAGCAGTGGTGAGGTCATGTCTGAGGCTCTCCTTGCCAGCACAGGAGCCGAAGCCTGGAAGGCAATGCAGCCAAGCTACAAACAGCACACTAATCTTATCTAAAATTCTCTGGAACTCAATGTGTTACACTCATAGCACCTACGTCGACATGTATTCCTCAAAACTGACTATGAACATACTACCACATTTTACAGAGCACATTTTACACCTAAGGGACTGTGACCTCCAGAAGCCTTTTTCAAAAGCTAGTTCACTGTCACCACATCATGGACCAGACCTCAAAATAACACAAAGTTCCAGGCAGTCATCTCATGATTTTTCGCCAGATGCCACAAGAAAGGAAACTCATATGTTTTTATCTCCAACTCTTTCTAGGTGTTCTGGACAGACTAAAAAATAATGTTCTTGCTCTTGCCCCTGCATGTCTCGTATAACCAATGAGAGGTACTGAACCCAGGGTACGTTCTCTACAGAAGATTCGCACAGCCAAGCCAGTGCTAAATTAACATGCCAAGAGATCCTGGCAAAGACCAGGAACTCTACAAAGACCAGTGCCTTTTGCATTCTCATTTTCCTGCTCCTTTCTCCATCTTCTGGACGAAACAAATCACCACCAAACTCTGCAATTCTGACACATATCACCATCTCCTCTCCGTCCCACCCGATGGTCTGTCACCTCTCACCACCCACCCCAGGCCCGGGCGCCTCACCAGCGAACACTCCAGGGCAAAAATGGCTGCCGGCCCAGTCTTGTCCAGCGGCTCCATCCGGCAGCGCCAGCGGCGGCGGCGGAAGGAGTCAGTCTTCCGCTGCTTGAGGTGGAACTTCCAGCCAAACAGAGAAGCATACTCCCAACCCTCCCGCTCCGACTCGTCCGGCCTTTGCTGTGGGGAGACGACCCAAGGCGTGAGCTGAGTCTATGCAGGCCCTGTTGTGGTACAGCATTTAGGATATCTGTTCTGCACATAGGGAGAGCTATAAAACTTCCTCAATAGTACAGCATGTGTTACTCTTTTCATTTCTTTCATTTGTAGCCAGGATGTATGCAGAAATTCTGGGCCTTGATAAAATGTCACCTTGCCCAAATGCATAATTTCATATATCCAAGGGCCCCTGTCAAGTGCTGGGCCCCAAATTTTCTGTATAGTTTTACATATGGAAAGGTCCCTGTGAAGTGCTGGGTCCCAAATTTTCTGTATAATTTTACATATTCAAGGGTCCCTGTGAAGTGCTGGGCCCCAAATTCTCTGTATAATTTTACATATTGAAGGGCCCCTGTGAAGTGCTGGGTCCCAAATTTTCTGTATAATTTTACATATTCAAGGGCCCCTGTGAAGCCCTGGGCCCCAAATTTTCTGTATAATTTTACACATTCAAGGGCCCCTGTGAAGTGCTGGGTCCTAAATTTTCTGTATAATTTTACATATTCAAGGGCCCCTGTGAAGTGCTGGGCCCCAAATTTTCTGTATAATTTTACACATTCAAGGGCCTCTGTGAAGTGCTGGGCCCCAAATTTTCTGTATAATTTTACATATTCAAGGGCCCCTGTGAAGTACTGGGCCCCAAATTTTCTGTATAATTTTATATATTCAAGGGCCTCTGTGAAGTGCTGGGTCCCCTGAACCTGCCAAGGTATCCATGCCCCTCTAAGGCCTCTTTAAAAATTCCTTAAACCTTAATGTTATTTTAGTTGGGATTCCAAAGCATATAGGACAGAAAGGGATCAATTGTCTGCAGAAAAATATATTACTTTTTTGTGATGATATCAGTATGTAGCATTACGACACACGTGAATTGTGAGTAAATTTTCAGACAAGTTGAACAGGTACACAGTGCAGGCGTGAATCTTTTATTAATATTATAAAATCAACAAGAGGGTACCCTTTCTTAAACTCTATGAAGTTCCCATTTTATTCAATGTGTTGTGTTCTTACTCTTCGTTGTTGTGATTATTCTGTGAGCAAAGAGTGCCACCCTGAGGCTTGTATGTAAAATGTAGCCCAGTGGGTAAACCATAGATATCCCATAGTTTGTTAGTTTCCGTATCTCACAGTCTCATAATTTATGGAATGTTTTCCAGAGAAAACGTTGCCCTAATCTTTTCCTTGTATCTTCATTAATGTGCATAGATACATTCTCTAAATGTGCCGTTACATTCTGAGCAATTTCTCTTTACACTTGATCAAATAAAAAAACAGAGGGCATATTTGAGGTTGAAGCAGAATCTGGCCGAAATGCAGGTCTTGCCAAGTCGAAGAGAAACACTGGAGACTGGACTTAGATTTGACTTCAGATTAGCCATGGATGGTGTGATTGATTATATGCTTTCTGGGGCCACCATGAGGGTGACGAGAGATATGTCTGAAATGGCAGGAACTGTCTCCTCGTAACATGGGAGCATTTCCCAGAACTTCCCAGACCATGAGGTGAAGTGAGGGATAGAGAAAGCAGAGTCTGGTTCATTTTCTTGGGAAACAAACCTCAGGACTTCTTCAAAAAGCTCTACTCAACGAACAAGATCCCTTGCCTAAGCCTGTCTTTATGTCGAATTTGTAGGTAAGTCAGACTAATAATAATGCAGTACATAATAGTAATAATAATACAGTAATAATAAAAGTAACTACATACAGTACTGTACCTTGAGCTTTCAAACCGGTGAAGTTGCACAATGTTTTTTTTTTGTGGAGATCATCCATTCATTTCTATGGGCAAAATCCTTATGCTAACTGTGACGACTTTAACCCCCCTACTCAGGCCAAACCTTAACCATAAGTAACCAAACAAAATACAGGACTTTTGGCATTTTTAGTCTTTTGATTGCAGTCACAGATTGAAAAATGAATAATCTGATGCAGTGCAAGATGGGCCACAAGTACCACACCTTCCGGAGAGCCTCCATCTTCTGCGGGTCTCTGCGTCGGAGACGGATCCAGCGCCGGCGACGATTGGTGTGATACATTTTCTCAGAAGGGACCCAGGACTTCGGTCGACGGTCTGGAGGGATGGTGAGGCCGTATTCCCAGCCTGACGGTAGGGGGATTTAGAAATGAATTTTTAGTATGCTAAATCTGGGTCTATTTGAACTTGTGAAGGTTCTCATTTCCCAGATCAGCCTGTGGTCTCATCCTTTCAGTTCTCATTCAGAGAATTATACCAAATCAGAAAACACTGACACGTGCTGCTCTGTTGTATAAGTCATAGGATAACATCAAACTCTTCTGCCAAAATAAGCCAGGACCAAGAAAGTTGGAAAGGTCATGCAGACGTTGATGTATATATAGAAACCACCACTGTCAACATACACTAAACTATATATTGAACTCCAGCAGTGGTTTCTGGCCTTGATAACATGCATGTACCTGCTTTCTTCATGTGTGTGTAATCCGCCGCCTTCCTATAACGGAACCTAGGTCAGTGATTCATGTGGCTGCCTTCAGCATATGCAGTGTGAAAAGTCTGCTCGAGCCAGTGCAGTGTCAAGGTGATGGACAGGCAGCGGGATTCCTGGTTAACCAGGCAGATCTTGGTAACCTGGTAACGCTGCCGTGGTGATAAACATAGCTCATGTGCATTGTTGTTCTTGGAGAGAGCTGAAATGCTGTCGGGATAAGGCTGGTGACTCATGCCATTCATGGTTTTAAAGCTTATGTGTGCAGATGTTACCAACAGACTCTGACCTGTCCCTGACCAGGCACTGAACAAAGCCTGAACATCAGATCATCATCTCTGATATTAAATAATTTTTTTGCACTACAATAATACCACGGAGGTATTCAGTAGGTCTACCTTGCATGCAAAGAACTAATGAGCTCAAGCTTTTAGCAAAAAATCACCGCTCATTTTACCAATGGTCTATCATAAAATATAACTTTTCTTAAGCCTTGTCATTTTTGAGACATTTTGGACTTCAGTACTAGACAGGATAAGTGCAAAGAAAGCAGAAAATCATGTTTT
The DNA here is from genome assembly GCA_026777985.1 of Mormyrops attenuatus. Classification (NCBI taxonomy): domain Eukaryota; kingdom Metazoa; phylum Chordata; class Actinopteri; order Osteoglossiformes; family Mormyridae; genus Mormyrops; species Mormyrops attenuatus. The sequence goes on along the minus strand of JAODKC010000016.1, from coordinate 22,381,164 downwards.
AGGCAGAAGGAATAAAGAGCACAGCTGTTTGTCTCCAAAAACTGAACCAGTGCTTGGCTGAAGGAACTGAAGAGGAATCCAGCTCTGAAGATGTGCAAGCATTCTAGCCCGTGGTGGTGCTTTTATGGAACTGGTGTGGCTCAACCAGGAAGAAAAATGTAAATATTCAAAAACCTCACCCTGCAAAATAAGACTTGCTGGTAGCCCAGAACACTAGACCCAGCTATGACAAATATTGTGTCTTGTTTCTTGGTGAGGGGTCAAAATAGTAACCTCTGTCCAAAAACATTTATACCAGGAGCTGAAGTGTTTCTCCATGGCAGAAGGACCATAGGATGATGTGTGATGCGAGGCTATACCATGGTCATCCACAGCACGGTTCAGGTCTTCACTCCACTCCACATCCTCCCACACCCAGCCTGGGGGGCACTCCACCTCATCCTTGGGGACAGCCTTTTCTCCATTCTGCAAAAGCACACACACACACTGACAAGATTTGCTAAAGCTCTAGTTCAGGGGTGGGGAACCTGATCCAGGAACAGCTGACGTGGCTTAGGGGTTTTGGGATGACCTCTCAATCGGCCAATAACAGTGGATCCGCAGGACTGGAGTAAAGAATAACTGCTTCATTATTAGTTGATTGAGAGGCCATCCCAAAAACCTGCACCCAGAGTGGCTCTCCATGGATCAGGATCCCCACCTCTGCCCTAGTTAGTCTGCATACTTGTGAACATACAAGTGTATAAAATCCCCAAAACGGTGTATCTTGTTATTTATTACCAAGCAGAAGTATCTGCACAAACAGCTTGAAAGGTTTCGGCCTGGTTAGGTTTATTACAGGGCAGAGTGTGTGGATGCAGGCAGAGGATCGAAGGAGGAGATGTGGTTGAGGGATGGAAGACAGCTCCTCTTACATGGGTTTGCTTTTTTCGTTCGCTATATTTCTTTGAATTTTAGGGGTTAGTTTTCCACTGTTTTCAGTTTTCTGTTCTTAAAGGGGCTTCGCCTCTATGCGAGTCAGATTTTTGTTTCCCAGTAATAAACTTGCTTTGACTGACGATCTTCCCACAGAGCAGACCTCTACCCCATAACCTGTCATAACCTGTAATTACATAGTAAATGAAGCAGTGCGCACATTCTAATAAATGGTATTAAAAACTATTTCCAGATACTGGCTAAAACCATACTGACCACATCAGTGTAGCTTTCAGGCATTGCAATCCACTGTCCTCCTGGCAACCTCATCTGGTTCTCAAACACCTCCTCCATGAAGGTCATGTGACCCGCATCCACGTCATACAGCATGCTATAGAGCACAAGGGACAATAAAGGATTTTAGTGTTGCATAAATCGGATGGGGACAAACATCAGGTAGAACCACCTGGAAAACAGACATGAGAGATGAGGCCTAAATGCCATATCTATCAGGAGAATGGGGACTTACGTCTTCTCTGGGCTGACAAACCAGTCCCCAGCCCAGGACCAGCCCGGGGATGGCCGAAAGCCGTCTTTGGGCAGCTTCACTCTGCCGGTGACGTCACTGAATTTCGGGTAGGTGAGGCCTGTGGTGCCCCAGCTCCCTAACAATCCCAGCCTGGTCTGGTTCTCATACTTGGAATGGCAAACAGAAGATCATTTAAGTCATACACCATGCCAAAACAAGAAGCCAGTTTTGACATTATAAAATAAACGCATGAATTGGGTACATTGCACCAATAGTTACTAGGCACCGGAGTATGTATTTGAGTAGATTTCAGGCATAAATGGTTTTCTAAATAAAATCACACCCATCACATACCACCGTGTAACACTGCTAGCACACATTTTGTATTTTGACTTTCAGATTATAAGGCCTAAGATCCAGGCTCCGGCTCCCCCCGCACGCAGCACCGCTCCTCACCGTCTCCGCAAACACAGAGAGCTTGCCCTCAGAGAACCGGTTGAAGTGTTTGACATCTACTGACAGCCCAAGCCAGATCTTGACACGCAGCTGCACTGGGATCTTGTCCTTCCCACCGCCATTCTGGGGGTACTGCAAGGGCAGGAATATTGGTTGATATTATTGACTCAAAGACACTGAGATATAAAATATAATCATTACTAAAAGATGTCTTCAAAGATTAAACCTGTCTAATGACACTGCAACACCTTCCCCAGTGAAATTATCAACAGTCATCACAGAAAAGTTCATTACACACACATTCATTAACATGGACATTTAGACTAACGGTATGAAGCAAATTGGACTTGGAGAGGAAATACCACCTTCATGAAAATGGTTTGCAACTGGCCGCAGTTTTTCCCACAGTGGCCCTGGGAGAAGAGGACCTCATGGGCAGGGATGCGGTAGTAGGAGATCCTCCGGTCACCCTGCAGCATCCAGATGACTATGTCTGGGAGGCTGTTCTGTGGCTGTTGGGGGAGAAAAAAGGTGATGAGAAAGATGAAGAGAAACATAAGGCAGACTGACATCCACGTAGACACAGGCTGAGAGACACACAGGGAAATGCATTCAGATTCAGAGACAGACACAGGCACAGAAACAGCACTGTGTGTACTCAGGCTGGAGCGGTCCATGGGTTCATTTTGTACCGAATTAATACATTTATGGGCATAGGTGGAAATTAAATTCACAAGTAGATGTTCAACACGGAAAACATGCTGATTGTGGCTGTGGGTTGGTTATGGCTAATACTGGTAACAGTCAGTCATAATCGGTGGTTTGGGAACATTTTCGTTTCCCAGTTAATATCACCAGCATCAGAGAGAGAGTAGTTGATAAGACCAAGACTGTCTATTGGCTCAGTTACACTTGGATATGTTGCAGGAAGCTCAACCAGCATGCTAACTCATTTGAGACGATCATCTGAGTGCCTGTACAACCGGAGCATTGCAGAAATCGCCTCTACAAGTTAGTCTCCCCATGGCATTTAAGGCACTTGTATTACAATAAACCAGGAATGTTCATCGTTACAAACCATATTTGGCAGTAGTGAACACAGGATTTAGATTGTATTTAGTAGACAGTTATGATAACAGATTTCGATTTTTTTTTTTTTACATATTTATGTTTATTTTTACATATCTATGTTTACATAAGCAGAGTAATGGCTCTGAGGCTTGGGATCTGTGCCGGCAACTGGAAGGTTTCTGGTTCGAATCCTGTGAATGCCATGAGTAATCCTACTCCATTGGGCCCTTGAGCAAGGCCCTTAACCTGCAATTACTTTGTCCTGGGTATGATGTTAATCTACATCCAGCCCTGTAAGGAGGTCCTCCAACTTACAGGAAATAACTTGGGGGTTGGTGGCAGGATTGGCACTGCAGACACCGGAAAACAACTGACATTGGTCAATGTGGACTAGTGTGGTGCTGAGGTATCACCTGCCACATGGCTGCGCTCTGGTTCTCATCCCTGAGGTGGTTTGCCATGTTACGCAATGTAATCAGTGCATGCTCCTAACCTTATGTTTACAATTAGCATCGGTTAAGTTTTGTTTTGCAGACACGTCGACAGACGTATTTCCTTTCTGGTCTTAATTGTATTAGTGTTTGCATATTTAATAATTAATTTTTTTTAACAAATCAGTTTTCCCTGCTGTACTGAAATTTCACTTAACCGTGAACCCAAAACCGCGAATTTTGTGTACCGCTACACCCCTAATGCATCAACAAGAAAAACAATACAAGGAAATACAGATCAACGTGCAAAAATACTCATTCTCAAACACATATTGGCAAAGAGACACTCAGACTGACACTCGAACACACTTTCAAACACTGTCAGAAATACACACAGTATATTTTCCCACAGTAGAATATGTACAGACAGACAGGCACATGCACAAAGGCTCAACGCATGGTTGCATATACATTCTGATGTAGACAAACAAGCAAATCTCCATCCATGAGCATACTCAAACACAACCTAGTCACACACAAATAAAACCTCACACCCACACACATTTAGAAAATGTACATAACATAACATAATACAGTCAGACCTTGGACATTCGCGAACCCGTTGCAAATAAGGAGGATTTGCAGATGTTTGGTAGAGTCACTAAAAATGGTAATATATGCTTATTTCTATAGTTTAAACCCTAAACATGACCCCAGTCATGCTCCCAAAACACTTTAATTTCATTTAAAAGTTAGCTTAATACATTACCTTTAAAAAAAAAAAAGCTTGATGTAAAAATAGAGTACAGTATCACCTAACGGATACTTGTCACACTAGCACATTTACAGTACGGTATACTAATGTTACCCCTACTAATTCATAGAACTGATTGACATTTCTTTTGCATTCACAGTAAGGTAAAATGAGTAAACGAACCCTTTCAGTGTTTATAGCAAATGCATCTGGAGAGGGAAACCCGAGACGCATTTGCTATGTACGTAAACATTAGCATCTTTCAAGAAATTTATCACTTTTGTGTGTTGAATTTATGTTAACGTATACTTACTATTACAAAATAGTAAATTAACTACTTTCTAATATTTATGTAACCATTAGCGTTCCAAAGGGAACTTTGCGAATGGGATTCGCATCTTGTAAAGGTACAGTACAGTATGTACATAAAAAGGAACGTTTCCATAAAAAAGCCACATTTTTAAGGGATTTTTTAAACTGATTTATATTGTATGTCTTGAACTTTCCACAAAAACACAGTAGACTCTTCATAAACTAAATTTTTCTTAACAATTTTGCATTTAAAAGCATGAAAACTTATAAATTACTACAAAAATTAAACATAAACACTTCAGTAGGGTTTTTTGAGGATTTCGCAGATGTGCAAAAAAATCGCGGATGCAAATAAGTTAGGTTCCAATGAAATTTTCGCGGATCTGTGAATTTGCGAATCATGAAACGCAAATGCACGAGGGCTGACTGTACATACATAAAACAATAACACTGTGCTGTACAGGACACCAAGAAAAGAATTGTGCACAAGACCAAGCAAGAAATCTGGTGTTTATGATATAATATCTTAGAGTCTACAACGTAAGGTCTTAGTTGCCTAATAACACAGGGATGATAAAAAAAAAGCCCCTCTTGTTTTAGCTTCTGCTTTCCCACATGACAGAAGGCACACACAGTCGTGAAAGCACACGGCCCCACTGCCTAGTATGAAATGCAATTAAGTTCAATTGTACGGCAGTTGTGAAACATAATAATTATGTGGCATAATTTGCGTCTGTCAGCGAAGTGCCTAAAATACAGTTCAAATACATAAATATATGCATATATATGGTTTTAATAATGAAAGAAAAGGTTTGTAATGGAAACGTTTTACCCCAAAAATAACAGATGCTATTTTTGACTCTGAAATTCATCCTGTCCAATGCATGCCAAGGATAGGATATAGCCCTGGCCAAGACCCTGTTCTGGGGAAGGAGTCAGAAAATGGTTGCCTGGGTAGATGGATGGATGATTCTAGCTCAGGAGACAAATTCATACTTACCTCCACAGAAAGCGAGTGCAGCCGTACAATCCAATCCTCAGCTTGGTCCAGGACAGCCTCCAACGCAGTGGAGTCGCTATGCTTCAGTGCTAGGGCGCTCTGCTCGATCTGCTGCAGGGTGACCTCGCGCTGGTGCCGCATGGCCCGGTCCAGAGGCGTGGCACACGGCCAGTCTTTCAGCTCTGGCAGCTCCCGACTGCTCCACGGTGGGACAGGACATTAGGATCAGCCCCCTGACACGGGACTTTTATATTCCACAACCAGTATGAATGCATAAAACACAAAAAAATAGCTTCCTAGATGGCAATAATATAATAATGGAAAATTAAGGGCCCAATGAGACACCTGCAGTCAGCAATGACGTCATCAAGCAGATCCTCCATCTTGTCTTTCACCTCCTCCAGCTCACTGCCTGCTTTCAACAACAGCTGCAGCTCTTTCAGGTTAGCCTCCTGCAAGAAGCAGACCAGCATCAGACTATGAGCCAGGCAGCTGGCAAACAGGTACGACACAGCAGTGCTAAAGTGGCATATGTTGCAGTACACAATAAGACAGGTTCAGGTTCAGGTTATTTTATTTGTACCTGTAGGTAGATTTTGGGCGCAGTCATGAGTCATACATCCTACATACACACAGGAACTAACTGACAACAAAACAGGTTGAACAATGCTGTAATGCTGACCAGGCGCTCAACGGTGCACAACAGCATGTTCAGGGCCTCGAGACGGGGACTGATGTCTTCCCACTCTGAAGACAGCACAACCACAGGCTTGACACTCCCCCAGGGAAGGTAGTAGTAGTGGCAACCTGGAATGACAAGATGAAGCATTCCTCCTCAGATGAAAACTAAGGATGTAGCAAATTATTTGCTGATCCAGGACCAGCACATCCTTTCAAAGGGAATTCACAACGTCCAATCACATCCTTTAACTCGAAGCATTGCACTTCCTGTCTGTCCATCCATGTGAATACAACCGTCATAGCATTCATACTTTCTGCAGGGCATTATGGGTACTATATACAGTGGGTGAGGTAGAACTAAGTGGAATAGTTCTATCAGGAAATTGATGTAGTCCAGCATAAGATACTTAAAATAAAATACATTTCCCAGACCTTTGCCACAAAAGTACAATAAACAAAAGAACACAAATACAAGAAAATAATAAGAGAATCAGGGTCATAATTTTAACTGACTTTAAAAGTCACACAAAACCCTTATGCTTAATGTCATAGAAATTAATAACAATATTAACAAGTGATTAATTTTAGTTCTAATTTAGCCTAATCAGTGTCTCATATTTTGAAACCTAATAGATGAATATTGCAGTGACATTTACGCCAGCTAGACCGTGAGAGTATTGTAAGTATAACAGAAGGCGGAGGCCAGTGTTGGCGTGTTTCTCACCGTCAAAGACGGCCCGGCTGTACTGCGTGGTGGAAGCCAGCGGGAGGCATGTACAGTCAAACTTGTTTCCATAGTTGCCAATGCTGACCTCAAACTGAATTGCATCATCCACGTCCTGCAGCATGGTGGCCGAGTAGAAGGCCGCGAACAGGCAGTACTTTCGCTTGCGCATAAATTTCTACAGGAGACAGAATATCGCAGACTTGCCATTCTTCATTTCGGATGACGATACATCATACTCAGACCGATTCAGACCTTTCCCATAAGTACTCTGTAAGTTATGTAGTATAAGATAAAATAGAAGATATAAAATGTGTATGCATGTCAATAAAAAAAGACATTTCAGAGCAAATAACATGTTTCCCAATCCGGTCCTAAGGGACCCATAATTGGTCCACATTTTTGCTCCCTCAAAGCTTCCTGTCAGACAGTCCATATTTTTGCTCCCTGGCACTGCCAGATGGAGCCACTGGAGAAGAAACGTGAACTGTCTGTGGGTCCGCAAGGACCGGATTGGGAAACAGTGCTGTACAGGGTCACAGTGGTCCTGGAGCCAATCCCAGGCAACACTGGACATATGGCAGGGCACACTCTGGATGAGATACCAGCTCATCACAGGGTGCACATGCGATGAGGAATTTAGGAACATCAACTTGCCTAAGTGCATGTCTTTGGACTGCGGGTGGAGACCAGAGAAAACCCACACAACATGGGAAGAACATAAGAAAACCAGAGAGAGAGAGCTAGAGTGGGATTTGACCCACTAATCATGAGTTATACCCACCGATCTACCATGTCACCCCCTTAAACTTCTAAACCCAAAGCATATTAGGATATAATATGTATTACAACGTCAGCTCCCAACTGGACTCACCTCCACCACCAGGAGGTCATCTGAATGGATATCCTCCACCTTCTGTTCAACCCGCTCCACTAGCTTGGTGTTGAGCTCCAGGAGAACCCTCCCGCGGTAGGATACGCCCTCACCCTGCCAACACCATGTCACAGTTAAAGAGCAAAGCAATTGCATTTTAGAGAGCAACTTAACTTTTTTTTATGATTTGTTGGAGCTGTAACATATAAGATTGGACTCAAAGTATTATGGATCATAATTACATAGAAACACTACAGTCAGTGTTGAAACCCTGAAAAAAACACGGTCATAAAAAACATTATTTATGCAGAGGCACAGACCTTTCCTAGGTTCAGTGCCTCATAGGGGTCGGAGAAGGACGTGAACTCTCTAGGGCTCCCATATAGGTTGACGAAGCAGGGCCCAAATGTGGGGAGAAAGCCAAGGCTATCGCCTACTGCAAGAGAGGGTGAAGGGAGGTATGAAAAGGGAGAAGACGGGTGATGAACCATTGTCAGGATGACAAAACCAAGTTCGACTGAGGTGGCGGCAAAAAAACATCCTATTCCGGTCTAGCTAACAAACAAAATAAAGTTCACTCTACCAGTTTGGGAAGGCATTAAAATTTTTACTATTACTAAGGATGAGTGTACAAATGCTGTCATGAAATCATTTTGTAACCCAGTCACAGGATTTACTGTTCCTTGGAACCATGCTTGGCTTTTGCCAAAGTGTATTATATAAATTATATACAAAATTATTGCACCCCACAACTAACATGCTGCATAAAGAATCCCTCAGATACAAGGCTATTAGACATAAAACGTCCGTAAACTCTGATGTAGAGGAAAAGAAAGTTATGACCTTTTTATGGTCCTGGGTAGTTAGACAGTAGTACCTGATCCAAACCCTTGATAATATGACACAGTCACAGGTTTGTGGCAGCTTGTGGCAGCTTAGCAACAGGGCTTTTGCTTGTTTATGCACGACTCAAGAAACACCAAGCATCAGGGAGCACTGCCACCTGCTGGTGAGATCCTGACAGTGCAGTAAGCTTGTAGTAACCATACCCATCCTTATCACCCCTTTGTGAAACACAGACGTCAACACCCACTCACAAGTTCCGACGGAAGCCCACTTGTTCCTCTGAGCGCTGTCATTGACCCAACAGATGCTAATTATGGGTGTTTGTCAGTCTTGCTCTTGTATGACAGTAATTATATTGGGATGTATGAATCACTAAGATGGATCACTGCTTCCAAAGATTTCATAAAGAGAGCAATCTGAAATATCACGAGATGCTGCTGCATTTGATAGGTGCAGGAAAAGGAGCTAAGGGTAGCATACAGGACACTGGACAGCCAAAAAACAGCTGATTCCCCACAAATAAAGAACAACAGCGAGATAATGATTTTTCTATGAAATTCAACACATAATTATACCAAAATCACCAGATACTTACAAAAACTTTATAAGCTAAAGGACATTACACAGGGAGAAGGACTTTAGCTGTAATGTCCAACCAGATTACACTATTATCCTTAGAGTAATAGGCAGTCATACAAAATATATTAGTTCCCGAGATACAATGCAAATTTAAAAAAAATGAAAATACTAGCAGAGTAGCATAACCACTTTTGTACTATTGAACTATTGAAGCTACGCAAAGTGCACTTGAAGGTCACAGGAGAGAAGCAGGATACCCAACGTACTGCTGTCTGTGTGGGTCCCCGGTGGCAAGTCATCTGGATGCATGAAGAAATGATGGAAATCCATTAGAACACTGTTTGAAGCTTGATAAGATGGCCAGACCGAAATCCCATGCTTAAAGATGAACACTATCTAGAGAGGACCATGCCTTTGATGCGGGGTTCCATTCATTTTCCGACAGCAGCCGAGGTTAGAGCACAATCTTTTAAGTGAGCCGTTAGTGTCCCCACATTCCTTCCACACGGTGGTGCTATTCAGTCCCAGTGCATGACCGCCACACAAAGTCACACAGTCATTGTCATGCAGCTGCGCTCTTCACTAAAAATAGATGCTGGAAATTAATATTGCCTGTATGCACTGCACAAATTTTAAGGCTCTGAGCTGATTTTTTTTTTTTGGATTTGTTATTTCAACTCAGTAATATGCAGAGCCGTATTCCTGAAATTTATGAAACTAAAACATCAATATCAAAAAGGTAATAGCCGGGATCTTTTTGGAGTCACATTACAAAATATTATGAAGCAGACACAGGGTCCTGAGCAGAGATGAACTGATAGCTTTCAAAGAGCTTACATGCACAGATTTTTGCTGAGTTCTTGGGAGAACCCGCCCCCTGTGCTAAAAGTGCAATCACAGTGAGATCCCACAAACACCTCAGACTGAGCTCCGGATCAAAGTGATCTGCTCAGCTACACAGCAGACGTGTTAGCAGACAAGAACATGGACAACACTCATCCGTAACACTGGGTAACCCCACGCCAATAATGAGGCCAATCTAAAGTTCAGTGCACACTGGTATTTCAGCAGGATACAAAAGATGCTTTAAAGGGGTCCTATTATGCTTTTACAGCTTTTTGCCTTCCTTTGTTATATAGCTTGTTATATAGCTTTATGTGCAAATGAACAGTCTGCAAAGACTTAAGGCCCGAAATACACGCCAAAGGGAGTAACTCTCATCACAGAAACCACTCTTCTCTAATCTGCCTGAAACACTTCCTTGGAATTCCAGCGCTTACTTCTGTGACATGGTGAGGTCACCTCATAACACAATCCTTATTGGCCGCCTACCTGCAAAGATCTGTCTGCAGACTGCAAGACAGGGGCGGAATGTATAGGGCAAGCTGACCAATCAGAGCACACTGGGCACATCGGGGGTGGGGCTTAAAGCGATATGTCAGAGGGTGAATTGAGATGTACAGACTGAGGAAAAAGTATGTGTTTTTGGAAGACTGAAGTATGAAAGTCTGTTCTAGAAGACCTCAAATAAAAAAATTATGAGCAGTGAAAATGAGCATAACAGGTCCCCTTTAAAGAGGTCACCGGCAAATACAAAGCCACACGTAATCACTAAACACACACAGAACACAAAGTAACATGCAAAAAATTGTCTAATTGTCTCAATATCAGTTTCTTCTATACACCCTCTATTAATAAGCAGGTAAATATGCTCCATTCTGTTACACCCAGTACAAATATATTTGTACCACTTCCCAGCCCTTTGTTCTATCAGCCATCCACATCATCTCTCTCCTTATCCCAGTGCCTCATTCTCTACCTACCCAGTACCCTGCTTATCTGGTCATTCCTTTCTCATGCCTTTTCTCGAACCATCTTATCGCCCTACCTTCAATCTCACCGCCAGGGGCAGAGATCCGGGACATGCACAGGTGAGTGGTGCCAATGACATCATTGTGACTGGCTCTGTCCCTGTGAGAGAGGAATTGCGCTCAGGAGAGTCCCTGCCTGAGCCGAAGACACTAGCAACAAAGTTTAAACTGTATTTTTAGGTATATCTATGGTGTGTGGCGGAATCTAAACCGATAGGCTTAATAAAACCTGAATCAGCATCCGGATATCAATGTAGTGGGTGTGTGGACTCACCAGTCCATGACTCGGATTCTCATCTTCTCACACATGGAGGGAAACTAAAGGGAACGAGTAGAGGCAACATCAGAGCATGAAGAAGATCCATGAACAAGGCTGTGATCTATTGCATGCTTACCCTGATGGGGATAGTCAGGCTTTGATTCCACTGGGGGTTAGCATTCTTCTCCAGAATCTTAGTGCTGGTCTGCAGAGATTAGCATGGACAAGCACTCATGTCCACAGCAGCGCCACACCTAGGAATCTCTCTTTGCTTCCCCATGTGCTTATGAGTATGTGTATGCAATGGAATGCAGTGACTCATATTCATACCATTTTGCCTGCAAAGGTGACTTCCACCAGGGGATCCACCAAATTCTTCTTGTTACTGTCAAAACCCAGAATCTGCTTCACACCATCCATGAAAGCATCATCCACTATGGAGGGAAAAAGAGGAGATAATGCTACCCAAGCATGCACTACCCGTCAAAAGTTTGGACACCCCAAGCTGCCTACAAAGGAGAGTGATAGTGTCACATCACATGACCTGGACACCTGACCAAACGCAGCAGAAATGGTTTTGGGGGAGTTTGACCAGAGAGTGAAAGAAAAGCCACCAATCAGTGCTTAGCATATATGTGGGACGTCCTCAGGACAGCTGGAAAAGCATCCCAGGGGGCCACCTCATGGAACTGGCATAGAGGAGACAGTAGGGTCAGCCAGTCCCTGGGCCAATTGGGGTTAAGGGCCTCGCTCGAGGGCCCAGTGGTGGCATCACTCTGCCAACCACGGGATTTGAAGCGGTAACCTTCTGAGTCCTAATCCACAGAGCTGCTACCCCCAAAACATTTTTTTTTGTTTAATACTTTTTGGTCAGTGCATAATTCCATATATGTTATTAAATAGTTTTCACAACTTTATAATTATTCTAAAATGCAGAGAATATTGCAAATAAACCTTTGTTTGGGTGGGTGTGTCCAAACTTTTGACTAGTACTGCAAATCCACATAAAATGTTAGATACTTTCCCTTCACCTGGGGGGAAAATAATAAAATCCTCAAGGGACTTTCCACATTTAAAAAACATCTAAAAACTGTACATGTATGTGCCCAGCAATGGACTGACATCCCGTCTAGGGTGTATTCTAGCCTTGTCCCTGGGAAAGATACAGCTCAAGTGAGTTAGCAGCATATGAAATAAAATATTCATCTGTTATAAATTTCTTTTGCGAGGCAGGGCATAGCTAAGTTGCAGAACTATTGATTGCAGCTCGAGGGATTCCAGAATCAAATCCTAGCATTCTGCAAACTTTCCTCAAACTTACACATTCTATATACAGAGCCTGTTATAGCTGTGTACATAAAAGTCTTGATTGCATTTCTGTTTCACTCCAGCGTAACTCTCATCACATAACCCGAGAGGGACCTCCAAACTCACTCTGAGGCAGGTCCTCCGCCCGGAAGACCTTCAGGGTGAATATGGCCCCCCTCAGGGTCAGCCCTGCGGGTCGCAGTAGGTTTCCCTCAATGTCTTCCTTCTCTTCTGCTCCTTCCTTCTTGTCCACCTGAAATATAACCATCATATCATCACAGGTCCTCATGCCATATAGCCTGCCCTTGATGGCTGTGTTATACTGTATCTACGCTTTGTTTCTTTTTTGTTGCTTCTTTTATTGACTTTTTGAACAGGACAGTACACCAATGATTATCTGTATCTACGTTTTCTATGACGTTAGCATGTCCTGGAGGTGGCTGGACAGCGTTTTTTTTTTTCTCCTCACATGGGAGTTATATAAAATACACTGAATTATATAATGGCCCCTTAGAAAAAATGCTTTTAATTTCTTTTCATGGCAAACTTGTCTAGAGTTCCCGTGTGGCCCTAGGCAGACTCACCGGAGCCTCGTCACCAGCCGCTAGCACATACAGGCTGACTTTCAGGTAGCCCTTGGCCCCAGCAGAGAAGTCTTCCGGGTCAGACAGCAGTAGCCACTTCCTGAGGAAAGCATGTCCTAAGGCACACAGTACACTACATGAGAGTAAAGCAGTGCTGAACATCATGCTGCTTGCCTGTAATCATGATAGTGTTTGATAGATTTTTTATCTTATTTACATGCTGTGTTTTCATATTACTATAAAAACACTATGTTGTAATAATACAGAATTTTCATATTCATATGGCAATTTTTGTATTCATGTGGCAGACACGCTTATCTAGAACTTAAAACCAGCAAAAGACAATAAACAGTAATACATTATCCACCACAGAGGTCAATGAAAGGCAATTCAGTGTAATGCTGTGAAACCAGACATACATAGCATTAGCATTTTAGCCTAGTCTGTAAAGATACTGGGCAGCCTATGAAAATAATAATTAGCCCAATAAAGTAACTGATCAAAATAAGACTCAAAATGACTTGTCAGTTTGTTTTTAAGATCTAATTTTATTATAATTATTTTTAAATGAGTGGCTTACTGTTTTCTGTGTATATTGTTCCAACATCAAGCTGTAAATGAATAACAGCAAATGGTTAATATCCTTTCATGCAAAACATATGCTTTACCAGACCTGTATTAAGCATGAAGGGTAACGACCTAACAAAGCTTTGGATCATAACGATAAGCACATCATATGGACTGGGAGAACATGTTTACTACGAAAGGAAGACAAAGCAATTTCAGTGGTCAATGCTGCTCAAACCTCCAGTTCACAAAGGGGACGATGTTACCTTAAATTCTCCAATCACAGAATCAGTGCGAAGGGACTTGGAGTTAAACACCTAAGAGTAAAGGAGGGAAGCAGTCAGCTAGTGTGGAATGCAGCTCTCAGGCTCCTGGAGAACCTTCCCTCAGCCATCAAGCTACACTGTTACACTCTAAGCATGGACTAATAAAGGATTATCTTATCTTATCTTATCTTATCTTATCTTATCTTATCTTCCTAATTGTAGGATTGGTAAGTTATTCATGACACAAGATCAGTATTTAAACAGCGAATAATCTTCATCTTCATTTATTGTCTGTGTATGCTAGGCTACCATTTTTGGCTTTACTTTCTATCTAGTTTTACTGATTCTGTGGCAATTTTTAAATGTCCTTCTATGAGTTCTGAAAAAAACGATTATTAGTTCTGGGAAATTTATCACACTAACACATTGCATAAATTTTTAAGTCATTACTGTACATCTTTTTATTTCTTTGATCGATCGAATGCATGCGTCAATTTTATGCTAACATGGGACATTATGATAACATTATGATAAAATATTTATAATAACTTTAGAGCAATAATATTCCATCCTGTTTGTAGACAACGTGAGAGTGTAGGTTATGACTTTGTCCCAGAATTCAAAGCTAATATCGAAACATTTAGTTAGGATTTCACCAGGAAGTTTATGTTAAGTGGTTTATTTCATTTTAAAAGAACTTCCACACACACACACACACACACACACACACACACACACACACACACACACACACACAAATATATATATATATATATAAAGACGGGGAACAGACACACAAACTGAGATAAACACTGTGTCATCAAAA
>JAODKC010000016.1:22349078-22366211 GCA_026777985.1 Mormyrops attenuatus | reverse complement strand
ACACACACACACACACACACACACACACACACACACACACACACACACACACACACACACACATATATATATATATAAAGACGGGGAACTGACAGACTTACTGTGATAAAGACGGTTTCATCAAAAAGCTCTGAGGGAGTCTCAAAGAAGTTAAAAAAGAAGGTCTGAAACGTCACAAAGCATCACAATCAATTACTGCAGCACAGCAAGAATGCAAAACAGAAATTGCAGCATAAATACTATGGTTGTGAGTACGTTTGTAAAATACACATATTTATTAAATTTGTAATTCAATACAATGCAACTGGTGTATCGACTTTTGTTGTTTACCTCATCAAAATAGGGACTGTTGCCTTTTTGAATCCGGGTTGTCTTTGTTTTTCCTGCAATAGTCACCTTGACGACTGGTTTTATGTTGACTCCTGGCAGCTGTCTTGCTTCTATGATCCTCACCCGTGCCTGAATTTATTCAAAATATATTCAGGAAAAAGTTCCAGTTACAATAGTAATATTAAAGACGTGTCATATACATACAAAATGTATGTAAACATGCATGCAAACGACAATTGTCTGGAAATTATTGCGTTTATAGGTTATCACCTCAAGATGGTGCTAAATAACATTTTACATGCAAAGACACATTATATTTTTTGCTGAAGTTCATTTTATTCTCTTTATTGAAACAAGCAAATCATTTTGAAGAATCACTCTGCAGGTCAGCCACATGTATGAAATGTTATGTGCTAAGTTTCTCCGGGCATCCATTTTCTGTAACCGCTTGTCCTATTCGGGGTTGCAGGAGGTCCAGAGCCTATCCTGGAGGCTACGGGGACAAGGCAGGGAACAACCCAGATTGGGACGCCAACCCATCACAAAGCACACTCACACGCCATTCATTCACACATGAACACCTATGGGCAATTTGGTAACTCCAATTAACCTCAGCATGTTTTGGGACTGTGGGGGGAAACCAGAGCACCCGGAGGAAACCCCATGACGACACTGGAAGAACACGCAAAATCTACACATATGAAACCCTGGTGGAAACTTGAAATATGTGCCAAAGCTTGTGTAATTTGTAGGTAGATGAATTTGTCCATATTTCTGTTCAAAATGCATTCCTGTGGCGTGAATACACACCTGTAGGTCCTGGGGTCTGTTAGGTAACGGAGGTCTGTTGGGCTGACGCTTCTTCTTTTTCATGCCCTGGTACATATTTGGTGGTGTCTTCTTGGGTGGGGAAGTGGGTGCCTCCGGTCCCTGGGGTCCTGTCACGGGCTCCGGGTCCTCGGTGGTTTCCATGGTGATCATGCTCTCTGTGTCTTCCTCCCCGATGGTGTCCATGGAAAACACTGCAAGGCAGAAAAAGATTAGGGAAACGGCAGGATGCGGAAGAGTGCACGCCACGAAGATGGCCGCGGCTCTGAACACCAAAGAGAGGAAGAGCGTACAGAGATGAGAAACCCTACAAAGCAGGCAGAAGCATCTTATTCAGCGCTGTGTAGAACAGCAGATGTTAATCCTTCAGAAAAAAATGAAACACCTTATTGTCTTACTATATATTTAAAATGACATATTCTCTATCTCTAATGTAACGAGAATTTCATTTGTGTGACTTTACTAGCAAACTAGTTCCTCAAGCATTAGCAGAATTCCGCAGTCTACTTTTGTATTTAGGCAGCTTGGCACAATCATGTGAGTCAATCAGTGCTCCAGACAACAAGCTGTATAGACTATGCAACTAACCTAGTGCAGACAAAGTCAAACAGGATGAAAGATAACGTCAAACTACAAGGCAGTACATTCCCCCTAACTCCATCCAGCCTGATACAGAAGGTGAAAGTGCATTGAATGATGTTCACCTTATTTCACATCCAGAATCTTGTAGAAAGGTTGCCTTTTTCAACAAGATATCTTATTTCTGATTTATATATTATTTTGCAATTCTTATACTGTACATTTATGCCTACTTACAGTCTTTTTCTCTTTTCTTCCCTGGTCCCGCCTATGTGCGCCTACCACTGTTTGACTATTGTGTCATTCCGCAACGCAAAGCAAAATGCACAGAATGCGTCTGGCACAAACACAGACTTCAGCGCTGAATGTTGTGATTGTTTGCACAATGCCACTGTGTGCCCAGACCACTGGAGTTTTACCACGCTGCAATCCCCTTCATGACCACTAGTACAGCTCAGAATGACAAAGGTTACACAGCTCTCCTACCTGTGACGGTGTCCAGCTCCTGAGGGGTATGCTGGGGCTCTGGTTGAGGGAGGGGCTGGAAAATAGGTGCCATGCCTGGGGGAGCTATGTAGCAAACGTGCAGGGACAGTGTGGCCTACGGGGGGAGGGGGGGATGTTCAAGAAATCAGAGGAACATAAATTAGTCACACAAAGTTTCTGGCTTAACCATTCACATTTCTACCTTGGTCCATGTTATGCATCTAGCAAACAGGGACTATAGTTTAGCTACAATAGATTCTAATTTATTTAACATGTACACACTGAGGTGCTGACTTACAGAGAATGAGACAGAGAATGCTAAACAACACAAAATGAGTTGATGCTCTTTTCAATGTCACGTTTTGTATGGACTCTGCTCCAAACCCACTTCTCAACATTCCATGTCCACTTGGACTGTGCATCTCCATGGAAATGCATAAAATGTTAATTAATAGTGAGTAATACGTCTTCCGTCTTCCAAATGGGCGCATTCATTTTTTTCTCTCACTGTCTCCGTCTTCAAATTTTCTCTTTATCGAGGCTAAAGAAGAAGGAGGCTGTGTGTATGACATTGTACTTGTAGTTCTGTTTAGCATTTATAGCAGCACAAAGCTTTAATATTCCGGCTGGGATGTGCTCCAACACTGATGAGTATAATCCTTAAATTCCTTTTTAGAGTCCTGTTACCACAATGAATGTGAAGGCTAAGTGGTTGCCGTGGCTCGTTGCACGAGTGATGCAAAGGTGGATCTGAACCTTCTGTGGAGCTTAGGTTGACATGAGGATGTTTATGAAGTTAAAAGTATAAATAATAGCTAACACCCTAAAGTTGGGCGAACACAAAAACATTTTTTTCTCTGGGGGAGGGGTTGCAATATCTACATTTTATTGAATGTAAAAAAATTGCAAAAGTGGTCCAATGTGAGGACCACTGCAAGTAGCAAGTAGCGACTTTTATATGGACCAGTGTTCATGAGGGTTCCTGGAGCACGATGTCAATTACTGGAATTAACACAAGTTGTTCTATGGCATTTATCCATGTCATTCTGGACTGAGGGAGTGATGCCTAAAAGTAGCAGGAATCAGTACGATGAGAAGGACCTGGTGCCAGAGTCATAGCTGTACAGTGAGACCCCATCCTACTGCTGGAAGGCAGGACTGAGAATATTCACTTGGGAGTTACCCCTCGCCTCGCGTTCTTTGAGGGTGGAAGAAACAAGCATTGCATTGGCATCTAACCCACCCACCTCCTGCCCAGCTGATACCCAGCGTCTGGGGGACAATTGAAGGAAACCACGGGACGGCCCCAAAAACAGGCTTGTTCTCAGAGAAGGAACAGGAAGAGACCCTCATAGTTCCACGATTGCCATTGAAGAATGAGGTGTTTACACCAGGGCTCTTGTGTAAGCCGCAAAGGTGGTGAGACGGCATGCCAAAGATTGTTTTCTCAGTCACTGGCAGGAAGAGGCTGTTTTAATGAATGTAAACAACTATCAAACAAACTAGCATTTAAAATTTATAAACTATCCCACGCCAGGTGCAGGTCAGCCCTGGTCCGCTGATGCCCTGGCATACAAATCGACCTAAACAGTGTTAAATGTCTCTCTGATTGATGTTCAGTGCATGGCGCCTGTGCAAATAAGGCTTATATGTGCAAAACCATCAAAAATTGTATAAACGTATGCATTATTAGCCACAAACAGGGACACCGCAAAAAATATTTCCAAAAGAATGCATAGCGCAGTGTATAAGGTATGAGTTATAAGCTATGATTTCCTTTATGTTTACTGAGTGTTACGATTAAGGTATAGAAGTGTTCAAAGTGTCCAGTCTTCCTGATCTTCCTAGAATTTTATCCTACTACTACAACTACTACTGCTACTGCTACTAGAATAATAACACATAAACAAATGAGGGGCATGGTAGAGGAATAGGTTGCACTGTGGCATTGTACCTCTAAGGTCATCGGTTCAGGGCCTGGCTGGTGTTTTCACAGTATACAAATATACAGCACTTTTATAAAACATTAATTTTATAATAAACAAAGTTTTTCTACATTAATTACATTAAAAGGAAGTTCAGGAAGTTCATCCTATAATGTTATTGAGGAAACACTGACAGAACATTTGTTACAGTGTAACATGTGAAAATAACGTTCCATTAATGTTACAGTGCAAATGTTCTCCGCCAGCTTTGAGAGGACCGTCACATAACGTTAGCTAACATTCTGGGAATGTTCCCTTATATCTGGGCTAACAATCTCTGAATTGTGCCTTTGTTTGTGTGCCCAGCTAGTTAAGGCCAGCGTGTGGGATGAAGAGCCTTCAGCTGTGTGTCTTATAGGTCCAGATTAAGACTTCATTTTGTGACTGTTTCTAGAATTCAATAGTATGTTCAGAGTTGTCATGTGATGCAGAAGGGGGGCTCACCCCAGTGTTGTTCCTCTTGGCATCCTGCAGGGAGACAGTAAAGGAGTCTGCCAGATTCGGGGAGTTGAGGATATCCCGCAGAGCTACCCAGGTCTCCCCCAGGAATCTGTTTGGGGAAACGGCCAGGAGCATGACGTGGTCAGGACTGGAGTAGAGGGACACAGGGCTAAGATCTCACCGCTCACTCACTTTGCAGGACAGCACCTCTCACAAGGTCCAGGCAAATGCAAACAAAGACACAGAAAAACAATAATCCTGATACTGTATGTATAATCATCATACACCGATCAAAGGCATATATAGGAGAGGTGACACAGAGGAACTGGGCCCAGCTGAAAGCTGACTGGCCGCAAAAGTGCCTCCTCCCTTCTCACGCACTTATTTAAAAGATATCATTGGCTAATGATAAAGTTCCCCCCCATGAATGAATTATGCCCCCTTTTATACTACCACCTAAAAAACCCTAGCATCAGCCCTGCATCCAATAGACACTGCAAATGTGCAAGCTACTCCAGAACAGGACTGATGAACTCAGAGAGTTAACATGTACGAGGTACACAGAGTGAGACAGACCAAGTTGAACTAAACACAATGAGATGATGCTTTGTCCAGTGTGACATTTTGCCTGGATTCCTAACCCTGCTGTAACCCCCAGCTCAACATTTGGATTGTAGATCTCCATAGGAACACATGAAACGTTGATCAAAAGTGAAGCAGAAGTCTATCCTCCAAATGAGCACATTCATGATGTTCTCTCTCACTCTCCCTCTTGCAGTTTTTTTTTTTATGGAGGCTGAAGGAGGCTCTGTGTATCATGTTATTCTTGTGGTTATGTTTAGCAGTGAAAGTAGCAGGAAGTATTCATATGCAGGCTGACAAGTGCTGTCTCACTGATGAGTATAATCCTTATATTCCGTTTTAAAGTTGAGATCTGGTGCCAATCCCGCCAGTACAAGGAGAGGGAGATACAAATAAATGAATGTGAAGGCTAACTGGATTTCGTGGCTTGTTCCATGGTGGATTTAAGCCTGTAGTGGACCGTAGGTGGATGTGTTGAGTAAAAATGAGAATACAGACATGGGTGTGGTCACAAACAAATGGTGCTTAATGTAAACAGCACAGTGATAAGAATAACAAGAAAGGTATGAGATTTCACCCTATAAATATCTTTAAACACTTCAAACTTAACATTTCCAAATTATGGAAGGATTAGGATCAAGCTAATAACTCATTCTAAATTTACAGGAAATTTAAATTGTAAATTTACAGGAAATTTACTGTCACCAGAATATAGGAATTCTTTCAGATTTATCACAGGATCATATTTAGTCTTGGTTCTATTTTTTCATTACATGATGCCCAAATGAGATAATGGGTTTCCCCACTTCTGTCGTCCTTAAATCCAAAGTTACTTCCTGAAAGGCATTATTTATCATGTTAAAAATTCGGGCTGAATGCAAATGTTCATAATGACGAATGCAAGCACTACTTTGCGACGCTCATGAAAACGTGGCTTCAGGGGTCATCAGCTCAAAGTTCAATACAGTGCCGTATGTTATTATTATTATTATTATTATTATTATGCACAGGCTTACCTACAAATTCTAATTAAAGACAGACTTAGGGAACGGATCTAGTTTGTAACCTGGGAACTGCCTGTACCAGCAAGAGAATTGTGTTTGATATACGTTTGAGCTTATTTTGCTGGAGTTTTGTGACCAATCAGGACTTAAACGTCCTTATAGGTAATTGGGAGTTATGGTCCATCAACTGGTTGCTCTTTGTGCTCAGTGACTTGGTAGCGAGTGCCAGAGTGTGACAGGGGCACTTTGCTGGATTGCTCAAATAAAAGACATTACTTTACTCACCGACTGAGAGGTCCACACTTTTATTCTACTGTAAGTGACTCTCTGACCACACTCCCAGCTATGCATCTTGATTCATTCTGGTTTTTAAAAACAGTCATCCATATTCAGTATCCATTCCACAACAGAGACTTTGTTATCTTCTTTCCGGGAATAATTAACTTTATTGGAATGTTTTATTTAATTTCACAGTGCTTAATCCACACCAGCATTCTGCAAAAGCCACAAGCCACATTTTTCCACAACCGTTTTCCCAATATGGGCACAGAAATCCTTGAAGGGCAGCCATTAATTATGTATAGGCACATATATATCCTACAATTCTCTGAACATTTTTTAAATATCCACTTTCATTAATATGCACACATTCACAGAAAAATCACAACCCTTGGTGTGAAATGAGCAAAATATATGGGAAATTAATATGCGCCTCTGTGGAATTAAAATCCATGATTATGCAAATCCAGTGCTAATTTAATCAGTAATTAATGATGAAACATGAATAACACTGTCGATTCAAATATGATGATTGAAATGGTTCATTTCTGCATTGAAACATTTAATATACTAAACATGTAATGCATGCTTGCTTAAGTAATAGTTTTTCATCTGGGTAAGAGGAATATGTTTTGGCATAATAGCTTATTTTCCAAAAGATCAAGGTACAGACCTGATCTGAGAAGTAAGGCTGCTGCAGTAAATATTTATAAGAAAAGTGTCTATATTGGAGGTCAAGATTACCTGAAAAGAGAAGTAAAGGAACGTATGGGGAAGTGAGACAAACTTGCCTGAACAGGGTGATGTAATCATGAGAGTAATCGTGAAAAGGTCAACTCTGTTTTTACCTTACACGAGACGCACTGAAAGACTGCTGAGTGTCCGTTCCCCCAAGGCTTTGCGGTAAATAAAGTTTGTCAGACTCTTAAACAATCTGACTTCAGCTCGATGTCTACTGTACCACACCTCATGTAATCTGACCAACTGTTTGTTTTATGTGAAAAGTAACATGAAGCCAAGCCTGGATCATTTTGCTCTTTAAGCCCAGACCCATGAGATCAGGGGCTTCTCAAACATACGGAGCAAATATGCTCTTTACTCTCTATGCAACGAGTAACATGGGAGTACATGAGAAAGTTCCCCCAATTCACCCCTTTCCTGAAACATGTTTCATACACACTCACATGGCAATATCTCCCAAAGCCCATAACACAAACCTGTTTCTGCCCATCTTCTCGCGATCCTTGACCACCACATGGAGCTCTGAACCTGGGTCCAAAGGTTTGCCCTTGAGGTCCCACTCAAATTCCTGGGAGACAGAGCAGGGGGGGGAAACTGTGATTTCAATCTGTTTCGATTGATTGTCCTATATCTCATTCATTTGTATATGTAATGATAATTAATGTAACTGCAAACAGTTCAAGTGGTTCAAGAAACATGCAAAATATTGTCATTGGTTTGTTTCATATAAATATTACATATTCAGAGGAATTTAAAATACAGTAGACTTGAGGTAAGAGATGAATTGGCTAAAAAAAAAAAAGTACATGAAATGTAGTGAGTGGTAGACTAGTTGGTTCGACATTATAACACCACCTGTATGCAAAAATTGGAAAAGCTGTACCCAGCTACTTTTGAAGAAGATTTGCATGAATCTTGCAGCATCCTCCACACAAGACACACCATCTCAGGGCACACACACCTCTGACAAGACACACCATCTCAAGGTACACACGCCACTGACAAGACACATCATCACAGGGCACACACACCTCTGACAAGACACACCATCTCAGGGCACACGCACCACTGACAAGACACACCATCTCAGGGCACACACGCCACTGACAAGACACATCATCTCAGGGCACACACACCACTGACAAGACACACCATCTCAGGGCACACACACCACTGACAAGACACACCATCTCATGGCATACACGCCACTGACAAGACACACCATCTCAGGGCACACACGCCACTGACAAGACACATCATCTCAGGGCACACACGCCACTGACAAGACACACCATCTCAGGGCACACACACCACTGACAAGACACACCATCTCATGGCACACACACCACTGACAAGACACACCATCTCAGGGCACACACGCCACTGACAAGACACATAATCTCAGGGCACACACACCACTGACAAGACACACCATCTCATGGCACACACACCACTGACAAGACACACCTTCACAGGGGACACACGCCACTGACAAGACACATCATCACAGGGCACACACACCTCTGACAAGACACACCATCATAGGGCACACACGCCACTGACAAGACACATCATCTCAGGGCACACACACCTCTGACAAGACACACCATCTCAGGGCACACACACCACTGACAAGACACATCATCACAGGGCACACACACCTCTGACAAGACACACCATCTCAGGGCACACACACCTCTGACAAGACACACCATCTCAGGGCACAGACACATGGACAATTTGGTAACTCCAATTTACCTCAGCATGTTTTTGGACTGTGGAGAGAAACTGGAGTACCCTGAGAAACCCCACAACAACATGAGGAGAGCATGCAAACTCCTCACCAGTGAAGTTGTGGTATCCAGTTGTGTGAGGTGACTGCACTAACCACAACAAACAAACAAAATAACAACAATATTTTTTATTATTGTTGCTGTTGTTGTTGTGTTGTCATTGTTGTAATAAAAATAGCAAAAATGATGATGATTCCCAAAAGAAATGAACATTAAAAGTAATGTTTCATTTATTACTTTCCAAGAACTGGAAAACTGGAGCCTAACCCAGGAAGCACAGGGCAGGGTACACCCTGGACAGGATGCTAGTGTAATGCAGCGTACACACACACACACACACACAGACACACATATACACACGTTGGTGTACCTATCTAAATGGGGACCGTCCATTCATTTCTATGGGAAAAACCCTAACCCCAATCACGAAACCCTTAACCTCTACCCATCCCTAACCTTAACCATACAGTAAGTACCCAACCGAAATACAAGACTTTTGGCATTTTACTTTTTTGACTGTATTCACAGATTTTTATAAAACTGAAGTTATCCAAATGGGGACCGCAAAAAGATGTCCCCAAAAGTAGGGAAATTTCAGGTTTTACTACACTTTGAAGACAATTTGGTCCTCAAATGTGATCTATGGAAACCCACAGACACACACACACCAGGTAAGGTCATGTCCTCATACTCTATGAGGCAACACAGAGGGACCTCCACACAGGAGGCACACCATTTTCGACACACTGAAGGCTTTATGAAATATATGGTATTTCAAAAATATAAACAAAAAATGAGACACTTTAGAAATGGGTGGATTGTACTTGAAATTCCACAAAGAGCTATGGGCATCTACTATATTTTATGTATGATAAACTTGATTGATTTCTAGGGGAAATTCTTGTCATAATGCACAATTACATTTGAGAAACACTTATTGACATTCTGCATACTGCCCTGAAATGTGTTTGTGTGCATGAACCTGATTGAAAATAATTCAAGCAAGCATTACAAAGCTGTAAGCTAGAGATCAAGGGTACAGGATCTGTAATTTGACATTTATTAGAAACACGCAAGTAGGGATTCTTTTCTAAAAATGTCAAAACGTTTTCAGCCTGTTTAAGTTTAAGTTTAGTTGATACTTCAGACTTACTTCATTCCACACTGGGTTCAAGTTATTCTTGATAACCTTTGTCTTCTTTTTAGACCCTAGAGAAAGAGACACAGTTTTATTTTGATGGCATGGCAACACTACATAACTCATTTAAAATGAATGTATGAGCTTTTCAAAACACATAACAGATTAGTAACTTTTATACATCTTTTCATACATATTGCTTTTATGATACTGTACACTAGTACCCAAAATTGTGGAAATACTTCCAATTTTTATTTAATCATCCAGTGTATTATTTTAAAAATTTCAAACACTGGACAATTAATTAAATAAGTGGAGCAAGAGTTGAATAATTCTGTAACCTATAAAAATTGGAAGTCTTTTCACAATTTTGGCCACCAGTGAACTATATTGTAAAAGCAAACATGAAAGTTACTAAGTAAAAGGATTTTCAAGTGCAAAAGACTTGCACAGTGGATAATGGTGCAGCTGCAGATATGGATTTTTAATTTCAGTTCTAAAGGAATGGTTTCCTGACACAGAAGCACATCTAGTTTCATAAACAACTGAAAACTAAAATGGTTTGGACAAAAAAAATAGAATAGTATGTTACTGTATGGTAGCCTGTATAGTTACTCTACAAATGAATATAGTCTATATATATATATGGTCTATGACAGAAAGGAAGTCAATGACCAAAATAAAACATTGTTTTACAATAGAGTTGAGCTTCATCCCCCCCAGCCCCCCCATCCCCACCTCTTCTATGACAATCTCACAGGAACTGTCAGATTACACAGATACAGACCTTCACCATAATATCACCAGGGCAGTAGTAAAAATATATTTATATACAGACACAGACACAGACACACACACACACACACACAATTATCAGAGGTATATTTTTATCCCATGGGAACTGGAAGCTAATCTGAAGGGTGGGTAATGTGAAACTTTCCTGCTATGTGACAGATACATAATCCTTTGTGAATTATCGGTTGAAGAGTATGAAGAGTAGATCATAATGTGTCTTTACGAGTAGATTTCTGATGCAGAATCCTAAAAAGTCAAACAGCAGTTCATAGGGAATTGACTCTCTCTGTCTATACAGCAAGCTAAGCGATATTTTCAGCAAGCAAGTCCTCTTGACACAAAAACCGAAAATTATCCAAAGGTAAACACATCCTCCACCGAAAATGTGATTGACTTCCGTTGACATGGACTTCCAGGTATACAAAGTGCCCCTTTGGTGGAAAACACAATGATATATCAAAGACACACCCACTTGCTGGATACCGCCACCGCTGCCAGTCAATCCCAATCCAGGCAAAAGGAAGCAGCTGTTTATCTTCCTGTTTTCAGCTTTTCCAACACAGGACAAACAAGCTGTGCCCAAATTTACCGGCCGAAAATAAGCAGGCTTTTCCAAAACTTTAACTTCTCCCAAAGGAGTGAAGAGGAAAGAGCTGAAAAGGATCACAGGTCAGAATAGAGCACTTGATTGATAATGCTTAAAACAAGTTACCAGAAGCAGGAGCATGCACCAAGTTATCAACCTCAAAATAATGCTAACATCTCCATCAAAAATGTTGAATGTTTATATATAGCTTTAGCTAGACACTGAGTTGGCAGCATTCACAATCACAGCTAAATTAAGAAATCAAAGGCAGAAGTCAAAGTTTTCCAAGCACCACGGATCACTGGAACTTTTAACAGCATACTGTGAAGTGCAGAATGCCCTGAGAATGACCAGTGCGTTTTATTGACTATAAAGGGGTTCTCATCACTTCAGTACTATTCCCAGTCTCCCTACCTGCTAAAATGTAAAATATAGCACATCAGGGGTGGAGTTAAGGTGAATGGATAGGGAGGCTGATTCTTTACTTGTGGGGGGGGCGATGGCAAACTACTCATGACTTAAGCCAATAAATACACATTTATTTGGAGGGGCAAAAAAAACATTTTAGGGGGGCTAAAGCAATATATTTCTTAAAGCCCCCCTGAAATAGGCCTAACAACGCCCCTGTACCACATTATGGCTATCGAAATAGCACAGCTCTTAGTCATCCTAGGACTCAGGCTTCCAGCCATTCCTCTGCCCTGCTTTCATAAAAGACTTATTTTCCCTAAGCTCCTCATTTGCAGTTTGCTGCCCTGATTTCTATAAATGGTAATGGCCTCTGATTTCGCTGAAAGGAAATGCCACTTTAAAGTGCCTAGGGCTGCTCTATCTCTCTCACACACATACACAAACACGCTATATTGTAAACACATCCTCTGCACTCTTAGAGGGAGTGAGTGAATTAAGCAAGACAGAGGCAAGATGGATAATTTCTCTAGCATCTGCCTAGACTGACCTTAACAGAAAACATTCCCATGGTACTGTCAAAATATGGCTATTAAACCCTTGATGTCATGCAGTAAACCACTTATGTATATTTAATCAAGCAATAAAAATAATTTCAATGCAAAGATACATTATTACAATTTATACCACGGCTTTGGTAAATACTATTTTCTCATTGGTCCAGAGATGTCACATGGGTGTTGACTACACGGGTAGTTCAGCAGCCTAATAATGGTTCTATATTAATGTGTTTCAATGTTCAATAAATAAATAAGCAGGGATTCCCATCAGCATAATTTTCCTTGGCTTTCAAAGCGCTAGTGCCTCTCTGTTGATGGTTTCTATGGTAACATGCCACTTTCAGTGAGTAGCCTGATCAGGCGTTCTATCCTTATAGGGACTATTTTTTTAAGACCACATTGGGAACATTATTAAATGCTAATTGAAATAATTTATTAAAAATTAGGCAGTATGGTCTAAAATTCGTGTCACAGTATAATTTAAACCATGCACGTGTGTGTATAAAAATGTATATAATGCTTCTATGCAAATGTAATATTTTTTTTCAAATAAGGCACACATTATCGGTTTCATTTGAACTTTAAAGCAGGATGTTTTACACCCAATCACAGTAGTGTGTTAATTCATCACTAATGGATCGTAACATGCTTTATCTCAAACAGCTATGATATTTGTTACTATATCTGTTAATTCTGTAAACCTTTGTGAACTACTGAAGGAACCAGTAATGAATAACACAAATTAAATACTGACCTGTTCATCCTTAATTAATCATGATGCGTGTTTTATGTCAAGAAGTGACTATATTTGTTCACGATTTGTACTTCAGTAGTAACTGAGTTATTGCTAAGTATTTGTGCCCCTTCAAGTATAGTGTTAACAGTCTTGCTTTTATAGAAGCAGAGGCCTCACCAAGGTGAACTAAGAGCGCTGCTGAGTATTTCATGCTATCCTTGGATCTAAATATCTTGCACTGATTTTCAGGCCCCATGGTGTCTCCACTTAGGATTATCTTGCTTCCGCTCTCTCATTGCACATCAGCAGTTATTCAGGTTTTAAGGCAATGCAGTTGTTTTATGATTTTGATTTTAAGAAATGTGTTAATGTGCCAACAAATAACAGAGGTACAGCGATCCCCCGCTATATCGCGGTTCAGTTATCGCGGCCCCACTGTATCGCGGATTTTTCCCCAACACAGATCTCTGCCTATCGTGTACCTTGCTCGTGGTCCGATTGTTCTGAGCAAACTTTTTATGAACCTTTCATTTTGTTTTAAGCCCTACGATGGCTCCCAATTGTACTCATACTGAGCTTAAAATCTTTTTATTTTTTCATATTCCATTACGTATACTGAGAGAGAGAGAGTGAGATGTGTATATATACATATACATTATATTATTATTACATTACTAATATCCTTAGCCCGACATCCACGTATCATATGTGTTTGCAAAGTGTGTTTTAATACATTTACATGTTTTTAAAGCGTGTGGGAGGGGTATTTTAACGCTTAAACTATAAAAAAAATGTTTATTTATATGGTCTTATATATCGCGGATTTTCACCTATCGCTGATGGGTCTGGAACGTAACTTCCGCCATAGGCGGGGGATCACTGTAATACTTTTGACCCAGCTGTCTCATCATGTTGGTCTAATTATCAATTGTGTTTCTTTGGATTTATTTTAAAGGACAGCAGAGTGTTGCAATGGCTACCAATGTTGGCTGACATGTGCAGGGCTGGGCATGTGATTTCTGCCCCCTACTGTTTCAGTAAAATCTGCATGTTCATCCAATATTCATATAGGGTTTATTCAGGTACCC
Organism: Mormyrops attenuatus; assembly: GCA_026777985.1. Lineage (NCBI taxonomy): Eukaryota > Metazoa > Chordata > Actinopteri > Osteoglossiformes > Mormyridae > Mormyrops > Mormyrops attenuatus. The sequence goes on along the minus strand of JAODKC010000016.1, from coordinate 22,351,852 downwards.
CCCCATGCCACCTTAGAATTTATTCTCATTTAAAAAAATATATTTTATAATTGGTTTATCATACTTGACTCTTTTATCCAAAGCAACTTACAGTAGAGGTAAGGGCTAGAATTTGTATGTGTTGCCTGGGATTTGAACCAACAACATTTGCATCACTGGTCCACTCGTTGAGCTACAAAAACTAATAAAATACTATGTTCATTCAAGCCACAAAGAGTAGAATAAATTGACTAATAACTATAAAACTAAATGACACAGACATGTAAAGCATACTTTTAAGAAATAGACTGTTGGTGAATTTATTAATAAATAAATATAAAAATACATAATCTGAAAGTTAGATGATGTGCATTGACCCCCACAGTCCAATGCTTAAACCAGACTCTACCGAACATGTCTGTGTCATTTATTTTATACTTATTAGTCCATTAATTCTATCATTTGTACTTTGAATGCAGAATTATTGGGAGATCTTTTTTTTCTTCCATTAATATTTTATATATATATTTATTTTTTTATTTTCTCTTCCCATATCCTCTTAGGGGCTCCATGCATGTTTAGTAAACAGAAAGGCAAAATATTCCACATCTTTCTTAAAGCAAGCAAGTCCTTATTAATGTTAACACGCACAGCCATCTGTCTTGAGTTTCTGTGGGATGAAACAGGAAGTGCAGACAATGGCAGGAACTGTCACTAACCCCGTGAAGAGGCTGAACACTTATTCACCAGAACAGCATGCATCGCGACAATGGAAAACAAGAATGTGTCTTACACTAGTCACTGAGACATAATTGTCATTCAAGCTCCCCTTCCTTCCTCCAACAGGGACAACTGTGCGTCACTCTAAGGAAAATTATCAACGGGATCCCAATAGATGAGGTACATAAGGCAAGTCTCTGAACTGTGTGTATGCCTTTACAAAGGAGAGCAAGGCTAGATATGTGGAAAAACACATTGCAATGTACCTGTTCTGGTACAAATTACAAAAAAAGCTTCATATCAGCTTCATTGTCAATTAATCTCTTCATTTCATTTCTTGTTTTCATTTCTTGTGGGGTAACTTAATCATCACAGTCAGTTTGGATGGGTATGCTTTAACTTATTCTTACAGGAAATCTGACTAACGACTGATGTTTGATACAGAGCAAACAGAGTCATCTTTTCATCATTTAGCCCAACTTATGTACTGATGGTTTCACAAAAACCATCACAAGGAGTACATAGTGTTTGTGTAATTTCAGAACTTAAATCCACTGAAGGACACTTCAATGACTGTCCATCTAGGAAGACATGAGGAAAAGTGGCAGAAAGTTATTAACAACACGAACCCAATACAGCAGGTAGCTCATTCAGCTGTAGCTATCTCCAGCCGTGTTAGAGAGAGATACCCCTCACCTATCCATCTTCTCTATGAACAAGGTATTAAATCCAGCAGCAGCTATGGGACTCAGCGGGTCCTGACCCTCCCCCCTCAGCACCCACAGCAAACTCGGCCCTTACCTCGGAACGTAACGCTGGCCAGCGGGTCGCTGTGCCGCTCACCCTTTTCCAGATTGGGCAAGTTGTTGGCCCGCTGAAGAATACAACGCAACATTTTTCCCTCGGGACCCGAGATTAAGCACTCAGTGCCTGTGTCACACCGCAGACGTTCCACACATGGCAGGGAGGAAAGGCTGTGTGTGTCTGTGTGTCAGCCGGCCCGCACAGCCGATCAGCAGGAGATCCACAGTCTGCCTTCACTTTGCTCACAACAGCCAATGATACATGGAAGAGCGCCGACAACGGCGCACACACACTGCCAAGTGGCACGCCTCTGGAGGAAGTATGGACATTTCCTGCTCTTATGCTTTGCTGCTATGCTCAAGCGACTTGTTGGACCATATCTCCTGATAAAATAAAATGAATTAAATTTAGCTAAGAATTAGCCCAGGGTTCCCCAGTTCAGGTACTAGAGAGCATATTTTGCAGATTTCCATGCTCAAACAAATCTTAATCAACTAATTACCGGGTTTAGTAGGTGTGTTATAAGAGGGAAACCTACAAACGGTGTTAGATTATGGCCCTCCAGGATCGGAACTGGGGAATTAGGTGAAGAGTAGCAAGACTTTTGCTTCACAGTCCAGGACTGGTTAGTGACATCATCTCACCGTAATGTGAGAGACAGCCTCTGTCAGAGTGCAATGCAAAAAACGAACACCTGGATTTCTTACAAAGTCTAAGGTTAACAATGTAGCTGTATTTCCATCTTGAAATCCCCCGTTACTCTTCCTCATTACCGAGCCAGCCATTTCAGTCTGAGGAAACATCAATGGGATCAGTAATAGAATTCTTATTTTTAAGCATGGTAAATTTCGTATGCCTTAATAACACTGGTCAACAGTCATTTTGCTACTGGAGTTCTGTCAGCTGTACCTTATCAAAGTCCACATGCTGACTCTAATTCTGAAAACCGTTTTTGTCTATCACGTCCCATTTTTAAGTTATGGGTCTGTTGTGTTTATAACATTTTTGTCGATAACGCTGCTGTGAATCGTCGGTAAATTACTGCTTCTGTAACACGACATTGATTTTGGACCACTGGAAAACAAGGATTTTGCTACCAGAGTAGCAAACACACTAAATTGAGTGTGTTGATTCCAAATCTGAGCTTAGCCTAGCACGTCTGTATCTTAAGTTATACAGAAATTCATGCATAACAACTTATATGCGTAAAGATCATAGGAATCTATTGTTTGACTGCTGACATCAATAGGTCTGATAGCCATTGAATGAAC
>JAODKC010000016.1:22328367-22348978 GCA_026777985.1 Mormyrops attenuatus | reverse complement strand
TTTGTTACTCTGAATGCATCAATGGGATGTTGATGATGTACCAAGTTTTAGTTTGCGTAATGTACAGATTAATTTTTTTATTTTGACTTAACTTTAAATCCTACAATATACATGCTACAATATACATGCTACAATAAATCTGACTTCAGATTTGGAATCAGCGCACTCGATTTAGTATAAGACATAAATTTAGCTGAGTAGCAGAATTTTTTTTTTATTTTGTTGTCCTGTGTAATCCTTAATTATAGCTAACCACTGGTATAGTAAATTTCCAAGTTAAATAGCGCCACCCACTGTCACAAAACGAAGGAAAACGGCATTGAAATTAAAATGCAGGATAAGCCATATTTTATTAAGTAGCTTCTTTATGAGGAAAGGGGGTTTTGAATGGATATTACATGAACATAATGATCAGTGTTCTTTAGTTGATGACTGCAGTATATCACAACATATGAAATCTAATACCAAAGAATGGAAATTAAAATAGTTTAAGTAAATTGTTAAAGGTGAAAAAAATTCCAAAATGTATGACTGTCAAGCCAGGCATAGATGGTGTTTATTTAGAGCCAAATCAGTCAAAAAGTTAATAAACTGTAGAAAAGCACAAAATAGAACATGTCATTTCCTTTTTTGACCAGAAAAGTGATTACAGTTTCCACTAGGCGTTTTTATTTATTATTTTATTACACTCCATTAATGCTCCAATTAAACATTACTGCACCGCTTAGTAGACATGCATGAGTAAATTGCATTTGCCTTTATATGTTGAATAAAAACAATAATATATAAATAATATTCAAATTAGTTAGATGACATGCTGGTTTTCTGAAAAGTTTCTAAAGATATCATGATTCCTCCCTTGTGAAAGTTAGACACACATACACACGCACACACTTGCATATAAGGTATGGGGTCACCAGCTTGTCCAGCATCTCATTCCAAGGGTACTGATATAAAGATGGGCACAATATCCTGCTATAATATCCTTTACTTCTCTAGGAAGGCTGCCCGTAAGATGTTGGGAGATTTCTGGTGAGATTTCCTGCCATTCAGGTCGGATATTCATGTTGACTGATCAGGTCAGTTTCTGCGGATGTATGCGACTTAACACTTACAGTAGTGCCCCCAGACGTGTTGACCTTCACTATCACCTCACTTGCGGCTGACCAGGGTGGCTTTAGCAGGGTATGAATGTGATGAACTGACTTGTTGCACGTTTTGTTGGACTACCAATGATGGTGCCAAGTGGAAAATCACTGACCTCTTCGGTATAAGTAGTCATTCCGCAGCTGCTGTTTGTTGCTAGAGGATTCTATGGTTATATGCATAAGGGTGTGGCTTTCTTAGCCAATTACATTAATGAACAGGGGTGTCCACACGCTTTTGGCCATATAGTGTAGCTCCTTGCACTTCTGTATGACAGTTTCCTGAATTGCTAAAGCACAGTTCCCGAGACCTTCCATCCTTTGCTCAAAACTGTAAACAGAAAACCCAGTTTACAAACTACATTCTCAAACCCTGTGAGCCCCTGGCAAAATTAATCGACTTAAAACTATTTTATCAGTATAGTATACAGTAATATTTTTGGAATGTTGAATTCTGAAAACCTTTCATATTGCTATAGGTACAATTATATACATACATTTTTGTAAGCAATTACATTTTCTTTAGTCTAGGGATGCAATTGATTTCGAATACTGCAAATGAACATGCAATTGACCATATCCACAGTAACTATTTTATACACAGCAGGAAAAGCTATGACTAGCAGTGTTTTCATTTTTTTAGCTCTAGCGCGTAATGAAGGCTCAAAATGTGTTTATATTTTGACTGCCTTTGTAAGTGATCTAAAAGCAGTGTTTGCCTTTGACAGAAGATCAAATAGTTTTGAGTCAAGATATAGATTCAATAGATTTTTCAAGAGGAGTCAAAGGCTGTTGTCAATTTGAAATTTGGTTTTCTGGTTATATTTTAGCAATTCAGAAAAACCGTAATGACTTATTTGTGCTTAAAAATGGTCTATAATTACAGGCTGGACTTGTCTACCTGTAATAGAAACTTTAGGAATGCCATGATGGTAACAGCATGACTGTAAATACAACAACAAAGTGCCACAATACTGAAATGGAAAATAAGATGACTTTCGTTCTCTTTCCAGTGTGAAAACTGACACTATGGATGACTGAGGAACCCTCCATATAAGGGCAAGATTCACACCAGAGACATTTGTAGAGCAAAAGGAGTAATGTGCCCATGAGAGGCTACACCATGCCTCACGCTGAGGAATGCTGGGACGAGATGTAAGGGGATCAGCAGCAGGGGCTGGATGAATCGACCGCTCCCTGCAGTCCAGCTTACGGTTACTGCCCTGACTTACTGAACCTGATCTTCCTCTCCTGTCTTGTGACTAAGCTTAAAAGGTCTTCATTCAGCTTCCTCTGCAAAGGCCCTGTGTTACCCCTGGCAACGTCACCCCACTGCAGTCATTACCAAAATCTCTGAAGAGCACAATCTATCCTGCCGGCAGTATCATCACAGGCATAGCAATCATGACTAGCGGAAGCCTGCCGGACGCAGGATTTGCTCGTAAGCGTGACAACGCGCATTAAGCAACAGTGTCATGTGAGGAACTCAAAGTAAATACCCCAAGGTACATTTGATATTCTACTGCAGTAATGAATTGCATTTTTTACTCATATGAATGTATTCACAAAATACACCTATACTGTAGCCAGAATTGCCTTGCTTAACGCAGAATGCACTTATACATAGAGAGTTATAGTGCAAAAACACTACCACAAGCTAAGGTGTAGCATTTTTTAATGACGATGCAAACTGTAAATGATGTAAACTAATGGACTATACAGCAGACATAAAAAAATGTACTGTAACAATGCTTGCAAAACCATTGTAACAGTATGTAAAAAGCAATACTTTGTAAAGCAAGAGTAATACTGCTTTACTGAAAACTGAAGTTAAATGCAATTGTTACCAGATACAATATGTATGTATCCTACAGATAGCAAGTAGCAGCATCAACATAACACAGACAGCTGACTCAGATATTGAAATTTGCCCTTTTCAGCTCATTGTGACAGTGCATGAAAGTGTGATGAGTTTAATTAGGGAATGCCCCACTCGCTGTATATAACCTCTGAATCACTGCAACCGGACTCCCTCCACACCCACTTGCCCACCAGGGAGGAAAGACGGGAAGCACTGCAGAAATAGGGGGCTGACTGGGAAAGCCATTAATAGTCTGAGCAGCTGGTGAGCAGGCGGCAGACAGCTAAGCAGGAGAGCCAGGGGCCCCTACGTGCTGATTCCTCGCGCTCATGTAGGCCCCTACCTTGGAAGGTGATGGAGCAGTAGGCATCGCTGACGTCCTCGTCTGGCGTTAACACGCACTGAGCGTGCCGGACAAAGACCCGCAGCATCAGGATGGTTGGGGCGGGCTCCGGTACCTCCCGCAGCCAGCTCCCACTCCAGACACTTAACACTCCAGAGTGTTAAGGGATGACCTCGTGGAGAGATGGGGCTTCCCAAGTCCATAGAAATCCCTTAAAAACTTCAGTATGACTTATCCATCTACCCTTTTCACAGAGTGCAGTGGGAGATAGAGGAGAGAGTGAGCACGCAGTCCTGCTGGAGAATGAGCGTGGGGTATGGAGCCTCTGCCGTCTGGCTTACGCAGACACACGTGCGCACACACACTGTCCTTTCAATCAGACGGGGCTGCTCTTAAAGGGCCGGCAGCATGTTCCCTCTATAGCCACTCGGGAGGGTCTTCTATTGACACTGAAGCAAAGTCAGGCAGACACTCAAAAAGAATATATTGAAATTAATATTGCCATAATGTACTGTATGCATGTTTCAATGCAAATTCAGTTAATTTTTGATTTACTTCAAATATTAGCCGATGAATCATTCATTGTGTACACAGAGCTTGAAATGTCTTACACTAGTCATCGTACATAGTGCCTGTATAATCTCCAGAAGGTTCCAGTAAGCTCACAGGTTGAAGAAAATCACATTTTGTGTTCTGGTTTCATGCTGTGCACTGATACCATCAAACTAGCATTAGACAAATACATTTCACTTGCTGGCATTCGTTGAGCCTTCCTGAATAACAAAGACCCCATAATGACCAGCAGCCACTTACTCTCCCCTTTATTTACCCGTCACATTTCATCACCTATCGGTAGAGACCGGATAGGAAAAAACAAAAGCATTCCTGCTCGGGGGACTCCACTCGCTGCACAGTGACTCACCTGAATGCAGAACGGTAATCAAATTTCTAAACATGTCAGGTGCATAATTCTGACAGGCAAATCATACAAAAGGTACAATATTGGTCTTTCATTGTATAAGGGGAAAAAAAAGCAACCGGTATTTGAAATTGAAACATCCATCCATCGTCGATACACGATTCAAGGTCACAGGGAAGCCTGGCACCAGAGCACACAGAGCCAGTGGAAGGAATGAGCCCAAAAATCTTTACGCAAGGTCAAATACAGTGCCTGCTACTCTGGGCAATATCAACACTATTGAGAACAGATCTCCCTGTATACTTGACCGCATGCCTTGGATTTTGAAATTACCACCATATTTTTTATAATATAAATGATAGTAGATATCCCCTTTATATAACAGCAATCAGAGTGATACGTTACACCTGGATGACTGACTGGTGTTAGATGAGAAAAGTGAGACTTTTATATGTGTGTTACAAAGAAAATTATACATATTAATCATATTTAAAAAGAAAAATGCTGATATTTTAAAAAGGATAAAAAAAAAAATAAAATACTGCCAAGACCTGTGGAGAGAATGGAATTACTGACAGAGTTAATGACTGAAAAACCCCACTGAGCAATTCTCTACCACGTCGGTCTGCTGAGTCACACGCCGGGTATCTCTGTCTATGTAGGCTCACTTCGATCAGAGCTGCTGTTTTCCATCGAGTCCTATAAATAACACCTGAAACCATTATACCCAGTGTGGTGAAACTCGCAGCTGGTGCAGACAAGGAGTATAGAGAAGCAAACTATACAAGGAATCCAGGAACAGACGAGCGTATGAGCAGTCTCTACTCCTGACCATCATATCTGCCAAGAGATCTCTCTGAGGGGAGGGAGTGCGGGGTCCCTATGATAAAATCTGACATGCAAAGGGAGATCCTCACATTCATTAAAGCGTGGATGGTGAAAATCAGCAGTTTAGCAGGAGAAACTGTAAATCAGGATTACAGCGGGAGGAAGGGTGGAAAACCACGGGAAACCTGAGCAGGATTGCCAGGTACACTGTAGAACATAAGGTAACAAACAAGAGGAGTTTCTACTGACACCAACAATGGAAACATACACTAGGCCACCCTTCTAGCCTCTGTAGCAATCTCAAGTTTAAACATCCCATGCAGTGTTTATTAATGTACCATAGCGTGTGTAGGAAGTAAATGCAAAACTTATGTACAGTATACTTAATGACAGGATAAACCAGTGGTTCTCAATTTTTTCCTGTCATGCCCCCCCTGCTCCGTGTATGATGAGCAGAAATTCTCATCAGTCCGCTCACATGCTCTGGTTCCGCTACACATTTTAGCACACTCAACCTGGGATTTGTTGCCCCCAGGCTGGGGGCGGAGGGCAGGAGGTTACACTACGCACTTTGAGAATCACTGGGATATACTTTTACTATAAATTTACTTTTCAATTACTAGTATTAAAAGTTACAGTACTTAGTGACAGTTATTTACTTATATTATATACAATCCACAATATGTTTTAGCGATACTTTACACCACTTGCAAACCCTAACAATAAGCATAAGTAATCTGAGAATTATTTACTTTATTTACAGAATATGCAATGTTCTGTCTTTCCATCAGCTGTTTTGAATGATCAATTTGCAGGTCAACAGAAGGAAGTATGCAAAACCTGGCATGTATGTGACAATACACAGTTTTTGTTGGGGAGGGAATTGCGGTGACCAAAAAAAAGTCAACCATGGTAACAGAAGGCCAGCATAACTAGTCAAAGGAGTAACAAAGGAGATTTAGGCCATGTGACACTGATGCAGGGAAACCGCATTAAGGACGTGATTTATAAACACTGACGCAGAAGTCCTGGATCTCAGGGCTGCTGTGGGCCTTTCCCTACCAAAACTGGAGGCTGCAGTGACAGTGCAACAAGCATGCAAAAAATAATTGCAAAAAAAGGGCAGAGGGTTTACATACATGTCTATTGATAAAAAAAAAGCATGCTCACCACTAAGTTGTCTAACCAGAAAGCAGACATACTACCATAAAGAAATGCCTAAGAACACTCACACAACAGATTACATACATGTTCAGCTCTCTCTCAAATTAACATAGGATTTAATTAGGAAATTAAGATTTACATCATACTAAGACTGGACCCTTCAACCAAAACAAATAGCACAGAAGGAGCTCATTGTGGCGCAGACTCCTGACTGGGGCCTCTGCTTTGCTGGATCTTCTGCTTCAACAGGTACCTCTGGAGGAACAGAATGGAAAACAATGGTCTGCCTTTGGCACACTTGGATTAAAATGCAATGCGGCCTCATCAATTTCATACTCACAGCCCTAGGTACCTTCTTTGTGAAAAAAATGCAAAGCAATCTGAAAACACATAAACCTAAGATTTTTAAGCTTATTTACATTAAATGAGTTTAAGTCAGAGAGAGAGAGACAAAAAACAACTTTGAAAATGTGGCTTTCCATTCCTTAGAGAGCTGCAAACAGCGGTTAAAGGGTAAAATGAAGGTCACGTTGCATAGCACACTAATCCAATTTACAGTCGTATTAATATTGCCATTCTTAGCTTCCCAGCTATAAGCATGTGGTGGAGCAATGAGGACATTGAATTTCCACCCGCGTGATTCTATGACTCTTTAAATATGGCCGGGCTGAGTGGCATCTGTTGGTAAATGAAATTAATTACTACCTTCAGATAGAAATCATCCCCATACCAGCTGCAGCGAGGCTAAGAGTTAGCAGTCGTTTAATTAGTCTAATTAGCCTGAAATGCCATGTGTTAACCCTAGCAGCAGACACCACAATCAGACAGCAAAAAGCGGGACTGCTCCCCTCATTCCAAAAGCATGAGTGCAGCCTGGCCTCCCTACCTCTACATTCTGATAGTGCTTGAGACTGCTGCAGTGGGTTTTCTTGGCAGTCTCTTCATTGCCATAGAACAATGAGCAGAGCTTGCAGAAGAAACCAGTCTTTGGGACGACGAACTCCAGACCTGCAGGGGACCCCAAAAAAAATTGCTGGTTCAGCACTGATGCAACAAGGAGCAGAGCCAGCAGGCTTATACAAAGATGGACCCCAAAGCTAGCTTCTCCTTCACACTGACCCCGAAAAACGTGACTGTCTACTACGGCTTTCATGTAACTATAGCAGGCTCCTTGGTTGCTAAGGGCAGGAGAAAGCAGGAGGGTACTGTAAAACTGTTCAATAATACTCGAAAACTGTCAAGCAAAACACTTATCCTGAACTGCTCTGAGGAAATCCCCAGCTATACAAATGTGAAACAAAAGGCTCAGTGCAAAAAAAACGCAGCACCATCAGTACACATAGGTACCAGTGATGGGGTTTAATGTACTCTATTCTATCCGCGGCCCGTTCAAACGTGTTGGTCACAGCTCTACGTCTCACCAATGGGTTGGCCTGGACTGAACGGGGGCAACTTGGAGTCCTTGAAGAATAGAGTGTCTGAGCGAGGCTTCTTCATAGCAGGCTCCTCCTTGACCAGCTCAGCTCTGGCCTCGTTCTCCTCTGTAAGAGAGGAAATTCCATAATGTCCATCTAACCAGAACCTTCAGCAAACTGCAGTCACCACATCCTAATTCCTCTTGACCCAGCAGCCGGCATCTCTCAGCCCCACAATCTCCAACACAAGCAGAGACCTGCTGTCCTCCCCTCCTGCTGCTACCTTTGACTGCGGCTCCTTGCGGAGGCTCATGCTGGCTCTCCACCAGCTCCTGCGTCAGTGAGCCGGATTTCTCCCTCTGCTCCTTGGCCAAGGACTCGCTAGAAGGCACATTAGACCACTCTGCTGTGGAAGCAGGAGCCAGACCAGCGGGGTCCTCCTCAGTCTGAATGGAGGGGGACGCAGTGGCAGGGCAAGGTGCAGGCTCAGTCACAAGCGCTTCGGACTCCTCCTTCTTCAGGTCTGTGACTTCAGGCGTCCTCTCCGAGCTCTTCGCTGCACGTAAAAACAGTCAGTCAGTCTGACCCCAGTAATCTCAGTGCATCAAAAAAGATTGAGAATATTTTCAGCACATGTACAAGCTTTACAATAGAAAAGTGCAAGAAATATTTAACCCAATCAATTGTCACTCAATGACTACAAAATTAAGGATCCATATACAAAAAAAACTGCATTCAAAATATAAGGGACTGACAGTAGCAGTAAGATGTATAACACATTGGGGGGTGAGCGGCAGCACTCTGTAGACCTACTGGCCCCACCCCCCAAATGAACTTCTGACCTTCCTCTCCTGGCACAGTGGACTGCAGTTCCTCCTCCTCCTCACCCACTTCATCAACGGTAACAAAGTTCATCTTGCGTAGCTCCTCAGCTCCTGGGGACTCGGTTTCTCTAAGTTCTACAAAATCGAGACCAGCATAAACGAAACATCTAAACATTAACGATTAGGGGTGGGGGAAAAATATCAGCTCCATTAATTGCGAACCTGGTTTTGACAATTCGATATAAATTTACAAAATCCCAAGACAGATCTAGTTAAATTATGCCGTTTTCCCTGTGACTTTGGAAATATTTTTTTGGAAGCATGTCAAGTAAGGATTTATTCTCCCACCATTTTCAGAAAGCTACTTACAGTGAAGTGAAACAATGTTACATAAAAAAAAATTTGTTTTAAAAAAAATGGAAAACAACCATGCAAGGAGAAAACTGACATTATTGGATGGACCTACTGTCAGTTAAGAGAGAATCGTTAATCTGTTTATTCAAACATTATAGGTAACACTGAAGCAAATTAAAGCGACAAAGTCTGCAGGTGTAATTCCTGTAGTTCCTGGTTGGGTACAAGAACTGCAGAAGGAAAAGTGAGGATGAAATGTTTCGGTGTATTCATGGGTAAGCATAAGAAAAAATTTCATGATTTACATTGTTTTTCATTATCTTATTTTCAGCATATAATGGTAACTTGATTACATTTCTTTGCAATGTTGACACTACAGTGCTGTGTCTGTTGTAAAATCAAACCAGATATGTTGTAAAATGACATTAGTGAATGTGCTGTAAACGTAGACCGAATAAAGCTGAAATGGAATCCATCCATGCACTTCCACATTGAATCGAGTTGTGAGGTCAGGGCTGATTCGCAGCCCTAAACAATACCTGTATGTTTCTCAAATAAAAAGATTCTGATTTATGTTTTGACACACATCTTTAAAGTCCTTCTGAAACATGGCATGGGAGTTTCAGACTTGCTCATTATTCTTTTCAATCAGAAGTGATTTTTTATGCTTTGAAGGAGAGATGCTGGTTTTGTTTTTAACGGAACTTTAATGGAAATGTTCTTCAAATAAAAAGATTTTGGTATATAAGCCTTTGTCCTTTCTTTTTCCCCTCTGCATTTGTACATCTGCATTCCGTTAAGAGCTTTTTAAACATTTCTCCAAAAGATGGAAAGCTGATATTAGCATTTCATATCTCATTCCTATCGGATTGATATGGAATCAGAGTGAACTGAATCGTTACTTTTTAAATTGAAATCAAATCAGGGCACCTATGCCAATACCCAGGCCTATGAAGCGTAAATCTATTCCCAGTACATCCTTCAGACTAGGCTTCCAGCATCTATGCTGGGGACATGGGCATGCTACCAGAATACTTATTGTTGAAACCCCAGGTGGGAAAAGTCAGAGGAGAGACTTCTCTTCAGAATATACAGGTTAAAAGGGGGGAAAAAAAACACACAGGTTGTGTTGCAAAAAGCCAACTGATGCCTGCACCAAAAAACACTTTCCGACACTAGCGGGAGAGTCTACCTGCAGAACTGGACAGCTGCGTTGTTTTTCCAGTGTTCTTCTTGCTTTCCTCTTCCTCCATTTCATCATCATCACCCTGCGTTTCATCCAGGGTAACTAGGGCCTGCAGGGGCATATGATTAATATGAGGTGCGGGACTGTTACATTGCCTCAACAAGTACGAAGTAAAGAGAGAAAGCTGAACAAGCCGCCAATCCTAATTTAGAAAACAGACCTGGCAAAGGCAAACCGAACTGACCTCGGGGTTGAAGGCCTCCCCAGACTCGTCATCCAGGCCAAAAGGGAAGCGTTCGCTGTTGGGTTCCTCATTCCCTTCTTCCTCTACTATTTCATCCAGTGTGACTAGGGCCTGCAAGTCCCGAACTGCTTGCAGAAAAGGGTCTTCATCTCCACCAACCTCATCTACAGTCACCAGTGCTTCCGGGTCTTCCCCTCCGCCTGCCAGGCACAGCAACTCTTCTTCATCCTCTGGGAAGTCCTCTTCCTCCTCACTTACCTCATCTAGTGTGACCAGGGCCACTTCTGCTCCCTCACCTTCTGATTCTGCTTGAAACTTCTCTGCGGGTTGGACTGCCTGCCGATCTTCTGCTTCAAGCTGCTCAACAAGGGGGTTCTGAGGGACCTCTTCCACAGAGGCAGAAGGGAAAGATCCATCTTGGGGGCAGACTGTTTGTTCAGACTCTTTCGTATCTTCCTGCTTATCTGCCACTGCTGTGCAATATTTTGTCACCACCTCAGACTCACACTCCAATATGGTAGACACAGGCTCAGGAATAGAGTCTGCTGGCATCACCTCTAACTTGACAGTTTCTATGGAAGCATCTTGATCTGCAGCTGCTGTGAAGTCTGTTCTTGTTTTGTTACCTGTGAATTTTTCAGATGTTTTGACTTGTTTGGCTTTAGCAGTCTGGCCAGACTTCTTCAGAGGCTTCGATGCAGCAGCTTTTTTCCCGGCTTGACTTCTGGGGATCGAACTAGTAGGAGGCTTTTGTAGCGACTGTTGTCCCTTGGTTGGTTCCTGGGACCTCCTGCGCTTGGTTGGCGGCTGAAAGTCATGCATGAAATGGTCCTGGGGCCATGGCATATCCACTTCTTCTCCCACCTCATCTACAGTCACAAACTCATCTAGGTCAAAGGGAAACGTGTCCTCACTGAAGTCCTCCAGCGCTGGTTCTTCTATCTAGGTGACAGCAGATTGCTTATCAATGGCCAAATAATTACCAAACAAAAAAGTGTTAGTGGAACACTGAATTGTCATGTTTAGAACAATGTTCAGAAAAATCAAACATGCATTCTCAGGTCGAAATCAAATCTGCCTTTAAAAACTGATGTTTTCCAAAACAGATTTCTGAAAAATTACATTACTTATAAGCAGGCCTGTCACAATTATTACTTAATCGCCTGATTGTGATTATTTCAACTGACCGTGATTATTTTTGCATAATCTTTAGAATAGTCTCCATTCATCTGTATAAAGATAGAAATATGACGGTTCTGTCTCATCCAGCTATCACTATTTTCACATTGTTTTCTACCATGTAATGTTTGGCTAGCGCTCGTTTAATGACATTCTCATTCCGATTCGGATCCAATCCATACCACCGGTCCTATTTGTACCTCGCACGTCTGCGCATGCACAGCATTACACTTTACAGCAAATTTTACGACTGTGGCTGATTTGTACCACTTCATTTCACAACACTTTCATGAACAGCCTGATCCCATTGGTATTTGTTTTCACTATCTCAGGTTCATTTAACCTGCTGCTTGTGAGCGATCGCCACCAGCCCAGCCTGATCTCCACCAGCCCAGAATATGAGCCAGATATTCCGATTTTGGATTCTTTGTGTTCTCCGTTTAATGAAAGTTCTGTATAGCGCCTGCGCGTGTGTCTGAGTGCGTGTTTATGCGTTTCATTACGGTGGGATGACTATGTCCCCGATGGCTGCTACAATTATGCTGCAGCAAAGCCAGTAAATTATGACAATAAGACAAAAAACTGGAGAAATATGTGTTATGTTATTTTACCCATTTGTGTCTGATCCCACTACTTTGGAGTGATATAAACAGGTGCACATAACTGCTACGCAAGTATACATTCGCCAAAAGGGGGTCACGCAGAAATTTCTTGTAGCAGCGCAGATGCGGATGTATTTTATGTGCATTCGCGTCATTATGACAAGAAATTACAGCACATTTTAGCCTTTATGTGCCTAATCTGTACTCGTGGTATAAGATCTAAAATCCAGTGAATCCACACTGATTTCTTGTCATAACAGCGCGAATGCACATAAAGTAAATACACATTTGGACATATGGCAAATGTGTACATGCCGCTGGATATAAATATGGCTGAAAGAAACACGAAATACAACTTCATATTTCAGTTTCGAGCGAGCCAAAGGTATACCAAAATACCATGTTGTTGGATAGTAGCCATTTTAACTGATGAAAATAAATTAACATTTCGGATATGGGATATTTAGGTCATAGTGTTGTGGCAAAATCTGGAAACAGATGACCGGAATAAACACTTAAAATGACGAGCACAGAAAATGGATTTTAAATCAACGGAATCATTAATCCCAGGGATTTCCTGCTTAGCCGGTTAACTTGTCAGATTTAAGGTACCCCAAGTTTAAATGGATTTTCACTTATATTTACCTCAGACTACCTTAATTCCAATAAATTATCCAGCTTAGCTTGCCGTACAGGTAGATAATATGATTAACAGATCGGGGGGTGCAGATGTGCGAGGGAAAATCAGATAGGGGATATGGACCGAGCAGTGACAACACTTTCTCAAGGCGTTTAACTTCTTATTTATTTATGTCATATCTGCCCTATACAATTTTTCTTTCTTTATAAAGCTCAAAAGGCAAATGCAATTTTTATGTTCCAATATTCATTTATTCTAAGGTGTATATGTAATATTAACCTACGATTAGGCCAATTCTAGGCTGACAGTGTTAGAAAGTGAACAGAAAGAGACAAATCATTACACACATAAATCGTAATTATTTGTATGACAATTAATCGTCAACGAAAAATTCATGATCGTGACAGCCCTACTTGTAAGTTGAATTTCACTATAACAATAAAGATTCAATAACAATTAGTCAAGGCTGGCTAGAGCTATGAGGTCCTTGCAATGCATAAGAGAATGTAAACTAACATAAGGCTTATTTACGAAATTCTTCCCAAATATTAACAAAGACTGTATTACACACGATCACTTACTGGTTTCGACTCTATTGCTTTAGAGGTGCCTTGTTTCTTTGAAGAGCGGGTATAATGATAACTCTGTAATAAGCAAAGGAAAGTGTAAAGTCATGTGTGCAGTTTCATACATCTTGATGGTTGATCAACAAAACAAGAATTTGATTAATTTAATTGATCCCCCTTGGGGAAATTCTCTTTACGCCTCCCCCAGCTTGCTCCATAGGTGAGAGTAAGCTGGCTGTGAAGGGCAGCCCCATAGCAGTGCCCAGGGAGCTGAATGTTATGGGCCTTGGTCAAGGACCTACGGATGTTCTGAGGCCGGGCTCAAACCGGTGACTACAAGCACAGAGGCATAGCCCACTGAGCCACACGCTACCCCAGATTACCGTGACCCTCCCACAATGCCCCAAGCATGTCCGCCTTCGGTCCGGCCCAGGCCTCACCTTGTGCTTACTGTCCTCACGCCCTTTTACTCTCTTGGAGGCAGGGCTGTCGTCATGCTTGCTTTTCCGCGACCCTGACGATGATCCAGATGAACCACCCCTCCATGTTACGAGAGGATGGTCTTCATCAGACTGTGCTCGACCCTTGGTCCTGGAGAGTCGGTCCTTCTCTGGAGAATCACTGCAACGGCTCTTCTCTGTCAGAGGCCGTGGATTCTTGTCAGCTGAGGGGGCCATGCAACTGTTTTTGGCCTGCAGAGAGGCACGCATGCGACATTCCTGCACCGCTTTCTCCAGTGCCCGTAGGATCTCAGGCGTCACAGGAGGGAAATCCAATGACTTGTCTTGCCCATCAGGGGATGCGGTTTTTGTGCCAGCAGCAGGCTGGATGCTGTCTGCTCCAGGCTGGTGCTCAGGAATGGATGGCTGGTGCACAGGGATGGACGGCTGAGGTTCAAGCTGAGGTTCAGTGATGTCGGGCTGAGGTTCAGCGATGTCGGGCTGAGGTTCAGCGAGGTCGGGCTGAGGTTCAGCGAGGTCGGGCTGGTGCTCAGCGAGGTCGGACTGAGGTTCAGCGAGGTCGGGCTGAGGTTCAGGGATGGATAGCTTGCTGATGCTGGCTAAGTCAACTGTGCCTGAGGGCCCTGCCGTGGACTGCAGGGAGTCCAAAGTCCCCACTCCTGTAAGGTCAACTGTATCGGATGGAACCGAGCAAGTGATCATGTCACATTCTGGTTTTATTGTCTCATTATCAGTACTGGGGACCAGTGGATCGGTACTGACCAGAACAGGTTCAGCTGCAGTGGTTTCAGCTTGTTTTACCTCAGTATTCTGTTTGGATTCATCAACCATAACAGTACTGGTATGATCCTCCACCGGCTCAATGACGACAGACTCGTCAGGATGTTTGACAGATGGAGCAGGACCCTCGTTAAGGGCTTCATCGCTTTGCTCCTTTGGCTTCTGGTCCTGCTGATCCTTCTCTGTCTGACGCACTACTGTGCTGTTCTTCAAAGAATCACACAGGACAGTCGGCTGGTTTTCAGTTTCCATCGGAGGTTCTTTCTCAGAGCCCCATTCCTCTGTTGTTATAGGGGGCGTTTCTACCTCAGGGGACACCGAAACAGCCACCGTTTCAGAACAGCTGGAGCTTGACACTAATGCAACACTACTGATACTGCTGGCTGTGACCTCGCTAGTTTGACCCTGGGCCACTTCTCTCTCGGAAGCTTCAGCAGTACCAGAGGTAGAAATGGCCACGAAACTGGCTGTATCAGGTGAAGAGAAGGTAGCAGTAGTAGTAGTCTTGGAGGTGGCTGCTGATGCCCTACAGGCAGCTGTACCCCGGGCAAAAACAGCCGAATCTTTAACTGTGCCAAAGACACTGGCCTGGGGTTTACCTGCCTTTGCTTTACCAGAAGTAGCTTTGGAGGATGCAGAACCTTTTTTTGAAGAATCATAAGGTTTCATTCCTGGTTTAAAGCTAAAAGACAACAAATAACAATATAAGCATGTATAACTGGCAGCCTGAAACATCCTCTGGACATTAAATTAAGACCATTACCTCTGCTTAACTTCAGTCTTCTTTTTGACCTACAGAACAAACATTAAATACATAAAAATCCAAGGAATATTTCCACACAGTGCTGGTTTGTTACCATTTAGGCACACAGCAATAATACAACCACTTAGCTAATTTAGTATAAAGTGTTAAACACCCGAAGGGTTTAAGTTAAAACCGTAAGGAACCTACCTCTTCCGTGCTTTTTGCAGGCTTGGTGATGACAGAAAAAGTTAGGGGGTTGTTCTGGATGATACAGGGGAACTTCAGGAAACGGGCGTGAACTGCCTGGGCTGCACAGCCCGAATCCATTTCAAAAACGATCTGTTTCAAAAAACAAAATCAGGTCATCAAACTGCAGGTCTATTATTATTACCACTGAAAGTTCAGAACATGTCCCAAACTCCCTATTTATAATTCAGATACTAAAAAAAAAATTTATTCCCTTTCCCCCATGCTGGTGATTCAGTAGATATAAACCTCTAAATGCAACGTTCTGAGCAATGTGGCCAGGCACTTTCCCCACCGAGATTGAGAAACAAATTTCTATTTGAAAAACTTATTGGCAGTGGGCAATTTTTGTAACCATCCAGATCCAGATGAATTGCCCTTTGTCTCACCTAGTGGGCAATTGCCTGGAAACGTTGTTCAAAACATTCCCCTTAATATCATCACCATAACACCAAAAGACGAAAAGCTGGCGATCTGAAGAGCAGCAGGACTACGGCACAAAAGCTGCTCTAAAACAGCAAGCTGTTTGGTATGGGAATGCCCAAGTTGACAGTGCACCAGAAGCAGATAGCAACATTCAGAGCACAGAAGAGCTACATATCCACACTGGATGCTTAATACAGAGAATAAATCCAAACTCACCCTGTAGTTAAGCACCAGAGCCTGCTTCACGGCGCCAAAACGCTTGACAAGCTCCTGAACATCGTTGGTACCACTGCTGCCCACAGGCACATTGCTGACCACAAGCAACCTGTCTGCCAGGCCAGCCAGTTCCTGCAGGGTTGGCATTAGAAGACTGAGGTCAACTCATCTTGGTTCTTAGCAAAGATGTCTTATTTACATGTTGAAAAAAAGATACTGCATAAAACAAACTAAATTTTGAATGACCTACCATTATATCACTTCTGAAATTTTTCCTTACATTTTATACTTAATTTCTCACAGGAGAGCACTGGAGAATGTTAAATTGGTATGCATTGGTACTGGTATATGCACCAATGTAGATTCCAACTGAAAAGGCTTTAGAATAAAGTGTGCTGGCTAAGCCTCCAAAACAAGTTTGGTATAAAAGGACACATCAGACATTTCAGCCTGCTGTGCGCATTTCTGATGCAAAAATGCAACATTTACTTTGAAAGATTCTCTGCATGCTGAAATGACTGTAATTCAACTGCCTCCCTTATGCACTAAATATAAAAGTGAAATAAGGGACTACTTACAGCAGGACTCTCGATTTCCATCAATACTTTGAACAGGGACTCCTGAAGCAACACACATAAATCATAAAGAAAAAATCAGTTTTATTCCACAACCTGTGGAGTCTAACTTCACAGGACTGTAGATGCTTCCTTACCACGTTACTGAGATCTACCGGCTTGGCTGCCGGAGTGACTGTCAGCTCATGGTCCTGTATCTTCAGTGGGGCATCTTTGCAGGCCTTCACCATTTTTTCCAAGGCCTCCACATCAGGCAGCCCCAATAAGGCCTGCATTCATGTACAAAAACTCAATGTGTAGCTGTACACCATGATGCATTATCCCAATATTTTATTTTATTTTATGTCAATACCTTTCTTTTAGTAACTGCAATGGTGATCTCAGAGGCAACCCCAAAGGGGCTGGCTAATTTGGCAAGTTCCTCCACAGTACATCCACTCTCGGGCAGACCAGAGATCTCCACCACAAACTTCGAAACCTCCTGCTACGATGATGGATATATTATTAATAAACAGACTCCTGAGATGTATAGCAGCTTCAATTTTTATTCAATTTCAGAAAGCTTATACCTTCTTCATTGCCTTTTTCATCACGCTGGCACCTGCAGAAGCGATGAACACACAGGAGCTAAATATTCATTCTGTAAGCTTAAAGTCTGATGTGCATTTTGCTTTATCAACCCATCACCAAAGTTTCAAACAACTTTTTCAGAAGCAAAGATGAATTCTCCCAGAGTAGGTCTGTCTGAAGCCTGCTGCTTGACCATTAATTCCTCATGCTTAGGATACAGATTGTACTAGAAAATCTATGATAATGCAGACACAATTGTAATTCCATTTAGTAATTACCAAAGAATATCATAATGACACTGTTGATTTAACTACAATTATTATAATGATTAATTGCTGCTTTGAAATAGTTATTATACTAAACATGTAAAGCAATAATGCAAGCTGGCTTAAGTAATGGGTTTTCATTTTTAAAGTAAGATGAAGAGAGTAACTGGAAACAGCCTGTCTAGGAGGGGTTGGGAAACCTTAAGAACAATGGGCTTCTAACAGGTTGACCTTGCCTCGAACTGATAACAGGCCCCGACTGCAGAAGCAGCTGGTGTCCAAGGATACCCAGCCCCTCCTCAGACTGTCTGTAAACTGTTGCATTTTTTGTTATAAAAGAGGTGTGCAATTGTTGCTCGGGGAGCAGATCACGAGACGCATGAAAGACCGTTGAGTGTCTGTTCCCCCAAAGCTTTGCGGTAATAAAGTGTTGTCAGACTCTTAAACAAATCGATTTCAGCTAAATTTCTACCACAAGATCAGATATTGAAAGCTGGACCATAACAAAGTTTTTTCCACTACTCTTTAAAAATTTAAAAGACAAGACACAGGCATAGGATTCAAGCTGAGCAGCAAAATACACAACTTACCCAGGCTTCTGGTAGGGACTTTCGCCCTTGTTGAAGATTTACTTCCAGGCATCTCCTTCCTGAAAAAAAGAGAGAGACCATAACCACCAGTACATAAACATCATTCCAATTACGTCCACGGTGAAGAGAAACCACATACTTCTTCACGACTGGTTTCTTCTGTTCCTTCGCCACATCCTAAACACAGAAACAAAAAGGACACCATTAAGTAACTGATAAGAAACCTGTTCAAAAGCTAGTGACTATGAACAAATGGGAGAGGAACCGAAAAGATGCCAGACATACTTTTGCCAGATAAATCTCAATGACTCTGCTTCGGATCTTCAAGTTCCTGCATTCAGCAAGAGCCTTGGCATCTTCCTCCCTTTCCATGCACACAGACGCCTTAAAAAAAAAAAACATAAATAAAATCTTAAGTACTCCATTTTGGCACCATAAAGAACCATTGGCTTGCGCTGGTTAAGGATGGAAAAAGCATTATTAGAGCTTCACCTCCTTTATGGACTTCATGAGAATGGCATGGTTTATCTTCCCAAATGGTTCCACGGCTTCCACAAGGTCCTGGTGGGTAGCGCTAAATGGAATTCCTTTCAGCCGGAGTAAGCAGGCGGTGCCAGGGCCGGCCTTCTTCTTTACTCTGACATTCTGCATACAAGAATGAAAGTAACTAAGAGAGCAGAAAACTTCGTATCGTCTGCAGTTTACATTTATACATCCATCAATCCAATTCAAAAAAGAAGTTGCTTTTCAAAAGCAACTGTAAAATCAACCTACAGTAACAAGAAATTTAGGGGGGCATGTACCGTTCTTGCCCTTAAGGCTTTTTCCAAAACTGCTATATTTTACAACAGGACCTTTCAAACATTTTTGAAGAGCTTTTCTTTATAACACAGTAACAGTAGAAGAATAATTGGAACAGACCTTTGATTGAGACGCACTTGACTTCATATCACTGGAAGAAGTGTTTCGGGCAGCTGAGGAGTGACCAGACTTGGACACAGTACGGTGTTTCAAAGATTCAGTCTTTTTAGATGTCCAAGATGATGATGAACTCTTCTTGCTGCTGATCTTCCTCTTGGCCAGTTCTGCCATGAGGGCCGGGGCCAAGGACTGCATCATAGCCTCCAGAGTGATATTGTCAGTTGCAGTCAATCCTGGCATAACAGAAAATTAAGAAAATCCTCAATATCAGAGGAACCACGGACAATTCACTACAATGGAAGACATCATGGCATTGACCCACCTGAGGATTCTATGAGCTTCTTGGCAAGCTTCTCTGTGCTGGAAGATCGGGTCGACCGACGTGGGCTAGATCGATGTGGGCTCAGCCGGCGGGATGAATGGCTGTAGCTACGTGAGCGGGAGCGGCGTGGAGTGCGGGATCGCCGGTGGACCTGGGGGCTATTTCGGAGGGCACGGCGGGGTGAGCGGCTGCGACTCCTGGAGCGGCGGTACTTCCGAGGGCTTCGGGACCGGGATCGGGACCGCAGCCTGCGGCTGCGTGACCCAGACCGGCCATGGTAGCGCCAAGGACTTGGTGATCTAGACCACGACTGGGAGCGAGATGGAGAACGAGTTCGTCGTGTCGGGCTTCGACGATCCAGGGACGTATTCCTCTCATGTCTACAATGCAAGTACATAAATGTTACAATAGTATCACGGGACATCATGCTCCATTATTAGAAAAAATTTGAGCAGAACA
Source organism: Mormyrops attenuatus (assembly GCA_026777985.1). Taxonomy (NCBI): domain Eukaryota; kingdom Metazoa; phylum Chordata; class Actinopteri; order Osteoglossiformes; family Mormyridae; genus Mormyrops; species Mormyrops attenuatus. The sequence goes on along the minus strand of JAODKC010000016.1, from coordinate 22,329,131 downwards.
CAAACACTTACCTTGACACAGAAACCGTCTCTACATTCCAGTCCGGGTACCTTTATTAAAGGAAAAAGAAAGTTCAACCCAAATGAACTCTTGACCGTTTTGTTTTATTGTCAAATGGTTCCAAACTTACTGTTTCCTTAGACGTCTGCAGCTCTCAATATGGATGCTGGTGTTCTGATGTTCAATCCAGTCCTGGCAACCCAAGAAAGACAAAAAAACAAGTAGAAAAAGAAAACCTGTTATACATGGCAGAACCTCAAACACAATTAACAGAGGGGTACTGGTGAAATTTTCTTCATTAAACCACACAGGCTGTTAACTGGATTTCAAAAAAGTTGTCGTTTGCTTATTTTCCAAATCATAACTCCACCTACTAGATTGGAAGACCAGAATAAAGTTTTAAGATTGCCTGTCTTTCATTTTCCACCCTTTGATTTTTCCAAGTCCACTCTTGAAGACAATCTCCAGTGGACATACTAAAAACATCCAAATGTGAGGACAAAAAAAAATCCTTTCAAATCATAATTAAGCACAGACCTAACCTACACTAAGAAAAAAAAATTATATATATTTATATATGCACATTTCTGGATGTTGGCATGTGGAGGTAACAGACAGACTGTTACTGATGGTCAATGCAAGGTAGCTTAGCAGTAAAAGAACAATCAAGTCAGCTCCTTTTTTTTTTTGGGGGGGGGGGGGGTGGGTGCGGGTGGCCCAAGTTAAAAGAATAACCCAAATGGGCAACCACGCCCAACCAACAC
>JAODKC010000016.1:22314369-22328357 GCA_026777985.1 Mormyrops attenuatus | reverse complement strand
CCCCCCCCCCCCCCCCCCCCCCCCCCCCCCCCCCCCCCGCGCCCCCCCCCCCCCCCCCGGGTCCGGGTGGCCATCTTTCATCTCTTCTCCCAAAGAGGCTACCAGGCACAAGCTACAGCTGAAAGGGAACTGGCTCTCTTGCTGATGTTAGCATTTAATAATCTGTTTGTTACATAGACTTAAAAGTCCTACATTGTTCAACTATAATCTCAAGTTGCCTTTCAGTCTTCTATGTGCTTCATCTTTGCTTTCAGCTTCCATCTTGAAAGGATCATCTAGGAGCTCCTTCATTTCACATTGGCACAAAAAAGATGTTCCTCTTCTACCTTCATCGTAAGAAAACCATAAATTCTTCATTCTCTTCCTCATCTTCAAATCTTCTCCAAAAAGTCATGATATATCTAACACACTTACTGAACCCTACTGCAAATTCCACCACATAGCACATTTCAGACAGTGTATGCAACAAAATATGAAAAAATGGAATGATTCAATACAGTAGCATTTTATTCAAAAGACTTTACGTGGTATGCCATTAACACTTGAAACTGCAGACAAACACCACTGATGCAACTTATAACTAAATTAAAACATTTCAACGAACCATTTGTCTATTTAAAGCACACCAACATGCCATGTTTGCAGACTTAATCCATTAAAATACCCTCTTCTCCAATTTTATTACATTTATAAACCATCCTAATAACAAATCAGGTTTAACGAAAAAAGAACACTTGAAAATTTGTCCTACAAGGAACAAAATTTGACGAGGAAAGCAAATACTCACCTTTATTTGGACACACTCTATGTTACACAGAGAACATGTATGAGGAAAGATTCTCGGAGATGCAGCCGAGTAATCATTCATCATGGTGGGTGTTGGCAGCCTCTTTGTATTGTTGCTTGAAGAGAATGAGAGGGGCCAAGGCCCTTTGGAGGTCCCATAGCTAGACTTCGAGCCACTGCTGCCTTCAGTGAAGTTCATCAAGGATCTGCCACTGTGGCCCGGAGACAGTACCGCCGATCTGTTGGAGGCAGGCATGGATTTTGGACCTGGGTCTCTAGAAGCAGCTGCCTTGATATTCTTCGCATCAGATGAATGCTTCCTCTGGTCCATCGCTGGTTTCTTTGGACCCACTATGGTGTTCGGCTGAGACCGCTTGGAGTCTACCATAGGAAAGGAGGCGCTGTTTACCGAAGACTCCACAACATATGCAGGAGACTCTTTACGATGCTGATCCAGCTGGAAACTGTCTGGGTTCTCATCAGAATAACCAAATTTGCTTGAATGTCCATAATCGATTACTTTGCTTTGCCGCGATTCAGTGCTTATATGTTCAGCTGAACTTGCTCGAGCATGGTCCACATCAGTCAAATTCCTTTTGGCCTTCTGGAGTCTGATGTCACGCAAAATGAAAGGGAGATTGTCTGGGGTGAGCTGTTCATCTGGGTAGTGGCTGAGGTGCTCCAAATCTTCATTTGAAAGTCCAAAGCTGGCCAAGATGCTGCTGGCGCTCTCAGAGGTATAGCGGGTTGGCCCTACAGAAGGCTGGCTCTCCAAGCTTCCTCTGCCCCCTCCTGTGGTGGTGGCTCCAAACCCAGATGGTTGAAACATTTGGGTGGGGGGTGACGGCTGAGCCACCACTTGTGGGGAGAAGAGCTTGCTGGGGGCCTGGTAGATGGACCAGTCCACAGTGGACTGTTCATCCAATCTGCCAGGGACCCTCTGTGAAGAAAAGCCAGTGCCTTGGGTAAGGACCTCTTCCCTTGTCTCTTTCCTTATCCGGGGGTCTACAATCTTTTGCTGCTGCATCATCTGGCTAAACAGGCGAACCTCTTCCCGGGCTCCTCGAATGTGCATGTCTATGGCAGACTTCATGTCTTGAGACAGAGGAGTTGAGTGCGGAGTCATCTGGAATCCCAACTGCTGCGACATTATTGATGATATAATGCTGCTGGGACCCATGCGTGCACCCCCAATGTCCACGGCCGACTGGGAGCTGAGGCCGTACTGGCCAGACACGATGGGCCTCTGGCCAGTGAAGGGTGCCCCCCGGGGATTGTACAACGGGTGGGACATGGTGACCTTGAGGAGGTTCAACAAGGACAACGCAGGCACAGCGTGGTTACCGGTGGCAAGCGCATTCAGCTGTTGCAGGGCCAACTGGGCCTTAATTTGGGCCAACTGCAAAGATGCGGGGCCAAAAAGTAGCGGATGGCCGAAGTTCAAGGAATTCACAACAGGCACACAACTTTCCAAGAAAAATGTAAAGCTGAAAGTTAAAAAACAGACAGGATTATTGACTCATCGCATCTTCTACCTCCCCCTAGTCACCAAAGGCAAGTAAATCTGATTCTTTGTCACACACTTGCAGTTTACCCCTAAAGCCACATAATTACCATAAATGTTGTCTTTTAGAGAGCAACAGGCAGAATAAAACATTCTACAACATTTAGTCAATGTGAGATAGGGAGGATACAGATGTACAGATTCATGCATCTTCGGTGAAATCTGCAGATTCAGAAACATTAGTAAGCATGATGGGTTAAAATTCCATCTTAAGTTTTTTTTCTCCATTTGGAGAAAATGTAACACAAAAATAGAAAAAAATGTGAATTATTCAGTCAAATACACAGGTACCACTGATAAAATTGTACTTTTGACAAAGTATAACAATCCTAAAATATGAGAAGACATTTGGGGTGTATAAAGGAAAGGAAGAAGTATAAAGCAAATCAAACATATCCATATAAATAAGCATAGTTACTGTAGCAGCGGTGGTAGCAATAATTTGACCACCAGGTGGTGCCAAATTGCACTGGCTTTTTTGAATGTGTGACATGTTATGGTGCTTCTCTCTGCTTTTAATGCCACTTTTCCACTGATATCCAAATAAATTCTAGAAGCAAACTCCATTGGCTGAGTACCAGTACCAAAACTCAGCAGACAACGATAAAAAAGTAATAATGTATGTGTGGACAAATGAAGTGACCCAACATTTAACTGCAATCTGGTCAGAAGAACCAGAAAAAGGATGGGATGATACATTTTTTTTTAAAAAATCCTATAAAATATATTATATATATATTATATAATCCTATAATATGCATATCATCAGAAAATGAAAAACTATTGCAATGTGATTTTGTTGCAATAAATATTGGGATATTTATAAAGTTACATTTCTCATATACCCATCTAGGGATTTAAACTGCAAGGATGAAAATGATTGGAAAGTGCATGCAGAACTCATGCAAAAGCAGTGGCAGTAAACTATTTTTTTAAAAAGCATAAATCGATGATCTTGAAAAGACAATCATTAAAACTGTTATGCTTGTTAAGTTTTGTTTCCTATGGTAAAGAAAAAAATGGTTTAGTGAAAATTAAACCCCCATGATACCTGGTGCAGTGGAATAGTGCTCTAAGTTTCAAAATCTTGATACTTCAGGAAAAATTAAAATAACCTTTAGAATGAAAACTACCTTTTTGAAATTGTACTTTTGGGGAGAAACCATCTGAAAACTGAAATGGAAATGTCTGCCACAAGGTCATTAAGTCAAAACAGATCACCTTCCACTCATTTCACTTTCGAATAAAACACTATATACAGGGAATGTAAAGATCCATCATCGACATCTCCAACACAGCAGGAATTAACTTCATGCTTCAGCTTGCCACTTATTTCTTACTCTGACTCATTCCTATAGGAATCAGGATCTTAGAGGAACAGGGAACAGCTGTGATATTTTTAGCCAAGTGCAGTTTTATTGTGTTCCTATCTGCCAGGATTAGCTGTATACATGAGATTAACAGCTTAAAAGCTAGTTACTACTAAGTGTCACGTTCAGTAATTTGAGAATCAGCTCAGGCAAAAAAATATTTATGCCACTGGTGCCTAATTGCTATTAAATATAACTACTGCAATGTTACCAATGACAGAGAATATAGACTTTCAAAACTTACAAACCAATTTCCATCAAAACTAATTTAAAAGGTTTCTAGTGTAAATTAATAATGGACTAATTTTATATAATATTTTCTTCTTTGGAAAGGCTGACAATTACAAGACCCAAATGCCATAAAAAACAACCACCTTAAATGAGGACAGCTAATAGGATTGCCTTAAATTAAGAGAAAATGGCAAAGAATGATAAATCCTATTTATTGTTGAACAAAATCCTCATATAACTGAGACAGAGGACTCCAGTGGAATTGGGTTTGCTGCACTGTAAAATTAGCAGAATTAAAATCAAAGTTGTGAGAAACTTTCAGAATAGATTTAACGCTGCCAATTTTACAGTGTTAGTTTACAAAAGATAGTTTGAAATTTTGTATTTCATTATAAAAACCAATCAAAACAAGAAAGTGGGTCTTCTGTCCCTGAAAAATGCACACATACAAAAATTGGAAAACACATGAGGACATATGAGTAATCTGAGAACCAGTCCAGAAAACCTACGCATGGAATTATCCAATGGCAGAAAGCCCTATAAAACACATCCAAGTTTTAAAATTTAGGTTTGTTTCACATTAGATAGATGAAGGCTTTCAATAACGAGTAGAATTGCCCCAAGACTACATTTAAAACGGCATACTCTAGTCTCTCATCATAACTAGCTTTTAAATCTTAGTCACTAACAGTTTGCCCCGTTTTTATCACATTATAAAACCGTAAACTAATATAGAGAATTTCTACAGCACCTACTTAAAGGTAATGACTGTAGTCATACATAAACTTCTCTTTGGGATAAATAAAGTGTATTGATATTTAGTCTGGTTCACAGAATATGCAATGAAAACACCATAAACATTGCTATCGATTAGTATTACTATTTGTGTGAGAAAGATGGGGTGAGGCCATTGGGTGAGTTTGGAGTGCTAATTAATACAATTTCTCAGTCCCTCCGACATGTATTAACTGCTGTTCTTCTTTTGGGGCCTAATAACCAGGGAAAAGTTATGAGTCATACAACCCTTCCCATCGCAAATTCCAGCAAGCTGAAGCCGTCCTGTGCCCACCTTGCCCGGTTTGGTTTTTGGGAGACACTTACTAACGCTTATTGTCCCATGTAATTTGCTGTTACAAAGCTAATTGCGAACATTTTATTCCCACAAATGAAAAACCTTGCTCTGGCATTTGACTGTCTGGGAATGAAGAGAGCTGAGGGTTGGCCAGTGAAAGCATTTAATAGCTTTTTAGATATACTACGTACACTTTAACATGACAGGGAGAGATGAGCAGTTATGAAATCAAAGGGGCTGTATATAGCATTTAGGATCTGCTCCCACTGTTTGGAAGTTTGTAGGTTCAAGTCCAGCGGCTGGCAGAGTAATCAGATCCCAGATGGGCCCTTGAGCAAGAGCCCTAACCCCAACTGCTGCTGGCAGATTGCGATCCCAAAGTCTCCTCACTTGTTTGTTGTTGAGGACAAAATAAATTAGATGAAATGAGATGCAACTAATTTATTCAAACGCAATCTCAACTAACTGATGGTGCTGTAAGGCGACTCAGAAAATTACCGACCAATCATGGGTTGTGATTATGGTCACCGACCGACAAACACCTACATACAAATATCACATCAAAGCGTTTAGGAATATACAGCCAGGAATTGGTAATTAACTGCGCGAGAGGCTAGTCCGCAGAGTTAACGGGTTGTCCGGCTATATAAAGACGTAAAATTAATTAAACTCTCCTTAGAAGCATCCAGGAGCTCGTGCACTGGCTCCAGTTCCTCGCGTCTCTCCTCGAGCCGTAGAGTGCTTGCGCGTCCACAGGAACACCAGCGCTCTTCATTAATTAGGTGACGCGCGAACTAGTTAGACAATACTTTATTGTATTACGCGCTTAGCCTGTGCATTATTCATATTTACGTGCGAAATCTGTTTTAGGTAGTTCACTCTTCGCCGAATTCCCTGTAATCCCACATAACGGAGACCTTGTCAACAGGCCCAAAGCTGAACGATAACACCAAAGCCGTCAATCTTGCAAAAGTGGGAGACAGAGAACGGATGGGATACAAAAATATATTTCCACGGTTTGCAGGATGGACACAGCAAGTGCAGAGCCTAGGTACCGGGACCCAGGGAACTGTCCTGGGCCTACTTTCAGTAGCTCAGCCATATTAATTCCTACGTAGCACTGTCAATCTCACAACCCTTGAAAGCAGCACGCAACAAACAACACACACTGTCACCGCACTACTTACTGAATCCATTTTTATCATACCTTTAAACCTTGACGGTTTACTGGGTCAACATCTTTCCGTGAGATATACGTGACCGGCCTCTTTTCGAATGACCCGTTTTGCGGAAACGACAGTACTTCCCTGCAGGCGCGCTCTCGCTCTTCGCAGACCAGACTAAGAATCGATCTCCGAGCTAATCGATGCGAGCAATGCCCATGTACGCATGCGCTTCTATTAAACGAAACTACTGTAGCGTCATAATGAAAGTATACCGTTCTTTGGGTTCCTTTTCTTTTTCTTTCCCCTTCTCCATCTCTTCTCCAGAAAAATTAGATGGGTTATGCAGAATCCGTCAGAAGAAAATTTTAAACAAATTGTTCGCCAAACTCAAACAAAAGATATACAGGTAATCACAAGGATTATCTAATAAAATGGCGTGGCCGTCCCGGCATGCACCACGGCGCGACTAATTTTTTGTTAAACTTTTTTCAAATAGGCTAATGTACAAAACAAGTAAGGCAGCATCATAACTCATCAGATAAAGGGCAGCACAACAAACCTGCTGAATGAAACCACAGCATTCAGTGCCAAACAAATACATTTCGCAGCTCTATACAAGGTCTCAAAAAACGTATCCTGATTAAAAATATATATATAAACATTTTTTACTCAGTTACCTGATTGGGAAAGTGTTTTAACTCCTTTTCAAAGTTTTAAGGATTTGGGGTATAATTTGAACTTATTGCCAAGCATACAATTACATTGCAACAGAGTTAGTCATTTTTGTTTTGTAAAATAATACCAAATAATATCTTATCTCTAGAAACAGAAGGTGGAAAAGGTGAGGTTTTATCCAATGGTGAATGGTAAGCCAGAGTAAATAGGTTACATTACATGAGAAAAATATATGATCTATAGTTTCAATACCATTTTCACAAAATGAGCACATTATCATCAATATTAAAACGCATATTAAGAAATACTTTAGAAGGATAGATGTCATTCATAATTTTAAAGTGTGTTTCTTTTGATTTGGGGGTATAGTGAATTTTAGGTATGTTGTCCTAAGTCTATTGATCGAATGTTAATCAAAATTGTGTAATATGTCTTGACTCATTTCTGTTTTGTCTTCCAGGGAATAACTTTTCCCTTAGGCAGTGTCTTATACAGTAATTGTGATGTCCATAACCAGCCTTATATTATCGTGGATTGATCTTTATTTTAAAAAGCTGGATTGTGTTTCTGCAATAAAATTTGAAATCCCTGTTTGAAGACGAGTGGTGAAAATGTAAATTAGTAGTCTGTATTCTGAAGTTCTAAGACTAATAGGCCTTCTGTTTTCAATATATCTTTATTAGGCTCAGGTCTCAAATATTTCTTAAAAAAAAGCTTGGTATAGCATTTTCTTATATCTTCCCAGAAGTGTCTGTAAAAGTCTGCTGTGAGACCATCCAAATCAGGGGTCTTATTAAAAGAAAGCCAATGAGTTACTGCATCAGGTTCTGCAATTGTTAGGTGATATTCACATGTGTGTTTGAAGTTATCATCTACTTTGGGCATATACGTATTTTGCTATGTCCTTTAAAAATATGTAACAGTACTCTTTAGAAAATTTAGAGCTGTAAAGCTGGTTATAAAATTAATTTTTCATCTGTAATTTTAGTATTATTAACTAACAGAGATCCCATAGCATTTTTCCCATCTTCTTTTTCAAGCCCACTGAAATATACTGAGTTTTCCGCCCCTCTATATCCATTTGACGTAATAAATGCCCCTTGTGTTATTTTCTAACGTCTGCAGTAGGTTTAGGTTTTTTGCAGTATACAAGGTCACTTTTAATTCTAATTTTTTCTAACTGAATGAAACAGAAGTTGGTATATTTTATATTTTAGAAACTCCCATTTCGTGTTGTTAGTTCTTCAGAGTTCATGATGTCTATTATTAGTGATTTAAGTCTTCGGCCGTAATCATTGTTTTTAAGCAGACTGGAATTAAATGCCCAATATTTGTATGAATTCTTCTGTTTTTAGGTTTAATGTAGTACAGGGAAGTTTTTCAGGATGATGGCGACCCCTGCTGACTGAAATAAGCTTCATATCCCAATTGTTTAGACCAGAATTTAATACAGGGAAATCTTATCCGCAAAGGGCCGGTGTGTATGCAGGTTTTTGCTGCAACTTCCTCACTAATTAGAGGACTGATCGGTTGAAGAGTCCTCATGACCTAAAGGTTATCCCAAAAACCTGCATACACACTGGTCCTTTGCGGATAAGATTGCCCACCCTTGAAATGGAATTATCCGGAAATGGAATTATCTCTGAACAGTTATAAAACGGGAGTAAATGTGTTGTCTAGTGAAGTAGTGTTTGTAGTAGCAAAACCCTTTGCATGTTATTTTTCATATTCAAAACTCAATTGCTTGTAAGAGTTAATGACCCAGGATAAAAGGCTACGGTGTGACTCATTGTCCATAAATGAAGTCACTGGGGCCTCGGAACATATAGTCTTAAGACCTGCCTTCCTTGCTTGCTCAAATTTCGGCCATACAGCGTCCCATGCCTCCCTGTCTTCTTTGTGGGGTGAAATCCATCTTCTCCCCCCAATGTGGTGCTATCTTTAAGATGATATTTATGATGATCTGTCGTGTTTTCTTCTTTTTCTTCTCTTAAACCAGTTAATATTAAGACCCATCTTCTTTTGTAGCGCTCCAGTTCTGCATTTCTTTTTTCCAGCTCTGTGTTATACTCTTTGACTTGTTTCATCTTTTCATCTATTGCTTTTTTTTTTTACACCCTGCGATATCAGCCCGAGTTGAATTCAACCGTTTTTGTGACATAGATATGGTTAGCGTGTTCTGCTTTAGTTGCGTTTTTAAGACTTTCATCATGTTTTGAAGAATTCCTTCACAGCCAGGACTGCAGCGTTGGAGCTATCTCTAGTATGGGATCCAGCAGATGTGTTCTCTTCCTTTTGTTTTTTTTTCTGTGTTATGGTTGGCTCGGAAGGCGTGTTTTTGGTACCTTTGGCGTTTGTCTCCATATTTACTGGCGCACAGTAGTCGTGTATTAAATGTGCCTTGGCTCTAGCATTAGCTTTGGACATGTTGTAGCTTTGAATACTGCTGTGAGAAAAGAAGGTCAGAATCACTTACTGACTTCTGAATCATTTTACAAGATGTTATATCCGACAGAGAGAAGTTCTTGTGGGTAATAAGTCCAGACTATTCTATTTTCAGGGACCTGCTACTTGGAGCTGTTTATACCATGTCTGTTCCCTCCACCATCTTGCTGTGGCAACTTACTTTTACAGTCTCTATAATAATATTATTGTTGGAATATGTCATGTTACAGTGCATGTTTCTCATTTTAAGTTTCAAAATCACTCATACTTAAGGAAAAAACTAAATGAACTTTAGTGAGAAATGGTACTTTTTTAGGGGATGAGACTGCCACACCGCCACAAAGTCAATACAGATCATCTTCCATGCTTTCACTATCGAATAAAACACTATGCAGATGGAATGTAAGGAAACGTCACCAACATCTCTAGTACAGCAGGAATTGACTTCATGCTTCAGCTTGCCACGTACTTTCATACTTTTTCTTAATCGAAACTAGTGTCGTAACGAAACTAGTAATATTATTATTTCCCATTGTAGCCATTTAAACTGTGGCTTTTATGTGTTAATTTTGGCTACACTATAGCTTCGACCTGATTTACTTGTTTTTCAGTAAATAGTGTATTTTGTATAAAGAACTATTAACCCTGCAGTGGCACTGTTTCTCTATTTAGAAAGGGCCGCAAGCACATATATTGAAATTTCAATTCAGTCATTTTATTTGGTTTCTTCGATGACGACTGTTGGTTATTTACAGTACACCATGTCCCTTGTGCCTTTTCCTTCAATTGCAGTGTTTTTTATACCTGTAATTACTGTTTCCTTGGATTGCCAAGGTACCTAAGAGTGGCAAATTAGGACACACCCATAATAATTATAATGTTAATTATTATATAGTAGAGTGAATCAAAGTCTGAGAAACTAATATAAACCACACAGGTGTTGGTGGCAGCATTTTCTAGCGATACTTGCATGCTTTAGACTGTGGTGACCAGAGGTGGCAATTTCGGGTCCAGAAAGTAAAAATCCAGACCAGGATTTTGTTTCAACCAACTAGCTGAGCATAAAGAGTCACAGTCAAATAGTACTCAAGTGGTTGGTTAAAACAAAATCGTGGTCTGGATTCTTACTTTCTGGACCTGAAATTGCCACCTCTGGTGGTGGCTCATTGCCGCTGCTGCCCCATATCTCCATGGTTGTGGGCTTGATTCCCTCCCCTGTCTCCGATTATTTTTGAAGTTTGCATTTCTCCCTGTGTTCTCACAAGTTTCCATACCTTGTACACCAAAGTTACCTGATTAGATGCACCAGTGTCCCTTGATCACCCATGTTCCCTAAGAGCCATCCAATTTGGGGTACCCCCTGACTTGTGCCCTGTGCTTCCTGCGATAGCCCCACCCGCCCTCCCCTCAATGGGCATTTCAGTTTGTTACAGCAGCTGTTGATAGCTTGGCATAAGACTTGTATGGGGCCATGTGGAAACTCTGTGATAGAGAGCTCAATGTAGCAAACCCAGTAGCCTTCCTAAGGGGCTGTTGATGATGTGCTCTGGGTCTCAAGTCTCAAGTTACTACAGTACTGTAAAACACAAAAAGGGCTCTTCCCTGAGAGTGGCATGGTGGCTTAGTGGGTAGCAGTATTGCTTCACACCCCCAGTTGGGAAATCCCACCTCACTCAATGTATGTGTGTGGAGTTGTGCAGTATGTTCTCCCAATGTTATGCAGATTTCCTTTAAGTACTACAATTTCCTCCTACAGTTTAAATGCATGCAGTTAGGTGGACTGCTATTTCAAAATTGCCCATAAAGTGTGGCCTGCGATGAACACCCCTGCCTTCCCCTTGCATAGGCTCCAGGCCCAGGTTAGGATGTTGGAGGATGGTAGGATGCATGAGTTCTCCCCTTTTAAACTAAAGTTACATGCTTGTTTTTCTTTTAATTTTAGATTTAAGCTGCACAATAGCTTTCCAGATTAAAACATAGACGCAGAATTTGAATTTGGAACTATTTTAGGAGCATAACTATGAGCAATTTTGTTGTGAGGTTGTGCTTTTGAATTCCTGTTTTTCATACCGGCTGTGACTTAAGGTTCTGCAAGACTGAATGTAAATCAAGATGGGAGCAAATGTGCTGAAGCTCAAAGTCACTGGCAGCTCCTGTCATTCAATCCATGTCACATGTTTGTTTATGGGTGCAGTCAGTCAAAAGGTCAGACTTAATAAGGGAATCAACCTAGTTCTGTGGACTTTTCTCTATCACTAAGGCATGCTTCACAGTTTTTGCCACTCAGGCATCTTTTATGATTTTTCTGTGTCAATCTTAGATGAGTTCAAAATTCACTTTATTAACCTCAATGAGTGTTGGTGTCCCCATCTGGGGGTCTTTGTACAAATAATCATGCATCTATTTATTGTTACTGACTCAACATAGACTTTTACTGAGGTATATTTCAGTTATTGAGAAGTATTGTTTATTTAACAGAAGATATTAAAATACATATATAATGTTAACTTAATGTAAGCAGTTCACAGAAAGACTGCTCAGTTTGTCATACTTTGGAGCATATTTCTGAAAAATTCCTTTGGTCATGTGACAGAATGAGGGCCTGGAGGTTATATGGGAGGCCTGTGACCTCAGTGCTGTTAACCTTTACTTTAGTGAACGAGTCAGCAGAGGCCACTGGCCTTTACCTAAATTAACTTTTGTTTCTCAGTTTAGAACAAATGCACTGTATGCTGTTCTGTCCATATATGTAATGTCTACACAGCAATATCCATACATTGCCAACTACTATATGCAATAAACCGCAGGATGCATTTACTTGTTTTATAAAGTCTTTCATTGCATCTATCAGCCTGTCAGTTTCCCTTCCATTCTCTGTAAACCCCTACTCCAGTACAGAATCATGGTGAGTGCAAAGATGGGGAGTCTGGGGACACCCTGTCAATAAGTTATCAGGGGGTGACCAACAGTTATTTTTAATAATTACTTTTTGACTGCTTTTATTTGACCACTTCCCATTGCCTTCTAATGACGATACTGTCACCCTTTGTTTGTGTTCCCATCTGCATGATCAGCCCCTTTTCCGCTGGACGCTTTTGACCACAGACTAAAGTATCATTTGACTCATTACTAGGTGTCAGTTATTATACTTCTTAGAGCACATTTGCACATCTGCCACATGATGTGTCCTCAGCTCCTGGTGGCATTACGCCTCAGCTCTAAATCACCAGACTCTCCCAGGAGGGCACTTGGACACAGGGTGTCATTTCTACACCATTTGTTGAATCAGGTTAAGTTCCAGCATAAGGTTATTAATGATCTGTGACCAGTTTCACAACTAATTCGGTGGAGGAGCTAACTGAGAAAAGGCTGATACACATTTTTGGAAAACATTTCCTTCATGCCCATTTTTGCACACTGATGTAGTACTGACTGGGCTGTTATTGCGCCTACTGTTTGTTGCAACTTCTCACGTTATACTTACTGTTTTCATTTGCACAATGCTGCACTGCACTACTGTTGTTCTCAGCTGTCGTGCATTAAATTATTCTTGCACCTTGGTTCTTTTTTGTGTGTTGCATCACTATTGTGGTATCATTATACCATAAATTTCCATAGTTTCTCGTCCTGCACCAAACAAAAACCACTTAATGAGATTTATTTTTTTGGTTGTTTCACCATTTTCATTATTTGCTTCATTGATTAGTTAATCCTGAATTGTATGTAATAGTAACAGTACCTTTGTGTCCTGAATAGTAACACAGTTGCATCATTGTAGGTTTTTGCTGTTAGGGGGAATACAGGACCTTTTTCCTTACAGTACTAGCAGCATGTTTTATTGTATTAGTAAAGGTAGGGAATTAATTTTTCTTCTTTATAGAAAGATTGAAAATTGTAAAGATATAAAGTCTTATTAGTTAAGAAATGTATTCTTTAATTATAGGTGATTTATTCATATAGCTGTATCTATATCTCTGAGAAAATTAAGAGACCTCACTATATTTAAAAAAAACACCTGTATTTGTAAATCCTGGTTTAATCCTGGTTCTGCTGGCAGAAGGCTACACTGTGAGGCAGGCTGCTTCCAGGCTCAAAGTTTCTAAGACAGCAGTACGCAACAGCAAGGTGAAACAGTAGACACTGGCAATGACCAAAGACCAGCCAGGTAGAGGGCAGAAGCAACTTTCTAATGCTAGAGATGACCATCAACTTATACAACAGTGCCTCATAAATCGGAGGATGACCTCAGGTGACTTCCAGAAAGAATGGGAAACATTAAGTGCAGGTAAGTGCACCACTAGGACAGCTAGGACTCCTAGAAGCCCATAAAGACCCATTAAGCGAGAAAGAAGCCCCTCATTAATGAGAAGCAGGGAAGAGCCAAGCTGGAGAAAAATGTGTATTTTACATAAATGCATTCCCATAACCTGAGAAATAAATAAGACTATAAATTTTGCTGTGGTCCCTTAATTTTTTCCAGAGCTGTATTTATATATAAACTTCCAGACTGAGGAGGAGCCGCAACTAAAAAGCCAGCCAACAAATTCAGAAAAGCCCACCACATCCCCACGAGGATCCCGCATGCACCCCCCCCCACCCGCCAGCCCCCCAACCTGCAGCTAATTAGCATCAAGATGACTGCTGCTAATTTAAATTTAAATTTATTTCAGCTCAGTACT
>JAODKC010000016.1:22303027-22314348 GCA_026777985.1 Mormyrops attenuatus | reverse complement strand
CCCACCCGCCAGCCCCCCAACCTGCCGCTAATTAGCATCCAGATGACTGCTGCTAATTTAAATTTAAATTTATTTCAGCTCAGTACTGCACATGTACTCTGTAGTGTGTGTGTGTGTGTGTATATATATATAATATATTATATATATAATCTTTTATACCACATAGCATTGGTGGGAAACAGTTTTGTTGTACATGTACAATGACAAAGATATTCTATTCTATGTTTGTATTTTCATTTGTGCTTATAATTCTTTTTATTCATCTGTAAATGAATCACTGAGTTGTTTGTATCTAGGTGTAATTTCAACAGAGCTGAATGTTAATTTTTCCATGTATAGGACAACGGTTTTGTTTGTCTTGTCTTCTTGGCCTTATTCTACCGTCTATGACCTCACCATGTCATTCGCTAATTAAATCACAACCCACAAACCCTCTGTCCTTCACTGACACTTGCTATTTAAAACTGTCGCAACATGGCGGATTTGCTGCGGGTCGACATATTTTGTCAATGACAGATATATTTCCACACATGCCACCGGAGTTCTGTTTCATAAAGGCTCCTTCAGGTCTCAGGGGCAGAATTGTGGGCCCATTACTCAAAAAATGGTCTAAATAAGTTAATATCTACAATACTGAGTATTCTGTCTATCACATGACCTTGAGCCATAAATAACTTCCTTTTTTAATCTCTGCTTTAATTCAACTCTTAGACAAACATCCTCTCCTAGTTCAGTGTTCATTTTTAACTTTAATTGATTACATTTTCATTCAGCTTGATCATCATGGATGTTTTATGTTTGATTGCACTGTCAAGCACCATCCACTTTACGCTGCCCATTCTCTTTCAATGCTTTTATGTATGTATGTTGTGCATTATTGAGTACTTTATTTTTTCTTTACTATTTTGATCTTTGGTGGATATGTAGATTTTAAATGCTTCTGTGCCATTCTTTTCTCTTTTACATTTTCTCATTCTGCATCCTCTGGAGGAGCAAACAAAGTAAGAATTCAATCTTGAATCACTGCAGACTGGTAAATAATCTAAACTGCTGTCTAGCTCTCCAGCAGGTGCTTCTGATACTGGTGGGTTTCCAGCCCCAACATAGTGAGAGACAATAATCATCATGTAAGATAAGGCAAGCAACCAAGAACAGAGCCCCGATGAGAGACACGCATGACACTTGCAGAGACTTTGCCTTGCTCAGCTTCATCCTGCTGTTTACCCTCTTTCCCTGTCTTATTGCAGTCAGATGACATTCCATTCCCAAGGCTTAGGTTACGCCATGTGTTAACGTCTGTGAGGTTTTGATGGGGATCTTCTAATTGCATCATGAAAAACAAGAGGCCAGGGTCTGAGGGAACTCCTGTCATTCTGTGCTTGCGTTCCAAGGCCCTGTGTCATCTTCCAACCCTGTCAGCGTCCATCACGAGGAGAGAGGGATCATATCTGGGAGGGCATCATATCCTTAGAGCGTCTCACGTTTTACTGCAGTTGCGGTAACCTCTGCCAGAGACATAATTGCTGAGTACTGGGAACAGACTAAGCCAACTGCATGTTAAGTTTATAAGATGTTACTGCTGACTGATGGTTGAACTGAATGTGTGTGTCTTCATTATAAAGAAAAGTGAATGTCTTTATCCACTGTCTCTGCAGGCCTGTTCTGTCCCAACCAGTCAGGGTATAGTGAAATTTTATTAACCCTCCTGGGAAAACGATCTTTTCAGCTTGGGGGGGTGGGGGGGTTAAGGGTCTTGCTCAAAGGCCCAGCAGCATGTGAGTATTCTGCTGACCCCAGGCTCAAAAGGGCAACCTTCTGACCACAAGCACAGAACCTTAGCCCACTGAGCCACACACAGCCCCAGGAAGCACCAAAGATCAGAAAGATGCTGATCCTTTATGTTTATGTCTCAGAAGCTTTACATACACAGGACTATGTTATACAGTACAATTAATAAGAATCATATTAACCTAATAGGGTCAGCTGTTGATCACACACACACACAAATATGTACGGGCCCTGGCAGTTAACTCCAGCCCTGGTGGTCAACACTCACTGTATGTGCTGAGGAGCCCTGGTGGTCAACACTCACTGTATGTGCTGAGGAGCCCTGGTGGTCAACACTCACTGTATGTGCTGAGGAGCACTGGTGGGCTGCTGGTAGTCCACAGTTAAGGGCTCACATATCGAGTCTGACCACACAGCTTCCTTTCACAGATGGTCTATTGTGTTCACCTTCAGCCTAGAGTGCATCGTAATTAGACATATAAAATGGAGGATACTTTTTATTAATAGGAATTTTTAAATAGGTTGAATGATATTTAAAGACACGCACTTGTAACTTGCCAGATCATGTTCTAGAATGATTCTACCCTTGCGCCCTTTAAGCCAGATCCTAACCTGAATCGTTTCCACCAAATATGTATTTATCTCACACTGTGGAAGAATATTTACCTAGCATGTTAATAACGGGAGCAATAAACACTAATGAAATTTCACCTTTAAGTATCCATTCCACCATATAAGTCATTAAATTCCAGACATTCTGTCTAAGTTAATGGTAACATACTACTCACAGTGAAAAGTTATAAAAAGGAGCAGTTGCTATTCTGTTACAGAGAGTGAGGAGATCGGAGACAGGGCCATGTTCTGCCTAATGCCAACGGATTCACCCTTTTTCCAACATCAAAAACCCTGCAATGTCCTGAATTTGACACCTCGTAGGCAATTCAGCTCCATGTACCTCATTTATCATACCACTTAATGACAGCATTGTCATAATATATTTAAAATATATGAGGTGCAGAACTTTTAATGCTAGACAAGTCCCACTGCTAGACAAGTTCACCTGACAAATATCATAAAATAAACACGGATATGTAAATAACTGCTGTTATTAATCACCCAGCCGTGGATGCCTGAATGTGATTCGCCGCCCTGGCGGCTAATGCGGATGGCTAAAAGTATAATCAGCGTCATGTCCTTATAAATCTCAATTTCAGGATCTATATTAAGCTGCACTTACACATCAGCTAACATGGCTGGTTAGGGAAAGCGAGCAAAAAGCACTGGAAGGAGAAGTAAACAGAGGTGGAGGTGGAGCTGCACCAGGACGGTTAGCATTTGACAGTCCCATCATAGTCATGTGCCAAGGGCTTATAATAAAGCCCTTTATCATTCGCAGGGAGCTTCACACCATATTCCACAGGCCACTCAGCCCCACACAGGCCATTTGTTCATGGCAATCTGACGATGTTTGCTTTTCTACTAATCTCATAATGCTACCTTTAAAAAGTACATCTGCACCAGTAATAAAAACAAATTCTGTCTGTACATTTTGTTTTGAATGTGTGCCAACCATGTATTAAACAATCACAACCTGTTTATGATGTTTGCTGTTTGTTTAATGTACCATGTTTTTCAGTCAGTGTTGTTTTCCTCACTAACATATTTTGACTAATGAAAACTTAAGTTGCATTTGCCACCAGTGTTTCAAAAGCTTTTTTTTCCAGGACCCACCAAAAAACTGAAGTGGCACCAGTGCCTTTGAGGAAATGCTCCTTAGCAGTCAACCTAACCCTCTGCAGAAAATTGCAACAGAATTCACAGCAGCGCAGTGAATGTTTGGGTTAACACAGTGTAAACCAGCAAAGAGGCCAGGGGTCACTTAACACAGTCAGAGACTAGCATTCAAGTTGTGTTTCTTCCTTCAATTCACCATCTATTTGAAGTGATTAATTTCACTTTTAGTTAGCATGGAATGGCCACTGTGTACCATTACTGGTCTCCCCTTCACCACACAATACCCTGAAGACCACACACCTTCTCTGCCATGTGTGCAGTCAGCAACATGCTTAATTTCACTACGAGGTCTTTCTGAGCCGTGTGACATGCGTCGAGGAGAAAGCTACGTTCAGAGGCACTTCTAGGAATTTTTAAGTGGGGTAGCCCAGAGGTGGCAAAGGTATGTCTCACAGTGCTCACAATGTGTTTTTTATGTGCACGCACAGCATGCAGGATTTTTATATATGTTCTACTAATAACAGGTTAAAGTTAAATGCACACACATAATTGTTGATGGTCAGTCTCCTATTTTGCATAATCTTTATATTCAAGTAGGCTAGCATTAATAATGACAAATAAATAGGACCTCTTTCTGAGTTCAATGACAAAATTTAAGGCTGAGTAGTAAAATGCTCTTAACAACCATCGACGCAAAGCTATTTATTCTGTATATATTCTGTATAAATGAGGCAGGGATGTATCACAACACACCTATTTAAGCACCTTGGGGTGTGTCTGTTGTGAAAGGCGCTATATAAAGGTAAACTGAATTGAAAAACTGTACTGTGCAAACCTTGGGCTCCATATTCCTATAATAATCTCTCCTCTAATATACCATAAATTATAGCATATACCGTATACTGGTATAGTAAGATTAGCTTGGATGTTTTGGATAAAGAATAAAAATAAGGTTCTGATCATATATGCTGGTTAAAGTCATTGGCTTGGTTCTACAGAACAACCTGCAAGGTGTTAGCAAACCCTAGCATGGGATGCCAATCAATTTAAAGGCTCGTTTTAATCAACCCTGGTGCCAAAATGGGCTGGGCATCGTATGTGGGGGGCACAGTTTAACTCAGCTAGAGTAATACTAGTAATACTGCTATGACAATGTTCAAACAGCAACTGACAGAGACTCATTGGTGAACAAATGACAAACTGACATGTCAGAACCAAACGCAGCACAACCACCACGGAGTCTGTTTTTATGCTGTATATCGTAATTTTAGTTTGCACAAATAAGAACCACACACATATTGCTAAAAAAGAAACGAAACCGAGAACACCTATTTTTTTTTATCTTGAGCTAAGGAAGCTAACTCGCCTGACCTGTCAGAGGAGCTGAGATCTGCGCTGCTGACTGGAGTTCAATCTGTTTATCATGTGTAAAATATTTTCTAATGTACCTTTGACCACATTTATTTAGATTCACTCTCAATAGCCTACAACTGCTGGCTTGTCGGGCAGAAAACTGAACCTTTGCCCACCTCCAAATTAACAAGAGTTTTTTGCAGTCAAGTATTTTGCCTGTTTCATTTACTGTTCAATACGGAATGTTGATCTCAATTCAGCTTTTTATATACCCTGCTTTTACAAAGTATAAAATATTTACCTATGACTATTTATCTACTTCCCATCATATTATGTGATCGGTCTTTTTTATATATTGTACACAGACTATATATATCAACTAACTATAAAACCTAATGAGACGGACATGTTCAGTAAAATGTGGTTAAAGCAATAGACTATGAGTAACAATGCACTTTACTTGATTTTCAGATTATGTGCTTCCATACGTCTTTATTAATAATCGCAGTGTCCATTCACTACCAACTACGAAACGTGAAGTGTGCATACAAACATTCAAATATTAAATAAAATTCACCCATAAAATAATACTAAAAACCAATGGGTGTGCAACAGTCAATGTAAACTCAAATTACCCAACCAATATCTTGTGACAGCAGAGATCGCCTCTTTTCTTAGATATTAACAAGATTTAGCACATTGAGCAAAAGGGCTCACAGGATTCAGTCACAGGATTCTCATGGGCAAGCCATGAGGAGAGTTTGGAAAAGCTCATTTGTTACGTCAGGTAATATACAGCTTTTTCTCTTTGACTGGTCCAAGCGCTCTTTGAGATCCGCGATCCTGAAGCCTAACCACCTCCGGAGCAGGTTAACCCTGTAGCAGGAGTTACTGAGGGGACGTGTCCTGCTTAAAAAAGAACGGGCATTGTGATATCGAAAAGTCAGAGTTACCGCCACTTGCACTCAAACTTATCCGGCTAAGCAAGTAATCCGGCTTTGTGACACGGGACCCAGATGTCCTCCGTGGAAACAAACACGTTGGCCGGACACCCGCTGTCCAACAAGGTGGAAGCCAATGACGTGACAGAAATTTTGGGCTGGTCAATCTGATAGCAGAGTTGACATTGGCCACCCCTTTAAAACCACGCATGGCTACATTATGATATCATATTATCTCACCCCATTACCAGTCATATCTGTAGAAAGTTTCTGAGTTATTGCGTGAATCCTTTCTTTATCGGTTGCAAATTAAAGTGATTGCTGTTAAGTACATTTAGGAGTTTAGGCTGCTGGTTCAGCTCTTTTGTGTATAAATCACCCACTGCTCAATACCGCATTATGCTCCTCTCCCCCGAATTTCACATGGGGCTTCGCGAATGTCAATCTTCCCCATGTTCCCAACACGTGCGATTACTGAATTTGCATCCAGCAGCATTCCTTTGGATGTCCTTTCCTGGAAGCTTATTGATGGATTACCATGGACATGCCACATGCTGCAAAGGAAAGCGTGATTAACAGGTGTCTCTGTGTGAAGGTCAGAAAGACACGTTATCTCAGCTGACCTCCTTCTTCTGGGCTTGCCCAATGTAAATGCAGTGCTGGAATTTATGAGCTAGGCTCTGGGGTCCCCTTTACAGTTTTATAGTGTTCTTTACAAACCCATGAACATGCCTGGCTGTTTTTAAAGCTTTTATTTTTAGCTACTTGCTTTATAGTCAAGCATGTGGATGGCTGTCCAGGGTGGCAGACGTCTTTTGGTGTGGTTTAACTGTCACCGTGACAGCAGTGAGCTGACAATGATGCGGGTCACCTTTCTACATAGATGGGATGGCTGCTTTTATCATGTTAATGGTGGGGGGAATCTTTTTTTCACATGAAGGTGGTTGCCATGATGGCTAGACTAATTGAGGGCACAATAGATTTACAAGACAGGCTAGTCAGAACTTGGGTGGAGAGGCGTAGGATATTAGGAGACATAGTGGGTGGTGCTTAGTTGGAGAATGGAACTTAGGGAATGTGGCTCCACCCATGCACACAACGCCATTGGCTAACCATCCCACGTATACATTAGGTATTGGCTCACTGTTTCCTGCCTGGGACACTGCATCACACTACTTAGAACACAGCACAAATCTGTCTCTACAAATCACATTCTCTGAATCCCAATTCTCCAGTTTTGTTTATCTTGTTCCCAAGTGTCTTGCAAAACATGAAATTTATACATCACAGTGATATATAACTTAATTGCGTAGAGTTGAGTAGAGCTTCATGCGGTACATTTTATAGCTTTTTGTAAGTGTTCATTCACAAAAAGTGAGGCAAAAAAAAAATATCTTGCATGGTGCCATCAGTGCCTTTAATGTGATACTTTAAGTGATGCTAGAAGGAACAAAGACAGCCTTTTTAATGTTGTCTATGTGAATAGACAATACTGGCATGAAAACAAAAGATAAACATCACTGTCATGACAATGAAGAAGTCTGTGACATTCACTATTAAATACCAAGAAACTGGTCATGTAGTAAACAATAGTATCTGAATGGACAGTGGGTTAATAATTATAGTTAAAATAGTTGCAGTTATAGTTAAAAATGAGAATAACCTATAAATCTGAATGAATGAAATATACATGCAATTTTTAGAAAGATTACTTCCTATTGAATAATCCTGAATGTACAAAATGGATTGTTTCTGAATTGTTCCTAGAAAAAACCAAGATTCCAGAATGCATCACAATCTGCCGAGTATTATTCTAAACCGGGTTCAATTAAAAAGTGGGTAAGTGTTTGCCCCTTTAACGGGCAGGAATTTTACCCCTATAATAAACAGGCAGGAATGCACTTTGGAGTGGTGCCATATGGCTATCGAGCTGACATTAAAACTGCTTTGAAATGACAGGCCTGCCCACTGAGGGGACAGATGCATCCTGGGAGTTTACTCCGCAGGCTTCCAGCTATCTCGTCATCCAGTACAGGACAGGCTGGTTCTAACACTCAGAAGAAGCTTTGTCCGACTCAGAGAATTGTCTGTGTGTTTGTGTGGCGTGAGTGTGGGTGGGAGTAGGGGATCTGGAAGAGCCCTGAGGTTTACAGTACAGACCTATGGTAAAAGGTCTTAGCCTCCCCACAGCAAATTGCTCCTGGAAGTAGTGGGTTTCAAATGGCAAGTGTGTGCACAAGGACAGTGTGTTCGCACCCATTCTGCTGGCTAGAGACATCCAGAATGTAAGCCTAAATTCTACTGAAGTCACCATCCAAACAACAGGTTTGAAAGAAGATTTAGTCAACAGTTAACAAACAAGACAATTCATCAAAAGTAGTACTGTGAAGTATTGTCGCAGTATCATTTGTTCAGTTGTACTGCCAGAATTGGTTACCTTTCACCATACTCCAGCTCCTGTGACAGGTCAGAGGACTCATACACTGAGCCAATACAACATCGGGCTTTATCACTGTGATACTGTCAGGATGACAATAATAAAAACAGTAAAAGAACTCCACAGCACAGACAATGTGACTTTGACGAAGAAGCCTGAAGCTGAAACAAAAGCTGTCACACATCCTCAGCCCCCAAGGCCAGTTAGGAGACACCAACTCATTTAGGACTGACATGTTTTTTGGATTGTGTGTGGACAGAGAACAAGCAAAACCTTCTACAGAGCTGGGACAGGAATCTCATCTGAACGTATAGTTTTATTGCCAGTGTCACCGCACTGCCTACAGGGAAATTATTATATAAAAAAAATAACAATCAGTGTGTTTACATGCACACAAAGAAAATGAAATTATTGTGTTAGTGTTTGTGTTAGGACTTTTAAAGATCATGTAAACATGTTAGTCCGACTGCATGAGTACTAAAACGACTTTCTCTTAGTCGGACTAAGACGCCCAGATAATGCAACTGGGAGTCGATTTACTCCTGCGTGTAAATGTTCAATCGGACTGAAACTGGCCTAGGTGCTCTCCGCATGCTACACAATATCCCCCCCGGGCTTTGACCTGGAAGTAACAGAAGAAGCTTGGGGCATAGCGGAGGATGTACAGCACGTATGAAATGTACAGCGCTGTAAAGCTGTCCAGTTCACCGCTCAACTAAAGGGCACTTTTCCACCACAGCAGATACTGCACTAAAACATTTTTGCTCTGGCATAGGGAAAAAACTTACCTAGCTTTGCAATTTTCATTTTTATTCCATTTCAAGATTATCAAGTATATGTTTAAAAATGAGTTTAAAGATTTACCTCCGCTGTTTTTGCATGAGTGCTGCATGCATTCTCTGAGACAATCATAGTCATTTTCACCGTTGAACTCCTTTTTGTTTTATAAATACACCAATATTGATTACAACCAAATCACATTGCAATATTAGAAAAATTTCCAATACTGTGCTGTCATAGTACATTATGCAAAATACTTTAGTTCTTGTTATGTTATCCTGATCTTGTTGTATCTGTTCTTCTGACCAGCTCGCAGTTAAAGCTTGTGTCACTTCATTTGTCCATGCATCCCTTGTTATTAATTTTACTATTTTAAATGTCAGTGACGTAATAGGTCAATCAGAAAAAGCCGATTACTATCAAGCTGAAAGGAGCCATATTGCCATGTATTGTAGCGGAGTTGGACATACTTCTGTCAATAAATCGATTCCCCTCATGTATACTGGGACAAGGGCAGTAGTCTGATTAAATGGCATAGTCGAGTTATAACCGTAGCTTGACTTAGCTGTGCCTATAAACATACTGAGTCTGATAGAGCTATTCTGAATTCAAAATGCCTCTGAAACCCTAATTCTGGTCTCCATAGTTCCTGCATGGGGTTGAACACTGTCTGGTCCTTTCATAGCCACTACAGTATGATCAGCTGGTTTATAATCTGATCATACGTAACTGAGTCTCTTGTCATTCCTTGAATCCGTTGGACCATTTTGACATCGGCCCATACCGACAGAATTTCCTGGCTGTTTGTATTCTTCTGTTTCTGCGCCAGTGACATGATAGAAATGTCATCCAGATGCCCACTCGCTCATGGTGAATTCTCCAGAAAATTTCCTGCTCAATTCACAGTATGGTCAATGGGGTCAATCAAAATGATTTGGACTTTATACTAGGGAGCTAGCTGTCAAGTAAAAATCTGAATACAAAAAACATCCATGTATCTCAAGAGAATATAGCTACTGATGCTAACATGTTACATTATTATTGTTTATAAATTATATAATTCTATAAAACCTGGTTAGAAGATGGATGGATGGGTGGATGTGTAAATGGAAGCATGGGCTCCTTCATGTAAATCTTCATGTAAATTGTTTCTCACATTATTTATGATTTTCATTCATTCAATCTTCAGGATATAAGAAAAGAATATGTAACTATTCAGCCCTTGTTTATTTGTTGTTTAATCAATATCTTGATAAAGACTATGCTATGTTTTTTGTTTATTTAACAAAATAATCAAAGAGGTCTGTGTAGGCATCATATTAGTTGGTTTGTAATAAATATCAGAGAAAGTGGGCATGTTACAACGTGAAACAGCCAAATCGTTGCAATTCCAACTGTGTGAATTCCTCTGGAGTCACACAGCGCAGGCGCCTTTGCTCAGAATGTTTTCACTCCATAATCAAAGCCTGAAACGTCTCCTGGTCTATAGTTTCATAAATAGAGTCCTATCGTTATGTGTGAAATGGGCTTTATGGAACGTGACATAAAGTAAACAGATCAAAGACTGAGGTAAAAATGCACATGGGAACTACAGCCTCCAGTTCATTTACTGAAAACATTGTGTCCTCTAGTATAGTGGAGATTCTAATCTTGTCTATTAGTGGTGGGGAGTCAAGACCTAATTCTGGGTGATTAAGAGATCATCGTGGTCAGTGTTGGGGAGCCAGACACAGTGCTGAAGATCATAGATTGCGTGTGATAATTAAGTCAAGCTGGGTGTGCAATATACGATGAAAATTGAGTTTCACAAAACTTTAGAAGAAGCTTATTTCCTATGCCTGCAGCTATAGTTAACACATAGAATAGTAAGTGATGGTTATTCAACACAGCAACACTGATTCAAAATCAGATTTGACTTGAATCCCAAATTAAAATGATGATAAATGTAATTCAGACTAAACACAATACTAATTCTTTTGTTTGAAATTTAATCCCAGTATTGGAAATTATAAAACATTACTCTAAATGGAAATAAGTAATTTAATTAAAACAACACTTTTTAAAGACGTGATAAACATAAATTTTGTGTTACATTAAAGAGATGAATATATTTCTTATCTCTCCTAACTAATACTAATCTCTCAAAGCTGCTAATCCGGCAACAAAAGCAGAGTAATGCTGCAGTAGAAGCAAAAAGGAGAACTTTTATGGTAATTAAATAACTCTGGGAGGTACTGATCAGCCACACAAGGCGTGTTAGGGGTCCAGTCAAAAGATACATGAGTGTA
>JAODKC010000016.1:22282929-22295881 GCA_026777985.1 Mormyrops attenuatus | reverse complement strand
AACTTTTTTAAAGTAAATTTTACACAGCATTTTATTCAGTGCACCCACAAAATAACAGTGACATGGATACAGGGTGGATCCTTGTGGCAGAGGGCAGCATGTGGCTCAGCACGCCAAGTCGCCAGTTTGTGTTGTCAGAGTGTAGTTGCTATTGTGTGCAAACATTTTAAGGGCTCCAATTAACGGACCATCTTGTTAGAAATTGTCTCCCCTTGTCTCAATCCTGTCGCCGCAAGGTGTGGGTCTGCCAAGTGCTGCACTGTGTCTCGGAGCCACCAGTAGATCATCACCACGCACTCCTGGAGCGGACTTGCCGAACAATGCTGTGAAGAGTCTGCTCCAGCCTGGCAGGTGCTTATGCAGCAGCGGATCGGGGGAAGTGACGGCGACGGTTTTGTGCTTAGGCCAGTCCGGTACCACAGGCTTCGGGAGAAGTTAGTCAGCTGGGTCTGTGGCAAGAGGACAAACCATACCGTTACCATGAGAACGGATTTGCCAAGTTGTAGAAAAGAATGTTTTGCTGTGGAGGAAACAGATCTGCTCGTGCACAAAGTGAAAGATTGCAAGCATATGTTAAGCCAATTGAGTATTTATTCGATATCCGTTATATCAGGCATCAGTTTTCTCCACTAGTTCGGTCTTTGTCAGCAATAGTTGGACATTTTGCGCCACCAGTTTGCCACTTTGTCATACTAGTTCAACAAGAACTCTTGCTAGTCATTCTTTTTCAGCAACTAGCCAACTAGTGACCTACAATTTTCTACACTAGTTAACTAATGAGCCAAAATGAGCACCAGTTAAAGCCTCGTTTGACCATAGTACTTAACTAGTGATGCTCAAAATGTATACTAGTTGAACTAGTGGAAGCCACAATGCTCACTCGTTGACTAGTTGGTGTATTCTGGCTTTACTAGTCAACTATTGAGTCTTGATGCTATTAGCACCAAGGCTGTGCCAGATATTGTTCAGAGTCTCACAGATCTCAAATCTGTCATCACTGCACCCCAGCTTCCAGTGCATTACATGCTGGGTTCCATGCAGCACATCATTTGCATGCGTGTAAGTTAGGCAATAATATTATATTTCACTGTTTCAGTTTGTCAGATAAGGACTTATCTGATTTTATAAAGGAAAGGGATGCCAATTTTTTTTAAGTCCTTTATCCGATTCTGTGCATAGTTATTGATATGCTTTATTTATTTTTATTTTCCATATTTTTGTCCTTGACATTACAAGAGAACAAATTGAACTGCTCCTTACTCAAGGCTTCACGGTGAGAGCCTTGGCAATGAAATTGAGCTGATCCTCCTCATATTTGCATAAGAAAATGAAGTCTATTCCGATTTCAGCAAGGAAGAAATTCATTCCCATTAGAGATGCTATGAGGAGCACATCAGGAGACTCCACAACCAGTTTCCAAGATCAGGTTCAGAAGTAAGGATAGTATAGCACAGTGCCTCATACGACAATGAACAATGGACAATGAAACTGAAACACACGGTTTTAGACCACAATAATTTTTTAGTTTGATGTGGGGCCTCCTTTTGCGGCCAATACAGTATCAATTTGTCTTGAGAATGACAGATACAAGAGCTGCACAATGTAGGCCATGGGAGGTTTTCTGCTTCACTTTCATGTTCATCAAACCACTCTGTCAGCAGTCTTGCTGTGTTTATTTGTTGCATTATCATCCTGATACATGGCACCACCTTCAGGATACAATGTTTAAACCACTGGGTGAATATGGTCCTTCAGAATGGTTCGGTAGTTCTTGGCAATCTAGAACAAGTAGTGGGCCTAGGGAATGCCATGTTCTGGGCATACAACAATCCAGGTGGTAAGCCTCTTTGGGGGTTTTCCACACCGTAACTCTCCCAAATGTGGTAGTGAAGGTAGACTCATCAGAGAACAATATCTGCTTCATATTGTCCACAGTCCACGATTTGTGCTGTTGGCACCATTGAAACCGGCGTTTGGAATTGGCACAAGTGTCCAAAAGTTTGGCTCTACCAGCCTGACCATGAATACTGACTCTGTGGAGCTCCCGATGAACAATTTTGGTGGAAACAGGAGAGTCGAAGTGCACATTTAATTCGGCAGTGAGTTGGGCAGCTGTGGTTTTATGTCTTTTGGATACAATCCAGGTTAGTACCCAGGCATCCCTTTCAGACAGCTTCCTCTTCCGTTCACAGTTACACCTGCGGAATGTGGTCCATCCTTTGTGGTGGTATGCCGATATTACCCTCGATACCGTGGCTCTTGATGCACCACAAAGACTTGCCATCCTGGTCACAGATGCACCAGAGAGCGCACCAAAATTTATGTTGTGAACATCAGCAATATCAGCAATATCTGTTTTTGTTTTGTGAGGTGCCTGTTTTGAAAGCCTATTTATTTATTAAAATGTGTATGTGTATATACAGTACTTGAAGTGGGAAAAATAGTGCGATAATCCCCTTATTCACGTTGGTGTGTTTATCGACCAGTATCAACAAATCATTAAGTAATACTTTCTGAATCATAAATGTATGATTCCGATTACCACCTCGAACGTGCAATGTTAAAATAGGATCTCTGAAAGTTGTTAACTTAGTATAAGACTACCTTGCTTCAACATCATGACAGAGCGTGAAACTGGTTGTTCTCTCATCGACTGGTCGGTGATCATCTTCTTCAACTTCTTCTAAAGCAAACAGTCAGTCACGAGATTCAAAGTGACCAATCAACGAGGTGGAGAAATCAGCCACTGTTCCCGCCTCCAAAGTCTCAAAACTCAGTCTGTCGAGTGAGCAAGTGTTGTGCAGACAGGAACACGTAGAGAGGGTCCAGCGAACGCGAGCGCGTGGAGAGGATGGATTTTCTGCTCACAAGCGCATAGGTACACATGGTTTTTATGCGCTAAAGTTTTGAGACTAATTAAACGCCATAAGTAACTCAGAGCATCTGTCAAGGTATGCCTTTTATTTGATTTTTTTAAATTATTGCTTAAACTGTCATCCATTATTAAACATTATGAAGATCACTAAGTTAAACCCATAACCTAAAATATGCAGAACTGTCAACAATAGTCATATCTTATATCTTGTTTTATTTTATAGACATAATAAAATATATATATATATACACACAGACACACAGTACTGGGCAAAAGTCTTAGGCAGTCATAGGTTACATGTTTAAAGCTGTTAATCTGGGTAGTAAGTGTATATTTGCCCGGGAAAAAAAAACTATTTAACATTACAACATATTCAAATTAAGAGTAACATAATAAAAACTAATAAGAATTTCTTCTATTCTCCAAAAAGCCACTGAAATCTTGACAATCTTGAAAGCTGACTGATTTTGATCGGCATAATACGATAGTTTTACCAACATGAAGATCATTTAGAAATCATTCTCTTTGAAGTCCTAAGACTGTACTGTGTGTCTGTGTGTGTGCGTGTGTGCATGTGTGTATATTATAAAATCTTGAGAAGTAGTATTAGTAAATCTTGAAGAAGTTTGTGTATAGATAATCTAGCTTCAGATATGAATGGTAGTCATTTTAAAACCATGTACTTAAATTTACCTATTCTTCCAGTTAAAACTTGTCAGACACATCACAGGTTCCATTATTAACATTAATGCTTGGAAATCATTTTATATATATATAGAATTTCTGTTAAACATAACTATAAATGACAAAGCCAAGAATTTACCAATTTTACAGTTTCAATTTCAAAGAAATGCCTTTAACTTCTCTTTCAAATCTGTCTTTTCAGGCTCTTCAAGCGATTGGATTTTACACATTTGTAAATGTAGAGTATTGGCATTAGCTAATATTTTATTTGAAATGAATTTCTCAGTAGAAAATTATATGACGTTGAATGAATCCTCTGGCAGTAATAACAGCCTTTCAAACAGTGCAAAAATTACAACATTGTTGTACCAAGTAATATATTTTGCAGACATTATCATCGGTCTGCCCTCAAATGTTGGGGTTATATGGCTGTTGTTGATCCGCAAAGAGAGTGTTTTGGCCTCTGACTTATTTGTTTTCAACGTAGCCTTTATGGAACTACTGAACTATCCAGCTGGAATTTATATGATATTCAGAGTTATTTCTAAAACTCGAACAGTCTTAAAAGTTTTTCTTTTTGTTACCAGTTTTTTTATGATCGCTCGGCCCTTGTTTCAGTGCTGTATCTGTGTGGAGCGCTACCTGGCTGTAGTCCGCCCTGTCTACTACCTGAAATACAAAGCACCGAGATACAGGCTGCCAGGGCTAATTTCAATCTGGGTTTTAACAGTTACTATCTGCCTGATTTGTGTTCTTCGTACTGACTTAGTAATTTCTTTAGCCAGCCTTATACCAGTTGTTGCTATAGATTCATTCTGCAGCCTCTCTATACTTAGAGTTTTGAGACACCCTCCGCCTGGTGAAGGAGAGAAGGATGTAATGAACCTTATGAAGAGGAGAGCCTTCATCACTGTCTTAATCATGCAGATCACAATGGTTATTAACTGTCTCCCTTCTATTATTTTAATATTATTTGGGTGGATGCTGTCTAATAAACCGTATTATGCGGATTTGTTCATGATTTCATTTAGTATCTTAGTGTCTGGAAGCTACGTGCACCCACTCTTGTACCTCTCCAGAGTGAGGAAACTGCCATGTACCAATCAATCCTGAGGCAACAGCCACAGAAAAGCTTTTATATAATATCATTATTATACAATTTTATGCTATTATACCATTATCACACTATTACAAGAGCTCCTGCAGTAACTTATAAGCTATTACATGTAATAATCATCGTGAATAAAATATTTAATGAGGAAACACTGGGAGTCCTCAGAGGCCAGAAGACCAACACAATGTCCCAATGTTCCGTAACATTCCAAAGCACAGACTCATCGACATACAATGAGGATAAAATGAAGCTAATTCTAGAATCACCCTCATGGTAACAGCTGCATTGTGGCATAAACTTCAGATAGAAATGCCTTTTACCTCTGTCTTCAGTGGAGGACATGAAAGGAGATTTTAAAGCCAGAAGACAAGTCCAAGATGAACACAATTTATTGAACCAAGAGACTGACATCATGGATGAAACTTGGACCAAGTTTCTTTTTAAGATATTTTAGATTTACAAATATACTTTTGTAAATGATTTTCAGAAAAATGTGTTACAATCAATGAAGATAAATTAAAAACGTTGATGACATTGGAAATTTAGTATACCGATATTTATCAATATTTACACTTTTTGCAAATGTCTCATGTTTACAAATGTGAAAATAACTGTGATTAACAAGATAAATTTCTTTATGTCAATCTTATTTTTTTGTAATCTAGGTTAAACTTACATTATTTCTAACTGCATAAATGCAAAATTATATAAAAAGAAAGTTTCTTTGATGTAGCAACCATGCTTAAGAATACATTGTATATTTGACAGAGAGGCCAGATACACTATAAAATTCTGTAGAAAGCATTTAAAAACTGTCAGAGTTTAATTTCCTGGAAAGACTGTGGTTTACATATCAGTGCAAATAACGAAATATTAAAAGGCTTTTTCTGCTGAGCATTTGTGTTTTGCTTGCTTCTTTGTACCACCGAATTTTACCATGAACATCTCTTACCCCAGCTTTGCCAAATTCGATCACCCCCTGCCCCCAGTGCAGATTTGAAATAATTCTATTTGTTCCTGTTCCATAGTAACTCAGGACATCCTCACACCTTTTTAAAGATGTCAGATGTTTCCAAACTGCAGGAACAGGAACGTGTGCAAACACAGGGATAACATGCTAACTCCTCACACAAAACCTGTGGCTGGATTCAAACTCAGCACCACGCACACTACGGTGAGAGTGGGAGGAGTTTTGAAGTCAAAAATAATAATAAGGGGAAATGCCTTATTAAGGGGGTGCATATCATACCATTTTAGGGCAATTGCAGTGTTGTGACATTTAGGCTCCTACTGGCAAACAAAGTCCACCCCTACTGCACATAGAGGACTCTGCGGTAGAGTCAGTCAGAGGCACCAAACTGGGATGCACCTGGCAGGTGACCTCTTCTGGTCCCTCGATACCTTCTCCTTAGCCATAATGGCACAGCAGCGTCTTCAATCCTACAGCAGCTAAGGAGAGCAAATCTACCTCCCTCTACCTTCAGCACTTTTTATAGGTGCACCATCAAGAGTGTCCTGACCAGCTGCATCAGTGTCTGGTTTGGTAACTGCTAGAGCCTACTATGGGTAGTGCATGTTGCCAAGAAGTTCACTGGGACCTTCCTGACCTCCAATGATGACATCTTCATGACACAGTGCAACCATAAGGCCTCCAGTATCTTAGAGGATGCCTCCCACCCTTCCCAGAGTGTCTTTATCCCCCTTCTGTCTGATAGAAGGTTCCAGAGCACCCCAACCAGTTCAGTCAGACTCTATAACAACTTCTGCCCCATGGCTATCCGGACTCTGAACTCTTTGCTGCCCCCCTCCCCAGAGATATGAACTTTACACTAACTCTGCCATCTACCAGCACTTTATCACCTTTTTGCCATTTGTACTGTTACCAGTACTCATTATTTTTCTGTGATATTTATCTATTATATACCCCCTATATACCAGTTCTGTGCTCTGCTGCATTCCATCATTGTTTACCTAATTACATTGTACAAGCTTGAACTCTGAGCCCACACTGCAGCCAGCCCCCTCACCCAGTCTCTTTTGCTTGAATTCTAAGCAGCTGCACTTCATTCCCAATTACTGACAGCTGTACTTAAACTCGTTAACTACCTAGCCTATTGGAGGGATACAATTTATTGTGCAATTGCCTCACTTCGCTTCCTGTCGCCATCTTGGTGCATTTATTAGTCGTAGCACGGCATACTTCCTATACTTGAATTAGCTATACTGCCAGATGCAAGTAAGAGATATAAAATATCTCTTAATATTTTGGTGTATTCACTGCTAAGTAGTACAAGTATTTTTTTATTATTTTTTATTTATCCTTTATTTTACCTGGAAAGTTTCATTGAGATACAATATCTCTTCTTCCAGGAAGTTCTGGCCAAGATGGCAGCAAATATGAAAAACACAAAAGTTTCATATACATACATACAGAGATGAATTTTGAACATGAACACAGACTAAAGCACATACAAATACTCAAACTATACATAGAATAAATTATGCAAAACAATGACACTGTTCTTTAAGCTCAGAGTTTAGGAGATTTTTAAACATATTCAGAGAAGGCAAGGAGTCTAATTTCAATAAATTTTGTAATATGTTCCACTCGTGGTGCATAACAAGAAAAGGCAGATTTCCTCAGTTCTGTGTGTATGGTGGGAGGCTGAAGGAGAAGTTTAACCCGGATGTTCACTTAAAATTGACCACGGAATTAAAAAAATCGTGTTCATCATTATGTGATATAATCGATGACCTTACCCTAAAATGCACAAAGTCATGACATCCAAGGTCAATCTCAAAATCGGGTCAAAAATGATACCTCAACTGGGTGCCCAGGACCCAGAAGTAAACACAAGGGTTGTTAACTGATGAACGGATACTGTATGTATTAGTCTAGAATGTCCACAAACTACATATATACTGAGGTAATTTTCCCATTAAAGCTTTTGCAATAAAAACCAGGCAATGCATTTTCCTTCTAAGATGTAATGATGTCCACTCCAACAAGACATATAACTTACAGTGATGTGTTCTTACTGTGGCACCAGTTATAAACCTCATTGCGGCATGATATATAACATCGCTTGCCTATTCATCATTTATTGTATATTATTGTTATCTTAAATTCGTTATGTAATTGTAATGTTAAACCATTACTTTGTTCTGTGCTGTAATGTTAATGGTACAGTGCTGTGCCTGTTGTCATTGTTATTACAATAAAGGAGAGGCCTGCAAGACATCACTGACTACAGGAGACTATCTACCTATACTGTAGAGAACCATCAACCATGACAGTAAACTTCAGGAGAAGCCCCCTGGCGCTGCCTCTCTCCCTACACAGTAGCACTGCGTCTGCAGTGGAAACCTTCAGGTTTCTGAGATCTACAATCTCCCAGGACCTAAAGTGGGCGGCTAACATAGACACAATTGTCGAAAAAGGCCCAGCAGAGGATGCATACACCCTAGTCACAACCAACTTAAACTCCACTCCTCTGGCAAGTGCTATAGAGTACTGTACACCAAAAAAATCAGACACATGAACAGTTTCTATCCATAGGCCATCACTCTGATGAACACTTATGAGATGATATCAGGTTAGGTCAAGTTGGGGAGCATGCACCGATGTTGCACATTGCTGCACTCACCATATGGTGAAACTCTTCAGGATCCTGGCTGGCAACTCCCTAGGTAGACACACGGTCCAGTGCCACCGCCAAGAAATGACCATCCATGTGCCGCAGCCAGGTGTTACGTGGGCGTCCCCTTGGCCTGGTCCAGCTGCTTGGGTCCCCAGCAATTAGGATCCTGCGAGCCGGATCACCCTCAGGGAAACGCGCCACATGGTCATAGTGCCGTAACTGACGCTCCTTTACAATGCAGGTAATGTGCCTCATTCGGGACTCCTCTGGCAACCGCTCATTCGACACAAAGTCAAACCAGCGGTACCC
This sequence comes from Mormyrops attenuatus, assembly GCA_026777985.1. NCBI lineage: Eukaryota > Metazoa > Chordata > Actinopteri > Osteoglossiformes > Mormyridae > Mormyrops > Mormyrops attenuatus. The sequence continues at coordinate 22,287,258 of JAODKC010000016.1, read as the reverse complement.
AAGGATTCTCTGAAGAGACACAGTACAGAAGGAGTCCAGTATTCGTCTCAGCTCACTGGATAGTGTCCATGTCTCACAGCCATACAGTAAGACAGAGAGCACCAGGACTCTTAAGACTTGGACCTTCATCCTCTTGCAAAGATATTGGTACTGCAAGTCTCCCTGAAACAGATTCAGATGTACGTAATGCTTCAATTCCTCTGTAAGCAGGACGTGGATCACTAGACCACAGATTATGTGTCACCTGCTCACAGACTCATCTAGCAAACGCCTCCTTATGTGCCCTCAGAGCTCTCACAGCCATCATCATCAGTTCCCGGTACAGACTGGAGTTGCCACCAAGTCTTGCGCTGCAACTCCTTTCGATAATATCCAGGGCGCCCTGCGAGATGAAACACCTCCTTCTGGGAACACCAGCAACACCAACACAACCATCAGTAACCATCAGGGTCTAGTCACGGAAGATCTCCCACATCACATTAATTGGCAGTCGCCCCCAAGTCTGCAAGTTCCTCACACAAACTTTGTGCAAACTCACGAGACAGCTTGATCTTGGAGTCTGGCCGAGTCCAGCCTTATTCTCCTAGTAAGTGAAATCCTCCTGGATCTAAGCTGAATCTTCAGAGTAGGAACAACAAGTCTTGCCTGCTCCGGTTTTGTCAGTGACTTCTGTTCAAACGACCAGGTGGGTACCTCCTTTTTCAGGCCCACTCCTGGCCCTTCAGCACCCCCTGACCCTGCTGTCCTGTCAAGGCCCACAGGTCCCACAGATCATCTCACCAGCAGCTACCGTCTTGCATCCTTCATTCTGCTTTACCTGGCTCCCAAGGATCCCTGGATATTGGGTGTAGTTAATTTTATTAAGACAAATGGCTACATAAAATTTATTTATCTTAGAACAGATATAAATTTAAGTTTGTAGTTCTATGTTATGTAAAATAAACTAATTTTAGTAGAGTGTAATTAAGTTTTTTTTAATTAATTCAAAGCACCCATGTTCAGTCTACTTGTATGTATTTGTATGTTGTTCTGTCATTAACCTAAACATTTTAATTAAATTCAACTTATAACATCAGCTGTGTTGCTGTAAGGCCATATTGGTTACCAGGCCTGGGGTCTCATTTATAAAACTTTGCGTAGAACTCATACTAAAAGTGTACGTGCGCTCAAAAGACGAAAATGCCAAACGCAAAGAAAAAGTCAGATTTATAAAAACGTGCCCACGCATACCTGCAAGCAAAATATGCTTTATAAATCGCACACTACTTGGGATTGTATGTAAGTGGATTTGCCGCATATTCCGCCCTCTACACGCCCCCATTCAACTATACATGGTCAATGCAAATCACCTCATGCATATTTAAGCCTCCGATGTAAACCTGAAAAACTCATGCCATTATGGCAACCGAGGGGAAAAGTGAAATGAGAAATTTTTCTGAAACCAAGATAGACGTGTATGGAAGCCCGTTTCCACCACCGTGGAAAAAAATATATAATTTAGTCGAAATTTCGACTTTATATCTCAAAATAACGAGATAAATAAGTCGAAACTTCGAGATTACATTTTTTTTGCCACGGTGGTGGAAACGGGCTTCCATATAATTCGGCACACTTTTGGGGGGTGGTATAACAACCGGCCACCTGTTGCGTCTAAACATCGCCATCTGCATTTCAGCAAGTGAGGAGCCAGCGCTTGAGAGTGTAGCCGCTGTCACCTGCATTTCATAACAGAACGATTCAATACATGAACAATGAATAGTTATAAATTACACAATGTTTTTAACACCTTACCAAGAAGCCAGCCATCGCGTGCAGCGCTAGCCTGCAGTTTGCTCCCTACACTGCTGTGTTCCAGGATAAATGAGTCATGTGTTGAACCAGGCCATCATCCAACCACGTTTGTTAGGACCATATCAGCGTCACAAATAAGTTGCACATTTATAGAATGCACATGTTTTCTATCCACGTTAATAAATTTGTTTTCATATGGAGCCCTTATTGCAACGTTAGTGCACTCAATTTCGCCGATTACATTTGGGAAACCAGACATTGCTGCAAATTGCCTTTTGATGTTGGCCTGTTCTCCCACAGTGTAAGGAAACTTAGTGTATCTACTAGTCATTTTAATAATCCCATCCAAAATGACAGGTATTATTGAGCTTAGTGATGGTTCTGATATCCCAGACCTAGAATACAATTAAATATAATTGGATTATTATTGTATTTCCTAAACAAGCTTCACAATTTTATTGTTAATTATATACCTGTCGGCTAATTCCCGCTGGTAACAGCCAGTTGCAAGGAATCCCAGGGTCGTCAGTACCTGTATTTGTACTGGGATCGCGCGATTCCATCAGGTTGGTCTCTCTAACATTGGACCCAGTTCAGCACATAGCTTCAAAAGCACATATCTAGGTAATCTAAATCGGCTTATGAGCCAAAACATTTTCATGGTCCCTGAACACCCGTTCCCTTCTAATTCTGCCATTGGCGTAATCTTCTAACAATGCCAGCGCATCCATTATGTTACGTTACGCACAAATGTGATCGTGGTATTTATGTATTTTCAGCAATGAGACTGATTGTTTCACTCCATGTCCAAATGATTGTGATAATCACAACCACCACGTTACATTTACATTTCAACAGCTGCAGCGCATACATTAAAAGTGTAGATTAAGTTAAGATTTCAGTCGGATTATATATTTTATTTATATATTTATTCACTGTTATAAGTATGTGACTGAATAAGTGAAATTAAATGTACAGTGTATTACTCACTAGCACAAGGAATTATTATTTATGTACTGATGCCACTCACGTTTTTGCTCACCCTCTTCACCCACGGTCGTATTTTTTTCTCCAAAATGTTCGCACGCATGGGTCAGAGTTGACATACATATGCGCACATTCTGCCATCAAGTTTGTTTCTATAGATCGCAACGTTTGCGTAGAAAGAGGCGTACGCATCTTTTAGGTCCCGTTTTGTGCATACGCAACGGTGATAAATGAGACCCCTGGTCTTGTTGCCTAGGATGATGGCTAATATATGCAATAGGTGTTAGGTGAGTTGTGATGCCCTTTGCACTCCTGACTGCAGCCTTATGATCAGATCATGGAGTTCTCTGGGACGGTTAATTAGACATTTACCTTTGGGGAGGTGTTGGATGGAAAAGACTCATTATTCTTTCCTAAAATTATTCTTTCTCTGTACCAGAATATTCATATTAAGGCTGATGTTAGATAGATATTATTAGATTAATTGTCATTGTACAGTAGGTCCGTACAATGAAATTTGCTTATGCAACCTCTAAAACCATACTCTCACACAATAATTATTAAAAAAACTATAAATAAATACAAATTGCAAATATCAACAATAAGAATTGAGTCCCATTAGAGTCCTTTTAAAATGCAACTATACAGCTGGGGGGCGAGCAAAATGATTTGATTTGTTTGTCTATCCCAAGTTGAGGTCTGAAAGCAATAAAGACGTCACCCATTATATCTGTTCTAGGGAAAATGCACTCCTATAGCCACTAGGGGAGCTCTCACCTTCTCTCGGCCCTACAAAATTATGTTATGTAGTCCAGCAAACTTTATAATGTGTCAGTGAGCACTGCCATGCCTGAAATGCATTGACTGGAAATGACTTGAAATGTTTGTTATATATTACAGGAGTTAAATAAACTGGCTCCAGAAATTAGGAACTGTAATTTAGCTGAACTCAGTATTATAAGCTTAAACAAGTAAATTAATTCAGGGACATTGTAGTTCATTCCACTTGAACAGATTACAACAACTTAAGCTAAATTTAACTTGTTTAAATCTTTCGGGTTCAAAAACATTCAAGTTCAACCAACATAAATCATTTAAGGCAGCAAATTTCCTCAACTGAGTCAAATTAGCAGGGCATATAGGGTATACAGACTTTAGCTTAATTTATTTTAAATATTTTATTTAATAAAACTGAGTATACTTTACTCAAAAACAACAGTTTAACTATACCCCAAAAAAGTGAGGGCAAATTGTTGCCTCATTTTATTTGAGTAAATTCTATAGGTTATTTTTAGTGCAGGTTTAGTCTGATTAATTTAGGATTTAGGATTTACATACAACAAAGTAAATGCTACTCAAGACCATATGGTAATTATTAAATTTCCTTATATTTAACATTTGTTAAGGCTTATAATTAAGTAACTTTTACTCAATAATGCTGCAGTTAAATTTGCTAAGAAAATCCTTATGCAAGAACTTTTTTAAAGTAAATTTTACACAGCATTTTATTCAGTGCACCCACAAAATAACAGTGACATGGATACAGGGTGG
>JAODKC010000016.1:22253328-22263505 GCA_026777985.1 Mormyrops attenuatus | reverse complement strand
TGCCCCTGACCAGAAACAATATCTCCGAGTTCACTGTCTTTCATGTACATGAAAGTTTGGTATTCTGCATCTGCTCTCGGAGGTTTTGAAATGGCTAAGCTAACACAGTTTGACAGTCATAATAGCATAGTTTTACACCAGCATGAAGATCATTTAAACACCACTTACTTTGGCTGCCTAAGACTTTTGCACAATACTGTAAATCATATGTCAAATACCATTCGCGTATGTAATGAGTACAAACGTACTTTCGCTCACAAGAGGATGTCAACTGAGTAGGCAGTTCTTCAAAGCGGCCTGGAACACATTTGCATTCACACTGCTATAAAAATGTGGCCATATGTGTTCCAGACCACCTCCAAATGTGTTTTGAGTGATTGGATCTCAATGCTTTTTCAATGCGCTTTCGGTCTTTCACACCTGTATTTACCGCTGTCCACTTGTGATCGCATCACATTAATCATGTTACCACCAGGTGTGAACAGAGCCTAAGTAGCTGGGGTATGACCTCTCTCTTAAGGCTAACAAGTTGTGTGTTTGGAGAAGCATTTCTGCCCATCACTGAGCTGTAATTTTTACATTTGTGGTTTCCTGTTAGCTGTCGCAAGTCTGGCCATTCTCTTCTGACTTCTCCCATTAATGAGGGGAATTATTTTGCAACACTGTTCTTGCAACACTCTTTATAAATTGTAGACATTGTAATATGTGACAGTCCCAGGAAGGTAGCTGTTTCTGAAATGATAGAATCAAAATGTCTGGCACCAACAATCCTACCGTATTTAAAGTTACTTAGATCAAACATCTCAACATACAGCCTGCTCCTCCATTTAGTGAATCATGCGGCTGCAACTATGTATATGCAGCGTGGGGTCTAGACGCTCAGGTAGCAAGGCACATCATCTAAGTGAATGAATATGGTATGTAGGGTGACCAGATAATCCATGTCAGGGGACACTTTGAGCTAGGACAGGATTTGTAAACTACCATTTTAATTAAAAGGACCTGGATTTCAATTAACCACCAAGTTTTTGTTGTGGACTGATTGGTCAGTCTTCTAAAATCAGGCATATGTCACTAATGTTAATGTGAAACAGCTAGATCTTTCTTTCAAGGAAATAAACCAGTCAAAGTACAAGAAGAACTGAAGCTTTTCAGTAGAAGTAAAACCTGAAGTAGTGTCCTCCCTGACATGGATTATCTGGTCACCTTAATGGTATGATTATTGGTGACAGATGCACTGCTTTTTGCATGTTAGAATAAAAATGTTCTAGGATTTTTGTGCAATACAGCATGTACAGTTTATAGTTAACTGTGTAAAGAAAAATTCATCTGCTCAGTGGCTGCAAGTGCAAAAATAACACTAGACAATAACAGTGATTGAAGTAATTTTTTAGGAAATCCTAAAGCAGATGTGTCACAGTTGCACGCTGTGATCAATTTCCCACTAGTGCTCTTTGGGTTTGATCCTCTTCTGCAAGTCGAAAAAGTGCATAGTTGCTCACTTTTCACTCAGTCGTATATGTGTTCTCACATCGCTTAGGCCAGATATGTACGTTGGCCAGAGAAACACCAAGATAAGGGGGTGACGCATGGAAATGATCCTTACTCGCATTCTTCCACTAACTTAAGTGCTTTTAATTGGATTTTTCATTACGCACTCTGGATGGTTTTAACTAGTTTTGTTCAATACCACACATAAAAGAAAAAAATAACAATGGCAGTTAACGAAAAACGGGAGAAACCACTTCTGTGATAGAACACATGATGACTCTTAGACTCATCAAAATAGCCACCCTAGGTAAACAAACTATCAGTTAAAGATTCACGGTTATATTTCTGAAAATTTACTCCAAACTGCCACTTGAAAAGTCCCCACAAATGATCTGCACTATTCAGCCATGTAGGTTTCACCTTTCTTTTCATTCCATTACAAACCAACTTAATTAGGTTAAGGTCAGGTGATTACACAAGCCATGCTATCACTTTCAGTTTCCCTTCACCTTCCTCCTTCTTTAAATAGTACTGACAGGGTATTTCCAGTGAGTGTACTGCTTCACCAAAGTTTAACCAGGAATATAATAAAACATAAGGGGTCAATTGTACCTACTGAGAGTATGGTACTTTCTGGAGATGGTACCCTAGTAGTGCAAAACTTAGCATCAAGTTAGCACAGAACCTTGATGCCATTTGCAACTATCTTTGTCACAGAAAAAAGTCCCTGTCTATAGACTCAAAAGGATCCTAAGTGCAGCAAACATGGAAGTACAGCCATCCTCTATAGGGTCATAAAATGAAAATTTTACTCCTGATATGAACTTTGTCACGACGGATTGTCCGATCCTTCCGTGTGCCACACCCCCCTCATTAACAGGATTTCACACGAGGTTATCAGCTGTTTCCTGTTGTTTCATTAAGTCCTGTGTATTTAAGTCCACATCAGAGTATGTATCCCCAGTTCTGTCATTGACGTCTCAACCATGTTGTGCCTGTTTACCCTGAATAAATCCCATTTCCTGGATCTCCGTCTGCCTGACCCTGATTCTCCACTCCATATTCCCTGCTCGCCCGATGGCGGTCTGACAGAATGACAGAACTCCGAAAGAAGACGCCTGCTCGGATGGAGGGGCGATACCTCGATCTGGCTAATGAGGCTCTATTCTGGCTCGATCAGCCCGAGATAAAAGACGACCCCGGGCTGCAAGCCCTCGCCATCCGGACAGGGGACATGTAGGAAGAGATGTCCCCGTCCGAAGATTCTCACCTCATGGAAGAGGTGAGTGAAAGCCTCCGGCGGCTGAGAGGCGGAGCGGCCGACGCAAACGTGAGGCAGGTAGTCACAGACTGTGGCTTGCTGTGTGGTCCTCAGCTGGAATCACCAGAGGTACCCCAGGCCCTGCTGGAAAGAGGAGGGAAAAAAAAGCGGAGAGGCAAAAGACGAGAGAAGATGCCAGAGATCTTCCTTGGGGCTGTCTCTGTCTCCGCTGCCTGCCCTGCAGCATGTTGGGAGGAACCGCTCCCGATTCTGCATTCGGCGGTGTTCGTGACTGACGTCACTGCCACTGCTTTGCCCGAGCAATCGCCCGAAGCCCGTTTTGCTGCCGCTACCTCCGCATGTTTCCTCGAAGCCTGCTTTGCTGCCGCTTCTCCTTAGAGGAAGCAGGAGGCTCGTCTGCCCACCACTTTGTTCCTGGCTGGGACGTTCTTTACCCTCCCCTCCAGGGTCTTTTCTGGAGGGTGATGGAGGATCCAACAGTGCAAGACTCTCCAGGGGCTGCCCAGCTGTTTACACAGCTTCAAGGGGAGTTTGCAGTGTTAACCCTGACTTCACCACCACACGAGCTGGACAGAATACCAGATAATCTGCGGAGGCTGCTCCAGTTGAGGACAGAGCAGGTCCCACCCAACAGGTGGGGCTGCGGCGCCAGAGGTCTCTGCCGCTCCTTTCACTGAGGCTACGCCCGCACCTGTGGCGGCTTCCCCTGAACCGCCCTCTGTGGTTCCTGTGCTGGCAGCTGATGATCCGTCCCCCGCAGTTCCTGCTATACCCGTCCCTGATGTTCCTGACCTGCCTGTTTCTGTTGTTCCTGACCCGTCTGCTCCTGGACTGCTTGTGCCTGATGTTCCTGGCCTGCCTGTGCCTGACCTGCCAGTCCCTGAGGTTCCTGCAACGCCCCCTGAGGTTCCAGTTCCCGTGGTTCTGGCAACGCCCCCTGACGTTCCAGTTCCCGTGCTTCCTGTGACGTCCCTGGAGGTCCCTGCTCCACCCATTCCTGCTTCACCTTCCAAGGACACTAACCCCCCCAGCTCCATCCGTTCCAGCTTCAGTTCCCCTGGTTCCTGATCCTGCTCCCGCACCACCAGCTCCCAGGACCCCAGTCCCTGTCCCCGAGGAGGTCCGGGACTGCCTGACCACCGCTCCTTTCCCCTTAGGGGAGGAGGAGCTCAAATGGGACCTCTTGGGTGATTTTCCTGATGGACCCACTGGACCTCTCCGGGGGAATGACTCCTCCACCACCACCCCAGCGTGGTCAATCCCAGCCAGGTCCCCACCTCTCGGTCTCCTGGAGCAGACGGGGACACCTGCGGGGTGTCAGTGTTCCGCCCGCCCTGCCCCCTGGCTCACCCTCAGTCCCTGTGCCCGTGGCTCGGCGGTCGCCTGTGGGTCTTCCGTTTCTGACTTGGCGGTCGCCTGCAGTTCCCCGGGCTCCTGCTTGGCGGTCGCCTGCAGGTCCCCCTCCGATGTCTCATTGGTCGCCTGCAGCCCTGGCTCTGATGCCTCATCAGTCGCCTGCGGGTTCCCCTGCTTCAACTCGTCGGTCGCCTGCGGGTTCCCTCACTCCGACTCGTCGGTCAGCTGCGCCTTCGCTGCCTGTGGCTGCACTGTTTCCTGCCACAGCTTCTCCTCCCTCCTCGCCTTCGCCGAGGTCCCCTTTGCCTTCCTCCTCACCTCCCCTGGTACCCCCTCCAACTTCCTCCTCGCCTCCTGTGCCTGTAACTCTGTCTGCCTCCTCACCCCCTTCGAGGTCCCCTCCTGCTCCTGCCTCGCATCCACCAAGGGTCTCTCCAGCTCCGACCTTGCGGTTGCCTGCTGCCCCTGTGGCTGCTGCCTTTCGTGAAAAACACCTCTGTAGGGAGCCATCCTAGACAATTGCCTAAATCCCCCTGAACTGGCGCCTTTCGATGCAGAGGACCAGTGGCTCTACTTTGAGCCCCTCTCGAATGTCCGAGCTCCTCACTCTTTCTCTAAGGCTGATCCCAGACACCCTGCGGAGGAAACTCATTTCTGCCACTTGTATCCCTCTGACCATAGGTGAGGACAGGAATGTAGATCAACTGGTAAATCGAAAGCTTCTCCTTCCGGCTCAGCTCCCTCTTTACCACAATAGAACAGTACAGCATCCGCAATACTGCTGATGCTGCACCGATCCATTTCCCACTCCCTTCTTCTTTCACTCATGAACAAGACTCAGATATTTAAACTCCTCTGCTTGAGACAGCTACACATCCCCTCCAGGAGGGGGCAATCTACCCTTTTCCGGTCAATAACCATGGCCTCAGACTTGGAGGTGCTGATCCTCATCCCCACTGCCTCATACACCGCTGCAAACTAACCCAGTGCATGTTGCAAGTCACTGCACGATGACGCCAACAGGACCACGTCATCTGCAAAGATGCAATTTTGAGGCCCCCATAACAGGGCCCTCTCTGCCCCATGGCTATGCCTAGAAATTCTGTTCATAAGTTATGAAGAGAATCTGTGACAAAGGGTAGCCCTGGTGGAGTCTAACACCTACTGGGAACGAGTCTGTGAACCAAACTCTCACTCTGTTTGTACAGGAACCTGATAGCCTTTAACAATGGACCCTGTACCCCATATTACTGAAGCACCCTTCCATAGGACCTCCTGAAGGACACGATCGTATGCCTTTTCCAAGTCCACAACACATATGTAGACTGGTTGGGCAAATGCACATGAACCCTCCACTATCCTTGTGAGGGTGAAAAGCTGGTCCAGCATTCCACAACGAGGATGTAATCCGCATTGTTCCTCTTGGATCTGAGGTTTGACCAAAGGGCAGACCCTCCTCTCTAGTACCCCAGCATAGACCTTCCAAGGCAGGCTGAGGAGCGTGATCCTCCTGAAGCTGTAACATAACCTCTGGTCCTCTTTCTTAAAGATTAGGACCACCACCCCATTAAGGCAATCCAAAGACACCTTCCCTGACATCCACGCAATGTTGAAAAGGCATATCAGTCAAGACAGCCCAACAACCTCAAGAGCTTTCAAGAAATCAGGGCAAATCTCATCCACGCCCAGAGCCTTACCACCAAAGTTTTTTTTTTTGGCTACGTAAGTAACCTCAGCTCTAGACTTCTAGGCAAATACCCCTCTGAGTCTTCCAGCTCTACTTCCTCCAAGGAAGGCACATTAATGGGATTCAGGAGAAATATTCTTTCCACTGTCTTACTGTATCCCCATTTGAGGTCAGTAGTTATCCATCCCTGCTGCAAAAAGCATGGTTAAAACCCTGCATCCCCCTCCTAAGTTGCCGTATTGGTTTGCCAGAAACTTTTCAAGGCGGTCCATCTCCATAGTCTCACCAAACTCCTCCCACACCAGAGCTTTTCCTCCAGCAACCACCAAATCTGCTTTCCGCTTAGCCTGCCAATACCTGTCAGCTGCTTCAGGAGTCCTACAAGCTAAGCAAGCTCGGAAGGCCCCCATTCTTCAGCTTCACAGCTCCCTTTCCCGCTGGTGTCCACCACCAGGTTCAAGGATTACCACCATGACATCAAAGTATAAACATTGCAAAATGCAGTTTGAAACACTTGCAGAAACATTATTAAAGTACATAGTAAGCAATGGTGCCAGTTTGTATGGATCGAAGATATCCGATCACCAAAGTTTTGGGTACATGAAGATGACTATATGGTTAGTTGCAACATTCAGTTGGATAAATATATAAGAAAAACCTTACTCATGTCACTATTTCTGGCCTCCTGCCATTGAATATGTAGCAGCTCTCGTGTGCATGCATGAGCCACACCCTCCCGCCCCCCGTTTATGGTGCTGATGGGGATGTATCTGGATCACGTTTCACCATTGCATTGTTCATCAAATTACCATGTGAATGCGATTTAAATATGCAGTAATGTGGTTATTTAGAATGCAAATAGCGATTTTCAAGGTGAGGGCGGTACTACACGCCCCTGATTCGGGTAATACAAAGAAAGGTGACATGGTTTACTGTTTTGCCGACTTAACCTAATTTTAAAAACTTTATTACTTCCAACAATGGACATTTTGAAAAGAAGACAGATTACGGATTTAGTCAGCGTTTTTTTCATGATTCTACATAAAGATTTCAGTGAGATATAAACTGAAATAGACACGAAAAGTACCCTGCATCACCGACGGTGCACTTGTCCCCAGAGGGTTAAAGATCTCCCAAATCTACGTGTTTGGATCTACCAGGTCTATCCGGCATCATCCCTCGCCATCGGGTCCAACTCACCACCAGATAGTGATTAGTTGATAGCTCAGCTCCTCTCTTTACCCGAGTGTCCAAAACATGCATATGCAGATCCAATAATACAATTACAAAATTGATCATAGAAGTACGGCCTAGGATGCTCTGGTCCCAAGTGCACTTATGAACACCGTTATGTTCGGACATGGTGTTTGTTCCAATAATTGATCACTGCTTGGATTCCGATCGGGCAGGCCATTCCTCCCAATCACAACCTTTCAGGTTTCACTGTCATTACTCATGTGTGCATTAAAGTCCCCCATCAATGGCGTCCACAGAAGGGGCGCCTTCCAGCAACCCCTCCAAGGTCTCCAAGAAGGCCGGATCCTCTTGACTGGCTTTCAGCACATATGTACAGACAACAGTCAGAGCCTATCCCCTGACTATCCCCTGAAGTCGAAGGGAGGTGACCCTCTTGTTCACTGTAGTGAACTCCAACACACTGGCATCAAACTGGGGGGCTACAAGTAGATCCACCCCTGCCTGGTGCCACTACCCATGGGCAACTCCAGAGTGAAATACAGTCCAGCCTCTCCAGGGGTTTGGTCCCAGAGTCCGAGCCATACATTGAGGTGAGCCTGACTATATCTAGTCGGCATCCCTCTTCCTCCTGCACCAGCTAAGGCTCCTTTCCCAACAGAGAGATTACGTTACATGTTACAGGACCCTATGTGAGTGGCCTAGGTTTGGAAGACCCTACCAGGGGCAATTGCCCCTGAAAACATCCTAGGATCATCGAGGCACACAAACCCCACCACTACGATAAAGTAGCGATTCATGGAGGGGTACATTTAGCATTTAAAATATATATTCACATTAATTGAAGATTTTAAATGCTAAATGTAAATTAAAATGAAACAGTGAGAACATATGGCAAGGGAAATGATTACCAGAAAAGGCTGGCAACTTGCAAATCAGCCAAATTAAGCTTTTCTTTTCAAAATGGTTTTTCAACTTGCCTTTTGTGTGTTTACTTGGGGTGTAAATGTACACAAAATTCACAGTTTGGTGCAAACCTTGGTTTTTATGGTTCAGTGCAATTTGTGTCCAAGGTTCAGTGCAATTTCAGTACAGCAGAAAAATACAATTTGTTTTTTAACTTATATAAAATTTCAAACACAGACATAGTTAGGAACAGTTATAAACCAAAGGCAATGCGTCTGTCAATGTGTCGAAAAAAACAAATCAAAGAGACACTTATTTGCGTATTAAAATTAAAATATAACATAATAATCAAAAAATATTAATTCAGAACAAATACAATGAATTAAATACCATGTTCTCTGCTACCATGTATGCTTGCATATCTGTTGCTGAATTTGCTGGCAAAAATGCCTTAAGTGACATGGGGAGACTAACTTGCCGAGGCGGTTTCTTCATTATTGCAGTCATAAACATCCTCAGTTTCTCACAGCTGCACACTGTGGTTAGTATCCAACTTCTGCATTTTAGGCTCAATTCTCCCATGCATGTAAATCAGAAAAGAGCATGGCTGCTTGCTTTTTTCACTCAAGCTTATGTATTCTCCCCTCAACTTAAGTTGGGGATTCTTGGGTCAGACAAATACTTTGGCCAGAGAAACACCAAGATATGGGTATGGCGTCTGTACTTGCATTCTGCCACTAATTGCATGCATTTTTCACTACATGCTCTAGAGGGCTGTATTAAGCAATGCGCCTCTACATGACCAAATGCAATACTGCGGTGTTCACAAAGCCAAACATTGTCACGATGAGGGAAGGATAGAGGCAAAGGTAGGTGTCAGGGAAAATCCAAGGGGCTTTATTAAAGTAAAACACAACAGGTAAGGCAAATGGAAACAGACCACAAAGGATCAAAACTAGGCAGGGAGAGCGGGCACATGCAGCCAGAAACACAACAATGACTGGACTGGGGAGCTCAGGATGAGGAGGCACTATATACACCACAGATGAGGAGCAGATGAGAGGCACCTGGGAGCATCCACGTGAGGGCTGAAATGAGAGGCAGGGTTAAATGAGGAACAGGTGAGGCTCGTTAGAGCCACAGAACAGTAAACACAGGGGAAAAAGGCATGTGGGGCCTGACAAACATGTAACAAAATAAAACTATATACAACTATATCTCAAACTATGTACAAGGAGTTAGCTTCTTAAAACAAATCGGTATGCCTGAGAGTATTTAATTGATATAAGTCATGTTCGGTATACAAACCGTTTTAAAGAAATCTAGTCCTGTAACATGGTAGAAGTGGCAAATATCATTTGATGGTGACTATATATATATAAATACACAGTCAGGACCATAAATATTTGGACACTGACACAAGTTTTACTATTTTACCTGTTTAGTGAAATATATTCCAATTAAAGTTATACAATGGGCATGGACATAAAGTGCAGACTCTCAGATTTCATTTTAGGGTATCCACATTCAAATGGGATGAAGGGTTTAGGAGTTTCAGCTCGTTAACATGTGCCACCCTCTTTTTAAAGGGGTCAAAAGTAATTGGACAATTCACTTAAAAGCTATTTCATGGACAGGTGTGGGCAATTCTTTTGTTCTTTCATTATCAATTAAGTACATAAAAGGCCTGGAGTTGATTTGAGGTGTCTTGTTTGCATTTGGAAGATTGAGGTGTGAACATACAACATGTGGGCAAAGGAACTCAGTATGCAGGTGAAACAGGCCATCCTTAGGCTGTGAAAACAGAAAAAAACAATTTGAGAAATTGCTACAACATTAGGAGTGGCAAAATCCACAGTTTGGTACATCCTGTAGGATCACACATGCACATACGACAGGGCTGAGATTCCAGGTTGCCTGAGACAAGGCCGAGCCTGGTATGAGAGGTACTTGTTGGCCTAAGCACCAAAGGGGGGTTAGTGATCCCACATATACACACACCTACACACAGATAACAAGAGAGGCCCGTATCCCATCTTTTATGGCCCAAAGATTTAGGAGCCCATGGACAGCAGAAAAACCCTCAAGGACAGGGGCCCCTCGACTTGGCACGCAACCCCTTCCCCCAGCTATGCTGCTGTACCTACCACGGACTCACCCAACACCCTAAAGAAAGTTTCTTTCAAGTTTGGCTTTCGTATACCCTGTATATTGATTTACTCATGACTACTAGTCTCAATATCCAGATAGGTTATGTTTGT
>JAODKC010000016.1:22227264-22245192 GCA_026777985.1 Mormyrops attenuatus | reverse complement strand
GGAACTTGAGTTGGAATTTAAATCTCCCTGAAATTCGAATTCACTTCCAAATTTGTTCCCCATAGTATTTTTTTCCAGTGCCAAATCCAGTTCCATTTCCTAATTTGGACTGGAATTGATGAATGCATTCCGGAATGGCCCCAACCCTGCTTCTTACCACAGTGCTCATTTTGCATTGCCTGACCTCCCTCATTTCCTCATTCATGGTTAGTCACAAAACCAGCCTTTTATTCAGTCTAAATTCCTGTAGCACAATGCTATTGTCACTACTGTTACTGCTCGTATGTCTTCATACGCATACAAAATCTCCTGCATTAGCAGACCTTATCATGTTGCAACTTAAATCTCTTTTTGCAGCATTCTTACACTTGTCTCACTTGTCTCGACTAGATCACTTTAAACTTGGAAAAACCGCAAGTTCCTCCTTCCACCAGACGTTCCCCATTCTCTAGCTTCTTTCCCTTTTCATGATCTTGCTCTTTTCACAACTTTGCTATTTCAGCAGATTTCTTCACAAGCTCTTTTCAAGCATATACACAACCCCTGACAACACAGGAACAAACTCATGGTGCCTAAGGCCTAAAACATTGACAACAATCCCACTGTGCCCCAAGCAACTACCTGATGGGTCAGAAATAGAATCTGCTGCCCATCTCTCTCAACCCAGGCATGGCACTTAATGTGAGAAAGAAGATGGCACTAAGGCATCCTGCATTAATGAATGATCGAGAAGACCCAGCATGCCGTCGGAGCTTAAACTCCTTCTACCTGCCAATGAACTTGTGGCTCAAACTAAAACATGAGTCGGCGGACTAGTGACATCTGTGAATAGGTCAATCCAAAATATGACCCAGAAAGTCACAAATAGGTCCTTATTGTCATAGATTGAAAGCAGTCCTTCCCATTATCAAGTTATGTGGTGTAGAAGGCATCCCTATCGTGAGATGAAACTAGGGAGTCTGATCAACTTCCTTCCTCTCTTTCCCTGGTAGTTGGGTAACAGAGCTGTTGCATTTTGAAATTTTACCCAGCGGTGACTAAATTGGGGGGGAGGGGTTGTTTCTTGTTAATATACACCACAAATCTATAACAAAGAAATACAAACATCAACCTTTAAAACCATTTCCTTATGTACAAGCAGCTGTACCTGTACATGTTTTCGATAGGGGATGGGGGTTGTGGGATGGAGCGTCATCATCCTGTTCTGATGTTATGCTTATGAAGTTCAGGGGGAGTTTGTAGCGATGTGATTATTACATTTCATTACTAATTACTATTATCCTCATTATAATTAATTATTATTTCATTTGTTTTTGTCAATTTCAGCAAAACTTGGGAATTTTTAGTATTTGTTAAGGTGGGGTTGTAATTGGTGCAGCACTGGTACCTTTCGTGTGTGGTGTGACTAACTGTTCCCCCATCCTACTTCATTCAGAGAAATAAAGGCAGCTTTCTACACAACGGTGAGTTCTTGGTTATCTGCCTGATGAAGCCCCTTTGTCCCCAGTTACTCAGTTTGTGTTGGTGGCCTGATCTAGAAAAAATGTGTTGGTTCCAAATCTCTTCCACTTGAGGAAGATGGAGGCTGCTGTGGTCTTGGGCATTTTTAATGCTGCTGAAATATTCTTGTATCCTTCCCCAGATCTGTGTAGTGCCACAATCTTTTCACACACGTCTACAGACAAATCTCATGACCTCATGGCTTGGTTTTCACTCTGACATACTCCCTCAACTGTGAGATCTTATACAGGCAAATGTGTGCTGTTCCTAATTATGAATTCAGTTCGGCACAGGTGGAGTCCAACCAAGTTTCTGAAGCATCTCATGGATGACTGGTAGAAGTACAGAAATACAATATTACATACAAACCTTCAAAATGTGAACTTTCAAAGATGCAATTGTACATATCCAATAAATAAAAAATGTTTAAATAACTGCAAAATTAAAAATTTCAAATTTCAAATTTCATGGCAGTGCATAAGTTCCTATCTTTGATGCTAGTTTTTGATAGAAGTTGAGGGTTGGGGGGTGGAGAGAGAGAGGTAGGTGTACATACATATTCTTGATACAGTAACATAGGCTCACTTGGTAGTGGTAAGCAAGATCAGCTGACTGGAATCAATGGAAAAAAAGTACTCAGTGGTTGGTTGGTAAAATGCACCTGACATCAGTAGCAAAAATACAAAATATTAACTTTTAAAAGTATTTTCTTATATTAATGAGAGAGAGGTAACTTAGCTGTGCATACTGTATGTAGCGTAGGCTAGCTCGATCATGGTAAACGAGAATAGCTAACGGAAAACAATGGAAGTAAAAAATAACTCTCAGTTGTTTCTTGTTAATATACATCACGAATCTATAACAAAGAAATACCAACATTAACCTTTAAAAGCATTTCCTTATGTTCAAGTAGCTGTACCTGTATTTTCGATAGGAGTTCAGGGTTGGTGGTTGGTGCGGCATCAGCTGGGTGCCTTAGGTTAACTTTGTTGGACTTGTGAACTTTTGGAATTGTGAACCCACTCTCGGAATGGAATTGGTTTGTATCTTGGGGACTTTCTGTAGTATGCACCAGAGCTCAATTGCAAGTATCATAATAAAGGGTCTGAATAGTTATGTAAATGGGATATTTCAGTTTTTTATTTTTAATAAATTAACAAAACACTCCAAAAACAACCTGTTTTTGCTTTGTAACTGTCAAGTATTGTGTGTAGATTGAGGAGAAAAAATGAACTGAATGCATTTTCACATGAGTCTGAAACATAGGAAAATGTGAATAACTTGAAAGGGTCTGAAGACTTTCTGTATGCACTGTATATTACCATGCAAAAACATGAACATGATTACTAACTCATGAGAATGAGTGAGGCAGACACCTTAGTTACAACATTAATTAAATGTTACCCATGCATTAAGGCGTGCTTGGGTACATTTTCTTTGATATTACTTAATGTATTAATTAGCCAGTAACTAAGTGTTAGTTACATACTGATCCCATGTTTGTTCATCATTAATCAAACATAACGGTTCATGTATTTCATGCAGAAACTATATTTGTTGATTTGTATTTGAGTAGTAACCGAGTTACTAAGCTACTTCTGCCCCCTCGAGTAACATGTGACTGATGAGTCTGTTTACTAATAATGGCTCCACTTTAAACATCACTGGTATGAATGTCTGCAGTTGACTTACATTTACACTTGTTGAATGATGTTTTATTAAGAAGACAAGTATAAGATTAATCAGTGTCACCTCTGGCAAAGAAAACTTTAAAGAAGCAGTAGTGTAAAAAAGCACCTCCTCACATTTACATTTTAGGGAGCAATAAAACAATTCAAGGCTTCATAGATCAGTAGGAGCATCATAAATACATTTACACATTAAGAACAACTTCTTTGCTAAGTGTTTTAAAAATGTCAGAATTGTACTTGTGTTGCCAAAATTGTCGATTACTAATAATTTTATCCAAGAAGATTCAAAAACAGTATTTGGCCCCTGGTAGCAGCCTGAAGAGATTAATCTTCAGACATTTTTTCTGTCATGTTCAGTCCTTTGCTCACGTACTCACAATCCCTCTGCACTTGAATCCAGGTCTTATCTTCTTCAGCTCTTCATTAATTAATGAACAGGATACTAATGTGCTATTGCATCTGTGTATAAGTTATGTTAACTAATATCTATTAAGATATTTAATAATTCCATTGCAATGGGTCCCGCAGGAATGCAGACCTCTAGCTTAACTGGCTTATTTATGCACTGCATTCTTTGATACTCTCCATTGGGCAATGATGGAATGAGATGTTGTGGTGGGGCTTCCATTATTCAAACTAGACAATCACTGCCAGATTTACCAAGTCATTTAGTTTGGCATTGGATGACACTGGTATTCCCACTGACATCAATAAATAAATCATATTACTGATGATGATAACAATAATAATGCTGTTGTAGACAATATGTTGGCCCTAGCCACCCCTTTGCTCAGCCCCTGCTCATGTGACACTCGGTGCTTAATATCAGACACTCCCACAAAAAGTATCACTGAGAATTTGTGTATTTAAAGCGAATGTGCTCCTGATAGTTCAACTGAAAAATGAAAATCATGATGTTTCTCTCTCTGCTCACCTGTGTTCTGCTGGGAGCACTCAGTGCTCAGGCAGAAGTAGTGCAAAGCTTTCAGAACTGTAATGAGATTTTCTACAAGGGTAAAGAGGCAACTGGGATGGATCAAAACGTTTAGGAAATTAAAAAAATATAGACATTACAGTAACCCTTTTTTTACTACCCTCTACTTGGAACACCACAGAATCCCCTTGTACAGTGCATATATATTTAACGGTAGAACTGTCAGTGCACAAGAAAGAAAAGCTCAATGGTTCATAGAGCCACAGGTAAGATATATTACTTTTTCGTAACGTGTCAATTACGAACATTGATTAGAACAATTATTGTCATGTCTCTGTGACACTGTAGACTCAAAGTTGTCAGTAATTAGGTCACAATAGGAAGATAGCAAGACAACAAGTGATCTTGACCTGCTGGTCAGTAAGAGCCAGAGAGGGCTGGTACCTCAGCTCCACCAGATACCAAGTCAAATCCACTCTCCATCTTCCATACCTTTAGCCTTCCTGCTCATCTAAAGATAACATGGAAATAATAATAATAACAACAGATATATCTATGTAACAGCATATGTAGTACCAACATATACACGGTGTGCATATTCAGGAGTACAATACTAGTTAAGCAAACTACACTGGTTACTTGTGTTTTGCATTCAGCTACAATGAAGACAAAGAGAGATCTACAACCATTGATAGCTGTAATTCATACATAGGTTTCAGGTGGGCTAATAGATTACAATATTCTATGTGGTACTTTAAATGAATGCCATTAGCTGACTAGACAGATAACTAGTTAATATTTACAGTAAAACAGTAAGTAGCCAGGCCCGTGTACATTGGAGTATGGCGACATGATAAGCTGAGTACATTGGAATACCGCGATGCTCTGTACATTGGAAAACATGGCGTGACAGGATATGTACATTGGAATACCATGGTGTAATTGGATGCTGAGATTGGTCCTTTGGACAGACTAACGTGAGTCAGGTGGCCTACAAGAAAATAAATCTGTTTATGAAATAGGGGGGAATAGATATCAGACAGATGGCTCATTAGCAGACAAATACTCAAGCAGCGTTTGCCTGGAGGTAGTATTGGATATTTTAATTTACTCCATGACATAAGAGGCAGTAATAAGGGAAAAATCAGAAAATGCAGTAATTAAAAATTCAGGAAGAAAGCCTTGTGCAGTAGTAGGGATAGGCTTAGGGATAGTCTTATAAATGGAGACAATTTAACTTTAAAAGAAGATAAGAAAAGTGTCACATTGCAGCAGAGAGGCAGGTGTTGTTAATACAGGAGCATTAAAAGGCCTGTTTATAGTAGAAAAAAATGGTTTTAGGCCTAAAGTTCAAACTCTACTGATGACAGATGAATAACAGGAAGTCGAGCCTCATTTAAAGCAGACATATTTCAGCGTATGCTTGCTGTAAACTAGGGAATGTGGAGCAACCCCTGTCTTTTAATAAAGCTAGCAAAACAGGGGGACATGAGAGGACAGGCAGAGACAGATCCTGACAATCCCCAGATATAACAACCACTTCAAATACATCAAAACATAATAGGAAATGCATATTTCTCTGCTTATTGCAGCGCTCCCCGACACAAAATCATCAAAGCATTGCAGAGATATGGTCACACAATGTTTGGTGGCTTCACCACCAATTTGAAAATCAAAAATCCGTCTGATGCCTTTTGTGAGGCTTGATCCAAAGATCAACTGTGCTAAATGTGGTGAAGATTTGTGGCCTGTGCACAATTTTAAACCTTTAAAAATGTCCCGTATGGTAGCCACTTCAATTCTCTTGCCTTGATAAGTTGCCATGTCTTGACCTTGTGACCTGCCACTGTATTACAAAATACAAGAATTATTTTTTTAAGGCAATCAAATCAACCCTTATCAGCCAAAATGCATTTTTGTTGATTGCAGTGCCCCAAGTAGTGAAATGACAATTTTTGTTGATCTTCCTCAAAATGTGGTCCCAAGTTTAAACACCATGGGTGGTTTTGATATATCAAAGCGTGGCAACAGTTATAAGCAAAAATGTACCATAATATTTGGTTTGATTGTGGCACCACAGAGATAGATGGATTGACCCCAAATTTGAGGCCTGGATACTTTGGACTGTCCTCTGTCAATGTGCCAAATTTCATCAAAATCCAGCAAGGGGTTCTACGGGCTGACTTAGAATCACATGGCAGAAAGTATAATAATAATAATAGTGAAAAAATTCTTACGATTACAATAGGTGCCTCACACGTATGGCGCTTGGCCCCTAATGATAATAATGCTGTGGTGGACAACTGGTTGGCTCTAGCCACCCCTTTGCTCCGCCTCTGCTCATGTGACACTCAGTGTGACACTCGGACACACCTACAGTACAGACTTATCACTGAGATTTTGTGTATCAAAAGCAGATGTGCTGTTGGCGGTTCAACTGAAAATCATGATTCTTCTCTCTTTGTTTACCTGTGTTCTGCTAGGAGCACTCAATGCTCAGGCAAGGGTTGTGCCAAGCTTTCAGGAATGTAGTCATTTTTTTTACAAAGGTCAAGAGCCAACAGGGATGGATCAGAATGCCAAGAAAATTTGTCAGAGATATGACAATGGTTGTTATTTTGCAACACTCTACTCTGTATACCACAGAATCCCTGTTTACAGTGCGTACACATTTGATCGCTCAACTGAAGATTGCAATGAGGGAAGACGACCTTCAGTATGGTTTATCGAGCCACAGGTACTATTTGCTTGTTTGTTTACTTCATATTTTTTTGATATATAAAAGGCTGAAGCTGATCAGGAAGGCAGGCTCTGTGGTGGGTGTGGAACTGGATTCTTTAGAGACGGTAACCGAAAGAACTTTGTCCAGACTTCGGGCCATTATGGACAATACCGACCACCCTCTACACAATATGGTTACTGAGCTGAAGAGCACCTTCAGTCTCAGACTCACCAGCGTTAAGTGCTCCACCGAACGCCACAGAAAATCCTTCCTCCCCACCGCAACCAGACTCTACAATTCCTCCCTCTGTCACTCGTCCTCGCAATAATGCGCTTAATAACTTGCTGCTGCTACAATTACAAAATAGTCCAATAACTAAGGTGCAATGTGATGACAATTTTACAGATTCAATAGAACTATCTATGATACAGTGCAATATATGTTATCTTATTTATATAAACGTTAACCTTCTGGAGTCTATCCACATGTGCAATAGAACTATGATTATACAGTGCAATATACTTGTACTTCACATGCTGCTCATTCTACTTAATTACTAACGTGCAATAGAATCATTCACGACAATGTGCAATATAGTCAAGTCACATTTATAATAACCTTTTACAGATTCACTTATGTATGAGGTAACATAGTATTTTATCCTACTCTATTCATAGACTTTTTATTAGAGTGCTTTAATTTAATTTAGCTACACAAATCTTTGTACTTCATTGTATTGTTCTTGTGTGTTGTGCAGTTGTAATGTAAGCAATTTCCTTTGGGATTGATAAAATTTTCTGATTCTGATCCAATTTAAAAATCATATACCTTTGAAAATGAAATATCCATTTAAGTATCAATAAAATATTGTAGTGCTGGACAAACTGAGACCTCGCAAAAGTAGCGAAGGACAAGTAGGCTTGCTTGCCGGGGTAGAACACGCTCTTCATTTACAGTCCTTAACGGGACTATAACAGGCACCCAATGAGCACTGAACCTAGTATAAGCAGGGAATATCAAGGAGGCTAGACACTGGAAATTGAGGTACACACACGGTCCCGAAAATACAATCTTGAGTATCTATCAATACTATTAAAATCCTTTTTTTCTTTTATTAACTACTAAGCACTAAATCAGATATTTGTATCTGTACGTTCCAATTAACATGTGTAAGCATTTGGCTTTGTTGTGGCACTGTTTGAGTAAGCTAAGAATGGAAAAATTCTTACTCCCAATCCCCACCGAAATCCGATCCAACATTTTTTGCCTGTATCGACCCAATACTGATAGTCGGATCACTTCAATGTCTAGTTATATCCCTTTAAATATTACAGCACAGTATTTTTTTTGCTGTGCTCATTTTTCAAATTTCCTGTCTATTTTATTGACTGTGAAATAATTCCATGTGAGAGTCTTGAGAATATGCAATGTCTCATTAATTAACTAGTTCTCTCTTGTGCCATAATGACTTTGACGTTTTAACCTCATATCTACAGTGGTGCTGGCCTAAAACTTCCAATACAAGGTCAACTAATTAAGTGCCAGATTGACCCAATACCAACCACCACTGATACTATCAGTGCAGCTTTTTAATATTCAGCAAAATAAAATCCCGGGCTAACCAAAATCAAACCTGACCTGTTTTCTGATAGAAAGTTATAGCAAAACTCTAAATTATTATGAAGAACATGAGAAACAGAACACCAACTGAGATATAAAGCTTTCAAAAAATTCATTATTGATTATTATTATAAAGCCTGATTTTCTTTATAGATATCTGGAAAGAACTATTGGAAAATATCAGCCCAGAAAAATAGTTTTCTTCTGATGCAGTTAAAAGCAAACAAGCCATCACAAGCTGTGTTCTGAAAAAGTTGACTTGGACAAAGAGACAAAAATTAACATTTTCCCATATTTCAAGGCTGAGTCAAAGCTCCCTTTCTGTCTAATAAATTATTGCAAAATCCCAAAACAGTATTAAACTGCTGAACAAATCAACGAAATAGTCCTAATTGTGTCAGAAGTCTGGTCACTTTGGATTACTGATATCTTCAAATTGCGTAAATTAATAGATGGATAAATTGGAATAACTGGTGTCTTGTTTCCTTTATAGATATCTGGATTCAATAACTATGAAGTGATGAGCTCAGCAACAAATTTTGATATTAGTGTTATAAAACAAAGGCAAGCCATCAATGATGACTACATGAACACAGGATATGACCGTGGGCACCTTAACCCCAATTGCTTACAGAAGGGCAATGGCCGAATAGCAACGTTTACACTGACCAACGCCGCACCCATGGATCCCAATTTTAACCGTGTACAGTGGAGGAAGTGGGAGGTACAGTTAAAATGTATATTATCTGCCCTTTATACAATGTGTACCCCTTATATTATTACTGGTACTGTCCCCAATCCAGATTACCGAATACCTCTGAGAGCAGAAACCCGTGAGTCTAAGAGAGTATCAGTGCCCACTCATGTCTGGACAGCTGTATGTTGCGTACACAAGAATGAGGAAAAAAGACAGTCATTTTCCTTTGGCTACCTAGGAGAAAACCAACCAAATGGTGTCATAAAGGTAATGTCTGTGATAGAGCTGAATGCTAGACTGGGAGAACTATATGGTAGCTCAGTTAGTATATTTGCTGATGAGTGTTTTTCTAACAATAAAAAATCACAAGAGATTATTGAAGAACTGAAAAATAAAATGCGAGTGAAACAAAGAATCCAGAACCCTTCAGTTATCACAGAATGCTCAAAGAGAAAATTCATTAGTGTAACTGATTATTTCCAAGCAAATGAGAAGATGAAGAAAGACATTAATGAAGCTTGTCTTGTAATTAAGACCGGTTTTCAAGATGAGCTCAGAAAGAGGGACGTTGGTCAGGGATCCAAACCTGTTGAATGTTGGGTCGTCCCAGAGAAATCTAGCGCTGAGGGGATGACCACAGCAGATGGCACACAATGTCAATGTGACTGGCGTTACTGTGACACAAAGAGTGGATTCAAACCCTGCTGTACCTCCCCCTGCCTGTACCAGGAGAAGCTCAAGGACTACCGGTGTAACTCAGGACAGTCCTACATACAGTGCTCACCCCAGTACTCACTCATCACTGCTGGAGGTGAGCAATGCAAAGATGATCACCCCTGTGCCACATATGGAGAAGACTATTACTGGTGTAAGACATCTTGGTGGTCCTGGGATTACTGCAGTCCGCCTCTGCCTGACAGTATAGCACAAAATGGAGAAAAATGTCGAACCAATCATGCATGTGGCAAATATGGTAAAAATTACTACTGGTGCTACACTGATTATAACAACAATTGGGACTACTGCTGCACTCATAATGATCGCTTTTCAGCTAAAAATGGCAAAACCTGCAAGCCTGATCACCCCTGTGGACACCATGGTAAGGGCTACCTATGGTGCTACACCACAGATGATAAGTGGGATTATTGCTGTATGGGAGAGTGAAATTTAAAAAGAGTTTTATTTCACGTTTGTTGTAGTTAGTAACCATGATTTTTTTGTTGTTGTTTTTGATGCTGAAATGAAAAGTGTCTTAAAAATTTCTATGCATGGCTGAATTACACATATTTCATAGTGAGCATTTGCACAGATACAGATATGTGCATCTGAATATTACTCAATAAGAATAATGTACCTACAAGAAATGAACATTTCAACTTCTGCAGTGTTACATTGTTTTTCTTCACAAATCTCTTTATTTGATGATTTACTGTTGATATGGCTTCCTAAAAGTTAATTTGACCTCACAAACACGTGTCTATGTAAATAAAGCAGCGGTAAAATCTTAACCTGAACATGCTCACCTTATTAACGGTTTCTGTGGTCGGTAACTGTGGTCAGATACTGACCAGCAGAGGTGGAAAGTACTCTGTAAATGTGTTACTCTTTATGCTTAACTGGGTTGGTTGAAACTAAATCTTGGTCTGGATTTTTAGTTTTTGAACCTGAACTTTCCATCTCTGCTGACCAGTGATCAATGGGGTAGTAGGTTAGCCTAGACAGACTTCTCCATAAACATAATTGTCTGTCCCTTGTGTTAATAGAACAGATAATGTTATGCTTAGTCTGCCTCAGCCTGCCTGCTACCCTGTTCATCACTGGTCATTTTCTGACTACAGAACCGCTGTTAACAGGATATCAGTTTTAACAGATCAGTGATGCTGTATCAGGTGCTGTACTGTAACTGTATGCATGTAATAGGTACAGTAATGCTAGGCTTCTCATCTGGTCAAAACATTAATTGCATAAAAATAATGTACTGATTTAATTTACAGAAATATGCATGTCATAAATGTTCAGACCAAATCGGTAAAGCGCATAATGGAACTAGCATCCATAATATATAGCTTTTACACTTTACTTTTAGATGGCCAGAATAAACCTTAATTAGTGCCATAAAATTGAACTATGTTTCATACTGATATGTGCACTTCTAAGTACTTCTAGATATTTTTGTAGTTACTGTTTTTGAAATTAAGTAAAAAAACGTAAGTAAAAGTTGACAGGAGCATTAAACACTTTGACTGAAATTCCACTATGTGGCATAATGCCCTACAATGGTGAGTCAGCATATATTTAGTACAATGATCCATCCAACAATTGTTTGTTTGTCTATACATCACAAGTTCAAAGCCAAGGATTACCACTTTGTGTTGTTTTTCCTTTTACCGTCAGGACCTCTAAGGATCTGCAGATACCACGACAGCACACTGGAAGCCAGTAGTAATTTGCACCAGCATTTATTTCTCTCCTTTTCGTGACACACCTGCACTACACAGCTGTCAGACAGAGATACACCAACACAGAAAGAATATGGCAAAACTACACAGTGCATGGTACAAGCAAGCAAAACACCTTATATGAGTTCTGGTCGATAACACTACAAACCAGTCACAGCAGACTCTCACACCACAAGTCCAGGCACACCAGTTCAGGTCCCAAATATCCAGCTTCCTTCAATCTGGCAGCAAAAAGGCCTCTCTCTGCTCCTGGAGGTGGTGCAACAATGTAAGGACAAAACAGGGACAAGAACAACAAAAGAAAAACGAAATGAAAACAAAAGGTTGATTATAAAACAGTCTTTTGAAAAATAATCCCAAGAAACAAAAAACACCAAAATCAAACCAAACCAGTTCCCTGCTGGGCTCCACAAGAGTCAGCTCAGTATCCCCTCAGGTGGTATATCACTCTGGAGAATCCTCGCAATCCCACCAGCTTCGACAAGAAAGGAGAAGAGACACACTGTGGCCAGCCCAGCTGTTCTAACAATGGCCACCATGTAAGAATGGAGCTGGACCAAGCGCCCCCTAATGGTCTCCTGCTCCACCTCCAAAGCCTCATGTTGGCACACTTCTGTGTCAAATCTGTTAAATCCCTGCATTGTGTCACTGCTGAAAAAGGGTGAGTCCTTAACCCTCCACACACAACACTACTGACCCTCTCAGCATTCACACAGTTTCACTTCTTTTTCTTCTCAGAAATATCTTTATTAAAAATTTCTCCTTAAATACCAATCAAGAACATATAAAACAAATAAATAAGATAAAGAGCATCATTAAGCTCATAAACCTTCCCGTCCTTACATCATAGGGAAAAAAGAGAAAATGTTACATTAGGAGTTCGGGCTGATAGGACAGTATATTTCCCTTCTGCACTGGTCCAAACTGAGATTCCACAAGTGGTTTCACTGTGCTCATCCTCATGGTTGTCACTATTGGCACAGCTAATTGATCTAAGTTACTGTATGCCTCTGCCACCCTAAGCACTGAGAGGCCAGGAAGAGGGCCGGTCCTTCCT
Organism: Mormyrops attenuatus; assembly: GCA_026777985.1. NCBI lineage: Eukaryota > Metazoa > Chordata > Actinopteri > Osteoglossiformes > Mormyridae > Mormyrops > Mormyrops attenuatus. Next base: position 22,232,512 of record JAODKC010000016.1, on the reverse strand, counting down.
CAGAAGAGAGTACTCCTTTGAATAAACATATCACACAGAGTTATTTCACTTGACAATACAATATCTGAGGCAGCAAAACATGAAAATAATTGTTATGCATTTACAGCAACTAATATTTACCATAATCCTCCATTACACACCCAACCTTGTACAGGCTGAACTACAACCATCTTGCCAACTGGACCTGGTTTTACACCTTGTGAAATTGAGAACAAGAGACATGGTGCTAGTGACTGTGGGATCGAGGGTTAGGGTTGGATGAAATCTAAATTCAAATGGGGGAAAAACATGTTAAATGACTGTGAAGATACTATATACTCATATTTGAGAGGATTTAATTACATAAAACAGAGGTCAGAGTTAGCTGTTAAATATTATAGTACGGCATACATCTAACTGAACTATGCTGTATGAAAGGTGTCATGCATGTGCATTACTGCAAAACCTACGGCTGTCCGGGAGTTTGTGCCATTGTTGCTCTGATTCAGTATGGCTGTAAACAGGGGGAACCACTGGCACACTGAGCTGGGGGAAGTGAGCTGTGTGGAACAGCAGAACACCTATGTGGTTGCAGATGGCAGTGCCAGCCACACATGAGCTTCTGCACAGCACCATAATTACAGGAACTGCGTCTCGGAGAATTAATCTGAATAATCTGTTGACCGGACAAGAAATCTAATAAATACAAAAGAGGTGACTGAGCTCAAACACACGACTAAAGGATTAGCAGCCACAGGCTCCGCCCGATGTGGCAATCCAGGGAACTGAAGAAACACACAAAGGACTTGGGCACAAGGAGAAGAGGACGGCCAGTGACACCTGCTGGCCAAATGGGGAGGAGACACAAAAGGCTGGGACAGAAGGGTGCTGACCCCGATACTCAGAAATATTCACCGATATACCAGTGAAGTAATCATTGATGGAAGAAGAACAGAGAAGAGGAAGCAAAAATGTAAGAAAGAGTATCTTACAAAAAATAAAGGCCAGCAAAAGTCTTGTCGTAAAAAAGTCTGGGTACTTCGTATAAAAAACAAATCTGTGAGTTACGGGTGCTGAATATTAATAAAAGACTAATCTATGATTAATCTGTGTAATCTCTGGCACAGAAAGCTTGGACAAAGGGGATACAAACATAAGGTAAGCAGTGTAAGAAAATAACATTTGCATTTTAGGGAGCAATGAAACAATTCAAGGCTTCATAGATCAGTAGGAGCATCATAAACACATTTACACATTAAGAATAACTTCCTTGCTAAGTGCTTTAAAATGTCAGAATTGTACTTGTGTTGCCAAAATTGTCTGTTACTAAGAATTTTATGCTGCATTCAAAGACAGTATTTGGCCCCTGGTAACAGCCTGAAGAGATTAGAGAGTTCAGAGTTGGAGTAGTTCAGACTTCTATGGAAGTTAGTACCACTGCTGGGAACCTGGCAAGGAGATTGTAATAAATGGTTTAAAATATTTTCAGACTACAGATACTGAGACGTTTGCATGTAGCTGTTTCATAGTCAGTTTTATAATAAATGTCTTCCTGCCATCCATAGTCCTTTGCAATAAATCACAACCCCTGTTCAGTTGAACCCAAGTCTCATAACGGACTTATTGATGGACTTTGTCTTCATTCTTAATCCCAGCATATACCTCCCTTTTAGCAAGCATGTCCACTCATTTCTGTTTTCGGTAATGTTAGTATGCCCAGGGGCATAGTTCAGACCTCTATGGAAGTTAGTACCACTGCTGGGAACCTAGAAGGATTTTTTTTTCTTCAGTGCTACTCGGATAAAGGAAATGTTTGTTATGGCCAGACACGACGAAAAGAGAGACAGTCGAAGTGGTGGCTCCAACTAACCAGGGTTTATTTAACAAAACAAACAGAGGGGGTGACCAAGAAAATAAAGGGGCCGCGAGGGGTCAGAAGTTAACAGATAAAAATAAACAAAGGCAGGGAGCAACAGCAGGAACAACAGTACTAAACACAGGTGGAACACAGGAAAACTACAATAACTAACAGGGAGAACTGATCATGCCTACAGCTAACAAACTGCCACACAGGGATTCAGCCACAATGAACCACAAAGGAACTGAACAAAAGCAGGCACTTAAATATACAACTAATGAGACATAACACAGGATAGGTGGGAACCATAACTCAACCAATCACAAGGACTCAGGGCAACAAGGAACACGTGGGCATATTACAATTCAAGATTCAAGAGATTCATTCGTCACATACACAGCTGTACATATACAACATGTAGTGAAATGTAACCCTGGTCACTCCGAGCAGCTGTTAATAATAAGAGAATAATAAAATATAAAGATCACAATATAAAATAAAAAATATATTCATCTGGACATAATCTATACATAAGTGACATGGTCAAAGTGATTGTGCTGTGCAGTATAAGCACAATGTACAAGAGACCTGAGAAATGTACCGACAATTTAGACAGTATAAACTGAATGTAATCAGTGCTCATGTAATCAGTGCATAGTGTGATGTCTGTCTGATGTCAGTGTTACAGTGACTGAAGAGTCACTGTAGAGTCTGGTGGATGACCTAGGGGCACTGAGACTTGTCCTGGTTTAGGAGCCTTATGATCTGTGGAAAAAAGCTCCTCTTTGACCTTTCAGTTCTGGTCATAAGACCATTTGCCTTCAGCAGGCAGAACAGAGAGTTATTGGGGTGGGAGGGGTCTTTGAAGATATTTAGTGCTCTGGTCCTACTGCGGCTGGTGTGAATGTCTTGTAGGGAGGGCAAAGCAGATCAGTCATGGACTCGGGAGGTTCTAGCACGGGGGTGTGGCATGGTGCGGGCAGGTATTAAGTGGACGATCCACTTGCGGCTCGCAGGATCACACAACAGGGGTTTATTTACAGAAATGGAAAACACTAGGAAACAAAATGGACCACGAGGGGTCAAGACTAAAAAGGGGAAAAATAAAGACTAACTACAAAGGGTCAGGGCAACAAGGAGCAGGCAGGCAGGCAGGCAGGCAACAAGTACAAAAATTAAACACAGAGTAACTCCTAACATTCTCAAATACACATGAAATACATTCCTGACATACAGTGACCCACTGAGGAGCTGAACTAAGGAAGCAACCAAAATTCACAACTGAACCAGGTAATGACACAGGAGGAGTGAGACATGAAACAATTAGCCAATCAGGAAGGGGGCAGGACACAAATCCTGGCACAAGAAAACAGGCAACAGGTAAAACTAATGATTAAATCCAGGAATTGGGGGATCAAACAGGGAACCTAAGAAACTGACAAATAGGGAAACTGAATTTAACACTGGGGAATAACAGACAGGTAAAACACAACTACAGGCACTAAGCATGAAACCAAAACTGAAAAAAGCACAAGTAGAAAGGAACTAGAAAACTGATACAAATGAAACGCAAGGGAACAAAATCTACAAAAATACAAACAACACATGAGGTGGAATTTGAACACAAGACTGAGGTGTTCATAGAGAACCACATGCTCAGCTCATTGAGCTATGCGGCCATCAGGGAAACAGGGGAAACACTAAAGACTAACAACGCGGAGAACAGCAACAGCTGCTGGCCAAACGGGGAGAAGACGAAAAGCTGAGACAAACAGGTGCTGACCCTGACAAGATCTGGTGCAGCGCTCAGCTGCTCTAACCACCTTCTGCAGGGCTTTCCGGTCCTGGACAGAGCAGTTCCCGAACCATGATGTAATGCTCATGGTCAGTAAGCTTGTACAGCAGCTGAGTAGAAGGCCTTTAGGACAGAAGGAGAGACCTTAAACCTCCTCAGATGCCTCAGATGCTAGAACCAATCAGTTCCTTTGTTTTGATGGTGTTCAGTTAGAGGCTATTATCCTGGCACCACTTTTTGCAGGTTCTCCACTTCCTTCAAGTAGGCTGACTCATCATTGTTGGAGATGAGGCCAAGCACTACTGTGTCTTCAGCAAATTTCATAAAGAAACTTGAGCTGAGTGTGGCTACTCAGTCGTAAGTGTAGAGGGTGTACAGCAGTGGGTTCAAAACACAGCGTTGCGGGGCTCCAGTGTTGAAGGTGATTGCGCTGGATACACAGCTGCCTACTCTCACCACCTGGGGTCTTCCTGTAAGGAAATCCAGAATCCTTCTGCTCAGCTGGTCACTCAGTCCCAAATCCCTCAGCTTGCTGAACAGTCTGAGAGGGACTATGCTGTTGAATGCTGAGCTGTAGTCTATAAACAGCATTCTCACATAAGAATGTAGTGTGTAGGACATGAGAGATGGCGTCCTCGGTGGATCTGTTGGTGATAGGGAAACTGCAGTGGATCCATGGAGTTGGGGATGGAAGAGCAGATGAAGTTCTTAACAAGTCTCTTGAACACCTTCATGACAAGAGATATTAAGGCCACAGGGCAATAGTCATTGAGGCTGGAGGGCATGCTATTCTTTGGAACTGGGACAATTGTGGATTGTTTAAAACATGCAGGTACTGCGTGTTGTGACAGACTGAACCAGAGACTTGTTGAAAATGTGGGTGAACACATCGGGTAGTTGGTCAGTGCAGCACTGCAGTATGCGTCCGGAGATGCCATCCAGTCCCGCAGCTTTCTTGGCGTTTCCTTACCGCAGGGCAACGTGCACGTTGCATGCCTTCACGGACACTGGGAATTCAGCACTCGGCGCAGTGGAACTTTTACCTTTAAAGTCTGTAATGGTGCGTAGACCGTGTCACAAGTGGCAGGAGTTGTTTAGCTGGAAGTGGGAATCTACCTGCTCTCGGTACCTGCGTTTTGCCTCTCTAACTACATGCCAGACATTGCAAGACTCCACCTTGCACCATCCCATACCACTGGTGCTGAGTCCTTTGTTGTAGGCAGCAGTACATGTATTTACTGCTACCCGGACGGATCTGTCGACCCACGGTTTCTGATTGGAAAACGTCTGAATGGTGGCTGAGGGAATGATATGGTCGGCCAGCGTGTTGATGAAGCTGATGGGTACTTCCGTAAACGTGCTGATGTCCGCTGAGCTGACGCGGAACACGTCCTAGTCCATGTCATCCAGCGCATCCTGCAGCTCAGCTTCAGATTGGTTGGTTCAGCGCTTTTGTACCGTTTTTATCACCGGTACATCCTGAGGGGTCAGGAATATGGCATCGTGGTCGCTTTTCCCAAAACCCGACTGTAGAACTGGCTTACATAAGAACATAAGAAATTTACAAACGAGAGGAGGCCATTCGGCCCATCAAGCTCGTTTGGGGAGAACCTAAC
>JAODKC010000016.1:22205198-22219611 GCA_026777985.1 Mormyrops attenuatus | reverse complement strand
GGAATAGTCTTCCTGCTAGTGTAGCGCAAGCTAAAACCCTGGGTTCCTTTAAATCTGAGCTAGATAAGATTTTAACTCTGAGCTATTAGTTAGGGTGATGGGCCGAATGGCCTCCTCTCGTTTGTAAATTTCTTATGTTCTTATGTCACTCAGTACTCGTGGTCGAGGTTCGTAGTCCAAGGTCGGCACCGGGGGAATCCGTCCGACGGGAAGACGCAGGACACGAGGAGAACAGGTAAGGCAGGGGTAGTCGGGTAGACAGGAGACGGGGCAAACGCTCAGTAAGGCTTTCGGTCATCAGCTCAATACTTCACAAGACTGTTCTGGGCTCTGGCTGCTTTTGAAAGGGGCTAATGGTCCGAGGACGGGTTGCACCTGCTTGGTCCTGCCCCTGTGGGCGTGACACTAATTATTTCAGATTTTTGTTAAGTTTGTAATTTGACATCAAGTATAGACATTGCAAAATACTGTTTGAACACTTGCAGAAACATTATAAAAGTACATAGTAAGCAATGGTGCCAGTTTGTTTTGATGCCAGATATCTGATCACCAAAGACATGAAGATGACTAAATGATGTAGTTGCAACATTCAGTTGGATAAATAAATAAGAAAAACCGAACGATCTTCATGCGAATGAGGTACTACACGCCCCCCATGCAGGTAAAACAAAGAAAGGTGACATGGTTTACTTTTTACCGATTTAACCTAATTTTAAAAACTTTAAATACTTCCGACAACGGACGTTTTGAAAAGAAGACAGATTTAGCCAGCGTTTTTTTCATAATTCTACATGACGATATCAGCAAGATATAAATGGAAATAGACGAGAAAGATACGTGGCATCGTCGTCCCCGAAGGGTTAATATCAGACGCTTCCACAAAAACGATTTGTGTATTTACAGTACGAATGTGTTTGTCATGGACCGCTCAGAGGAAGCCCTCAGGGTTTCGCAGCGACCGAACTGTTCACTCCCCACCGGCTACGGGAACCAGGAGAACCGGTTACAGCATGCCGCCCTCTGACAGCTGAAGCTCATCAGGGTTAACGGATGATCTTACTTATTACGTGTCTGGCATGCCAGCTAGATGTGAGATCTTCAGCATATTTTGCGAGTTCGAGCAGTTCTGTCCCATATCCCCTCCACCTGTCTAGACCCCTGCCTGCCTGCCTGCCTATTACCATGACTCTGTTCTGTTTTCCCTGAAGACAATTCCAGCCGTGCCCTCTCAGTTCCGACAAAGATTGACTGATTACCTGCCTGTCCCCGGACCTGAGCCTGCCTTGCCCCCTGGATTCCTACAAAGAATGCCCGATCCCTGCCTGCCTCACAACCACAAGCCCGGAAACACGTTTTGACTTTTTTTCCCCTGGGGTTCAGTCCATATAATACACCGCTTGCACCTGACTGACCTGCTGCGTCCTCCTTCACACGACCCGTTCCATGATAGTGTTCCTGATAGTTCAACTGAAAATCATGATGCTTCTCTCTCTGCTCACCTGTGTTCTGCTGGGAGCACTCAGTGCTCAGGCAGAAGTGGTGCAAAGCTTTCAGAACTGTAGTGAGTTTTTCTACAAGGAAAAAGAACCAACAGGGATGGATCAGAACGCCAAGAAAATTTGTCAAAAATATGGAAATTACCGTAACTCTTTTTTTGCTACACTTTACTCGAAATACCACAGAATCCCCTTGTACAGTGCATACATATTTAATGGTAGAACTGTCAGTGCACAAGCAAGAAGAGCTCAATGATTCATAGAGCCACAAGTAAGATATATTACTTTTTCATAAGGTGTCATTTAGGAACATTGATTAAAACAACCATTGTCATGTAATCACCCGTGTCTCTGTGACACTGTAGACTCAAAGTTGTCAGTAATTAGGTCACAGTAGAAAGGTAGCAAAACAACAAGTGATCTTGACCTGGTCAGTAAGAGCCAGAGGGGGCTGGTACCTCAGCTCTACCAGATTCCAAGTCAAATCTACTCTCCATATTCCATACCCTTAGCCTTCCTGCTCATCTAAAGATAACATGAAAATAATAATAATAATAGTTATAACTATGTAACAGCATATGTAGTACCAACATATACATGGTGTGCATATTCATGAGTACAATACTAGTCAAGCAAACTACACTGAGTACTTGTCTTTTGCATTCAGCTACAGTGATGACAAAGAGATCTACAACCATTGATAGCTGTTATTCATACCTAGGTTTCAACTGGGCTAATAAATTACAATATTCTATGTGGTACTTTAGATGAATGTCATTAGCTGACTAGACGGATAACTAGTTAATATTTACTGTTATGCCCAGCTCATCCTGCCCCTTCGTTGACAACGCCCCCTCGTTAACCTCGTGTGGGATCCCTGTGTGATCAGCTGTTTTTGGTTGTTGTCATTAGTCCTCTGTATTTAGTCCGCATTTCAGTTTGTTTCCCCAGTCCGGTCATTGTATTGTCGCTCTGCGTTTGTTGCTTGTTTCACGTTGCTATTCTAATAAATCTCACATTCCCCCGATCTTACGTCTCCCGGCTTCTGCTTCCCCGGTCGACATTGTGACAGAATGACCGGACTCTCCGAAAAGATGCCTCACCTAACCAAGGCTGAGTATCTCGGTTTGGTGACTGAGGCATTATATTGGCTCAACCAGCCAGATATTCAGGAGGATCCCGCTGCCCGAGCTCTTGTCGCCCGGACGAGGAGCCTCCTGAAATCGATACCACCGTTTCCTGACTCGCACCTTACGGAAGAAGTACGGCAGAACCTACTACAGCTGCGGAGCAGGGTGGCCGAGGCTATGCTTAGGCAGGTGGCCCTGGACAGTGGACTGCCTCTTCTCCACCGTCCACGCAACCAGAACTTTCCGTCACCCACGCTGCATGTGCGTGGCGGAAAAAGTGGAGGGATCGCAAACGGGAGGGCGTGTCAGAGGCCCTTCCTGGATCAGCTGTTTCGCCACGAACACCCAACGTCTCCATTTCCGCCGTCCTCCTTGAGTTGGTGCCCGACGCCTGTGCAGCTGCTGCTTCGCCTGCGTTTCAGGTTAGTCTGCCTGCAGCTTCCCCGCCATCTGCAGCCGTGACCCTGGCCTGACGATTCTTTGCCCTTCAGGGATTATACTGGCGGATGAAAGATGATCCGGGGGTGCTGCCCTGCTCCTGGACCAGCTTCGGAGGGAGTTCTCCAACATATCCCCAGCTTCCTAGTCGGGAGAGCTGGAGACAGCAGAGGACATACTAAGGCAGCTGCTCTGCCTTCGGAAGAAGGAGCAAGTTTCCTCTGCAGGAGACACCGCTGCGCCTAAGGTCCCTGCTTCCCCTTCCCCTGAGGTGACGGCCACTGTGGTCCCAGTGCCTGCAGCTTCGCCCCCTGTGGTGCCTGCTGCGCCCGAGACACCCCCTGTGGTGCCTGCTGTGCCTGAGATGCCCCAGTGGTCCCTGCTGCACCCAAGATGCTCCCTGTGGTGCCTGCTGCACCCGGCCCCGAGGCGCAACCCCTGCCGGTGGTTTCTGCAACGCTCCCCTTGGTTCTTGTGCTGGCGGTGTCTGCAGCGGTCCCCATGGTTCTGATCCCCGTGGTTCCTGCCCAGCTCCCCGTGGCTCCTGCTTCGTCCCCTGAGGTCCCCGACCCGGTGGTTCCAGCCCTGCCCGCAGTGGTCCCCGACCGGGCGATGAATGCTCTGCTCCCCGTGGCTCCAGGTCCCTCGTGGCTCCTGCTCTGTCCCCCGTAGCTTCAGACCCTTCAGCTCCCCATTGCCCCTTGCCCTTGGCTCCCTTGTTCCCTGTGTCCACGCTCCGTCCTGTTCTACCGTTGTTCCCTCCTAGTGCCTTTGTACCCCCTGTGTTTCCTCCCCATCCTGCTACACCGTTGTTACCTTCTGGCTTTTGTGCTCCCTGTGTTTCCTTCATGTCCCTCTGTGTCTTCGTTCCCTGCTGGTCCCTCTGTGCCCCCCCGTGTTTCTTCCACTGAATGTGAACGTGCATTGAACAATACACTTCAATTCGGTTGCCTTGACAAGTTGCCATGTCTTGACCTTGTGACCCGCCACTGTATTACAAAATTCAAGAATTATTTTTTTAAGGCAATAATATCAACCCTTATCAGCCAAAATGCATTTTTGTTTATTGCAGTGCCCCAATTGGTGAAATGACAATTTTTATTGATCTTCCTCAAAATGTGGTCCCGAGTTTAAACACCACGGGTGGTTTTAATATATCAAAGCGTGGCAACAGTTATAAGCAAAAATGTACTGTAATATTGAGCCTGATTGTGGCGCTACAGAAATAGATGGATTGACCCCAAATTTGAGGCCTGGATACTTTGTACTGTCCTCTGTCAGTGTGCCAGATTTCATCAAAATCCAGCAAGGGGTCCTATGGGCTGACATAGACTCTCATGGCAGAAAGAATAATAATAATTATAATAATTAGTAATAGTGAAAAATTCACACGATTAGAATAGGTGCCTAACACCTACAGTGCTTGGCCCCTAATAATAATAATGCTGCATCGAACAATAGGTTGGCTCTAGCCACCCCTTTGCTCCGCCTCTGCTCATGTGACACTCAGTGTGACACTCGGACACACCCACAGACTTATCACTGAGATTTTGTGTATCTAAAGCAGACGTGCTGTTGGCGGTTCAACTGAAAATCATGATGCTTCTCTCTCTACTCACCTGTGTTCTGCTGGGAGCACTCAGTGCTCAGGCAAGTGTTGTGCTAAGCTTTCAGGAATGTAGCAATTTTTTTTACGAACGTCAAGAGCCAACAGGGATCGATCAGAATGCCAAGAAAATTTGTCAGAGGTATGAGAATAGATATTTTTTTGCAACACTCTACTCTACAAACTACAGAATCCCTGTTTACAGTGCGTACACATTTGATCGCTCAACTGAAGATTGCAATGATGGAAGACGACCTTCGACATGGTTTATCGAGCCACAGGTACTGTTTGCTTGTTTGTTTACTTAATATCCAATTTAAAAATCATATCCCTTTGAAAATGAAGCATTCATTTAAAGTATCAATAAAATATTGTAGTGCTGGGCAGCCCGAGACCTCGTGAAAGCAGCGAAGGACCAAGAGACTTTCTTTCCGGGGTAGAACACGCTCTTTATTTGCCGTCATTAACAGGACTATAACAGGCACCAAACAAACACCAAACCCAGTTTAAGCAGGGAAAATCAGGGAGGCTAGACGCTGGAAAGCAAGGTACACACATGGTGGGTAATTTACACAATAACTAGAGACAAGCGATAATCGAACAAGGTCCACACAATACACAGGAAATATGAGTATTAACTATAACAATGCAACAAGACAGCAATACAACAAGGGCTATTTACAATTACACGCGGGGCATGCTGGGACATTTACAGCCCCCGCTGGCGCTACAATATCAAGTGACTAAATACAACCTCTTATTTAAATACAAACCACAAAGACTTTTCTGTGAAAATAGAAGCCAGTGCTGTTTTGCTATAAAGCTCACAAACACTGTCTGAACATTTTAGCAAAAAATGCTTAAGTTTATTTCTCTCCAGACACACATTCATTACAGATGCTCAGTTCCTAGCACAGTTAATAAATGGTGCCAATATATAGAGTTCACTGTTTCCAATGTTTAAACAGTGTGAATGAGCATATAACCTTTTGTAACTAAAGATGCTGTAGTATCACTTTTGTAGTCCAATTCCTATCCTTATCCTGAAAAAACAATCTTGAGTATCTATCAATACTATTAAAATCCTTTTTTTCTTTTGCCAACTACTAAGCACTAAATCAGATATTTGTATCTGTACGTTCCAATTAGCATGTGTAAGCATTTGGCTTTGTTGTGGCACTGTTGAGTAAGCTAAGAATGGAAAAATTCTTACTCCCAATCCCCACCGAAATCCGATCCAACATTTTTTGCCTGTATCGACCCAATACTGATAGTAGGTATCGGATCACTTTAATGTCTAGTTACATCCTTTTAAAAATTACAGCACAGTATTTTTTTTTGCTGTGCTCATTTTTCAAATTTCCTGTCTATTTTATTGACTGTGAAATAATTCCACGTGAGAGTGTTGGATGTCTCATGAATAACTAGTTCTCTATTGTGCCATTATGACTTTTTACCTCATATGTTTGTATCTACAGTGGTGCTGGCCTAAAACTTCCAATACAAGGTCAACTAATTAAGTGCCAGATTGACCCAATACCAACCACCACAGATACTATCAGTGCAGCTTTTTAATATTCAGCAAAATAAAATCCCTGGCTAACCAAAATCAAACCTGACCTGTTTTCTGTTACAGCAAAACTCTAAATTATTATAAAGAACATGAGAAACAGAAAACCAACTGAGATAAAAAGCTTTAAAAAAAAATCATTATTGATTATTTTTAAAAAGCCTGATTTTCTTTGTAGATATCTGGAAAGAACTTCTGGAAAATATCAGCCCAGAAAAATAGTTTTCTTCTGATGCAATTAAATGCAAACAAGCCATCACAAGCTGTGTTCTGAAAAAGTTGACTTGGACAAACAGACAAAAATTAACATTTTTCCATATTTGAAGGCTGAGTCAAAGCTCCCTTGCTGTCTAATAAATTATTGCAAAATCCCAAAACAGTATTAAACTGCTGAACTAATCAACAAAATAATTATAATTGTGTCAGAAGTCTGGTCACTTTTGATTACTGGTACCTTCAAATTGCATAAATTAATAAATGGATAAATTGCAATAACTGGTGTCTTGTTTCTTTTATAGATATCTGGATTCAATCAGTACGATATGATGAGCCCAGAATCACAATTTAATATTAATGCTATAAAAGAATACCAAGCCATCTATGATGACTACAAGGACACAGGATTTGAGCGTGGGCACCTAAACCCCAATTGCTTACAGAAGGGCAATGGCCGAATAGCAACGTTTACACTGACCAACGCTGCACCCATGGATTGCTATTTTAACCGTGTACAGTGGAGGAAGTGGGAGGTACGGTTAAAATCTATATTGTCTAAGTATGATACAATGTTTGCCCCCTATATTGTTACTGGTACTGTCCCCAATCCAAATTACAAAATACCTATGGGAGAAACAAATGAGTCTGGGAGAGTATCAGTGCCCACTCATGTCTGGACAGCTGTATGTTTCGTACATAAAACTTCAAGAGAGAAATTTTCATTTGGATACATAGGAGAAAACGAATCAGGTGGTGTCATAAGGGCAATGTCTGTGATAGACCTGAATGCTGAACTGGGAGTTCTCTATGGTAGCTCAGTTAGTATATTTGCTGATGACTGTTCTACAACTAAAAAGTCACAAGAGATTATAGAAGAACTGAAAAATAAAATGCAAGGGAAAAAAAGAAAATTCACTGATCAAAAAGATCTTTTCCAAAAAAATGAGAAGATGAGGAGAGGCAGTAATGAAGCTTGTCTTTTAACTAAGACCAGTATTTTTCATGATGAGCTCAGAAAAAGGGATGTTGGTCAGGAATCCAAACCTGTTGAATGTTGGGTCGTCCCAGAGAAATCTAGCCCTGAGGTGATGACCACAGCAGATGGCACACAATGTCGGAGTGGCCTGCGTTACTGTGACACAGAAAGTGGATTCAAGCCCTGCTGTACCTCCCCCTGCCTGTACCAGGCACAGCGCAGGGACTTCTGGTGTAACTCAGGCGAGACCTCCATACAGTGCTCACCCCAGTACTCACTCATCACTGCTGGAGGGGAGCAATGCAAAGATGATCACCCCTGTGCCACATATGGAAAAGACTACTACTGGTGTAAGAAAGCTTCGGGGGCCTGGGAATACTGCAGTCCGCCTCTGCCGGACAGTATAACAGTAACTGGCAAAAAATGCAGAATCAGTCATGCTTGTGGCAAATATGGTAAAAGTTACTACTGGTGCTACACTGATTATAATGACAACTGGGACTACTGCTGCACTCATAATGATCGCTTTTCAGCTGTAAATGGAAAAACCTGCAAGTCTGATCACCCCTGTGGAAAGTATGGTGAAAACTATTTATGGTGCAACACAACAGATGGCAAGTGGGAAAAGTGCTGTGCGGGAGAGTAAAATTTAAAAAGAGTTTTATTTCATATTTGCAGCAGTTAGTAACCATGATTTTTTTGTTTGTCAGATTTGATTGTAAATAAAAAGTGCCTTGTGCTTTCTATGCTTTGCTAAGCTGAATTTCTCATATAATTTCAATGTAAGCTTTTGCACAGATACAGATATGCGCATCTGAATATTACTCAATAAAAATTATGTACATACAAGAAATAAACATTTTGACCTCTGCAGTGTGAGGGGTTAATTTCATAAAATTGCATTTAACAGAAACGGGAATTGACAAGTGTGCCGGCAAGACAGGGTGACCTGACCTAGACGGTTGGAAAATATATAGCTGGTGTAAGCAACCTTGACTTATGTCTAGCCTAACAATAGGAGGGGTGCAAATGTGCTGATGCGATAAGACGCGGGGAGGGGGGCCATGTACTAATGGACTAACTGGAGCAAATGTCAAAACCTAAAATATGTTGCGGTCACATAAATTGGGAAAACACCGAGAGAAGGGGGGGATGACCTGAACGGGCTATAAAGGGACAGAGCCGACAGACATGGATGAGCCTCTCCCTGTACATGCTGAATGAATGTCAGACTGTTGCTCCCGATTGCAATCGATCTGAATGTATGTCAGACTGTTGCTCCCGATTGCAATCGATCTGAAAACTGGTGACTTGCGACTACCCCTCGTCTTAGCTGTGAGTCTCTTCTCATCAACGGACCCGGCGGAGCGGTGCATCCAACAAGTGTCACACTGTTTTTCTTCACATATCTCTTTATTTGATACTTTACACGATACACAAATGTTTACTACTAAAATCAATTCAATAATTTCCTCTTGTGTATGTAAATAAAGCAGTGGTGAAATCTTACCCTGAGCTTCAGTACTACATGAACACAGCTTCTATGGTTAGAAACTGTGCTCAGATACTGACTGTAAGGAATCCACTTGCAGAGTCTCCTTTCATCAAAACAGTGGTTTATTGAACAGTAAAAATAATATAATGTAATACAGTGTAGACATACAGCGGGTATTGAAAGGCAGCTCAAATACAAATTAAGGACAGTTCTTCACCCCCCTTTTATACACCAAAAGGCCCTCCCCAACAAGGTGCTGTGTGTAGGTGTCGTGAGTAAATTTACACTAATGTACGCTTATGTTTCTGGAGCCTATTAACACATTTAATAATCCCATTGCCATGGGCCTGCAGGAATGCAGACCTCTAGCTAAACTGGCTTGTTTATGCACTGCCTTCTTTGATACTCTGCATTGGGCAATGATGAAATGCAATTCTCTGTGATGGTGAGCATTCCATTATTCAGACTAGATAATAATTATAGTGAGAGCAGAAATAATAATAATAATAATCATAAAATCAATAATAATAATAATCTTTATTTATATAGCACTTTCATACATTGAATGTAGCTCAGAGTGCTTCACATAAGAGATTAAATAAAACCAAAAACAGAGAAGTTACTACAGCACAGTACTGTGCAGGTCAATGACAATATAGAAAGATGGAATAAATCTACATAAAATAGAGTAAATAAAAGCTAAATAAACATATAAAATGCTACAAAATAAAAGGGAATAAGGTTAAACTTATAAAATTATAAGCAAGTAATAATTGGATATAATAATATTATATTTTCTGGATGTAGCAGCAAAATGGTGAGATAAAAAGAAATAAATAGCATAGGTAGTAAAAGCACACAAGCAAATGATACCACAATGACATAAGTGAATTGGAAAATAAAATGAAATATAATAAAATATACAAACCTCTTACAATGCCAGTCTAAACAAATGTGCTTTCAATACCTTTTTAAGTGACTCAGCTGCGCTATCTTCTGGCAGTGTATTATTTGACCCCCTGTTGAATTCCTAAGTTCACCTATTTATAAAGAAATGAGAAGTCACATCATTTCACTGGCAGGTTCATTTTAACATCAATAACTTTAACGAACAAGAAAAAAACGTTATGTAACAAGTACAAATCAATTTGTCATTTATCAAGGAAAATAATCATTTGATCCCCTACAAGACAGCAAGAAATTAGGTAAAGTACATGTGCACTAGTGCAACACAAGTAGTACTTAATTAAATATTAACAGATACAAAGCCAGCATTCTCATTTAATGGCAATACTTTTAAATTGTATTCTTTGGTTACTATCCTGTCTACATCTTCAACCTTATCACCATGGGAAATACCAAAGAGCTGGCTAAGGACATCAGAGACAATCCCAAGATTGTTGACATTCACAAAGGTGGAATGGGCTGCATGACCATCAGCAAGCAGCTTGGTGATAAACTGACAACTTTTGGTGTGATTATTCACAAATGGAAGAAAGACAAAATAACTGTCAATCACCCTCGGTCTGGGGCCCTAAGGAAGATCTCATCACATGTGGCATCAGTGATCTTAAGAATGGTGAGGGCTAACCGCAGAACTACATGAGAGGAGCTCCTTAAGGATCTCAAACAGCAGGGACCACAGTCACCCAGAAAACCATCAGTAACACATTATTGAAGTCCTGCAGTGCTGGCAAAGGGCCCCCCATATTCCGGCCCTTCTGAGGTATGCCAGTGAACACCTGAATAATTCCAATGAGGCTTAGAAAAAAAAAGTTTTTCATACAACGTACGTAGCGGTTGGTTTCAATGACAGTTGTTGAATTTAGGTCTAGCTTATAGATCGAAGAACAGTCATGGACTACAAAGCACTATTGTAAGTCGCTCTGGAAAAGAGCGTCTGCTAAATGCCGTAAATGTAAATGTAAAAATGTCATGTGGTCAGATAAGACCAAAATCGAGCTGTTTGGCATCAACTTTGCACGCCATATTTGGAGGGAAAATAATGCTGACTATAACCCCAGGAACATCATCCCTACTGTCAAACAAAGCATTATGCTTTGGGTTGTGTCTTTCTGCCGAGGGTACAGGACTGAAGGAAAGATGGACAGGGCCATGTACCATAAAATCTTGGATGAGAACCTCCTTCCTTCAGCCAAGGCACTGAAAATGCATTGCGGCAAAACAACGACCCTAAGCATACAGGCAGGGCAACGAAGGAGTGGTTCAAGAAGAAGCACATTAAGATCATGGAGTGCCCTAGCCAGTCTCTGGACCTTAATCCCTTAGAAAACCTATGGAGGGAACTCAAGCTTTGTGTTTCCAAGTGACAGCCTAAAAACCTTAAAGATTTGGAGGAGGTCTGCAAAGAGGAGTGTATGAAAATTCCTGCTAACCTGCATGCAAACCTGGTGACCAATTAAAAGAAATGTCTGAGAGCTGTGCTTGCAAACAATGGTTATTCCACCAAATACATGTGTTCCAAGGGATCAAATACTTATTTCCCTAGATAAATGACAAATTTGTTTGTTTTGTTGATGATCTATCCTTTGCTGGTAAAATAAACATATCAGTGAAATTATAGACTTCTCAACTTAAGAATTCAGCAGGGGGTCAAATAATTATTTTCTTCGCTGTATATTTATGATTCACCTTCAGAATAGACAGAAGTCTAGAACTGGTGGGTCGCAGAGTTCTAGTGGGAGTATAAAAGGTAAGAAGGTCAGTAATGTATGAAGGTGCTAGTCTATTTAGTGTTTTATATTAAGTAAAAGGATCGTAAAATCTATTCTAAAAGATATAGGTTGCCAGGGGAGGTTATACAGGATTGGTGTGATATATGATCTATTGTCTAAGTTCTGTTTAATATTCTCGGCAGCGGCATTCTGAATTACTTGTAACTTATAAATAGTCATTTATGGCAAACCCATAAAAAGGGAATCACAATAGTCAAGGTGACTGGTGATAAAAGCATGTATCAATTTTTCAGCATTATTACGTGATAAAAAAGTTTTGATCTTTGACATGTTCCTCAGATAATAAAATGCTGTCTTTGTAATAAACTGAATGTGGCTTTTAAAACTTAGATCACAGTCAAGAATTACACCCAGATTTCTAACCTCAGGTTTTGCCTGTGTTATACCATTGTCCAACCTTGGCTTCAAGCTATCCCTTAGTAGCCGAGGACCCATGACAATTACTTCTGTTTTTTCTTCATTAAGTTATAGGAAGTTATTGTACATCCATTCCTTTACAGCAATCAGACATTGTTCCATATTGCATGTTATACCCAGAGCACAAGGCTCGACTTAAACATACAACTGGATATCATCAGGATAGAAGTGAAATCAGCGAAGTTTCTAATAAGATTAAATAGTGGGAAAATAGCAGTGGCCCAAGGAGGCTGCCATGTGTTATTTTGTAATAAGTCTTTTTTTCAGGCCCCCTGTCACTCAGGGGCCCTTGGAATCATCCTTACCCCCCTCCCCCCCCCCCCGACAGCACCCCTACTGGGGATGATCTGTAATTACCTAATTCGGCCTGAAAACTCCTACCTGTTATGTTTTAAAGCAGTTAAAAACTACCCCAAAGCTTCCAGGTGATGTCCCATGATCAGAAGATTCAAGATTCAAGAGGTTTATTCGTCAGAAGATTACTGGTTTGAGTGGCAGCCTCAACAGAACAGTCACATGTCCATGGGTCCTTCAGCAAAGCCATTAACCCCCAACTCCAGGGGCAGTGGACATTGACTGTGCTGTGACTCCCAAGCTATCAAGAGCAACATGGGGAGAATCATTCCAATATACTTGTGCAAATGGCAAATAAAGATTTTATCATTAACCTGAAGGTAAACAACTAAAATTTTACTCATAAAAGGAAGATTAGCAATTGGCCTATATAGTTATTAGGAAGCGTATTATCTAAGGATGCTTTCTTAAGTAGCAGAATCTGGGAAAGTGCCACTTTGAAGTGATTTATTAACAGCATGTAGTAGCTAAGCAGTGAATAAAGAAAATGTTTGTTATGGCCAGACATGATGAAAAGAGGGACAGTCAAAGTAGTGGCTCCAACTAACCAGGGTTTATTTAACAAAACAAACAGGGGGTGACCAAGAAAATAAAGGGACCGCGAGGGGTCAGAACTTAACAGATAAAAATAAACAAAGGCACTTAAATATACAACTAACCAGACATAACACAGGATAGGTGGGAACCATAACTCAACCAATCACAAGGACTCAGGGCAACAAGGAACACATGGGGCATATTACAATTCAAGATTCAAGAGATTCATTCGTCACATACACAGCTGTACATATACAACATGTAGTGAAATGTAACCCTGGTCACTCCAAGCAGCTGTTAATAATAAGAGAATAATAAAATATAAAGATCACAATATAAAATAAAAAATATATTCAGCTGGACATAATCTACACGATCTATACACAAATGATATGGTTAAAGTGAATATTCAAGATTCAAGATTCAAAGAACTTTATTAATCCCAAAGGGAAATTGCTGTGCAATTTAAGCACAATGTACAAGAGACCTGAGAAATGTGCCGACAATTTAGACAGTATAAACTGAATGTAATCAGAACAGAGAGTTATTGGGGAGGGAGGGGTCTTTGAAGATCTTTAGTGCTCTGGTCCTACAGCGGCTGGTGCGAATGTCTTGTAGGGAAGGCAAGGCAGATCAGTCATGGACTCGGGAGGTTCTAGCATGGGGGCGTGGCATGGTGCGGGCAGGTATTAAGTGGACGATCCACTTGCGGCCCGCAGGATCACACAACAGGGGTTTATTAACAGAAACAGAAAACACTAGGAAACGAAATGGACCTCGAGGGGTCAAGACTAATAAATTAAACAAAAGATGAGGCTGGACTCAAACTCATGACAAAAGATACCAGCCTCTAAGCCACACACTCAGCCCATACAGCCATGCAGCAGCCCAGGAGAACAGGAAAAACACACAAGGGCAACACCAAACGGGATGGATAACAGTAAATGGGGAAAAGGCTCACAGGACAGGACCAGATGGGCACTGACCCTCACAGTGTTTGCTTAAACACTACAGTAGGGATAGGGTTGAGTACAGGCCTCAACCAGTAATTTTACTTCACATTTAGCAGCAGAAACAACATTAATCATCTCTATTGTAGGGTTAACTAGATTTTAGGGTTATCACTGTTCTCTATAATTGTTTTTGAAAAGTGGACCATCACACTGACATCACACTTGCACACTGTGTACGTGTGCCCATAATCCCATGAGCACTCGTTACATTCAGTTTTTCTTACAGTTTCTTTTTAACTGAAGTATATTCACACAGAGAACAGGTTTGACTTCCACTGTATTGCACAAGTATTCGAAGGAGATAACGGTGCCCAGGTTGACAGTATTGCACTTCATATCTTCCAGAAAGATACTGTATATGCCACACTGCCACCTTTCTGACCTTGCCTATTCATAAACAAGAAGTAGG
>JAODKC010000016.1:22190897-22200934 GCA_026777985.1 Mormyrops attenuatus | reverse complement strand
CGATGAAGATGAAGTACGTGACCTTGACAGAGTGACAGTCCCCACTCATGTCTGGACGGCTCTCTGTTACAAACACCCGAATGAGGATGATAAGTCATTTTCCCTTGCCTACGTAGGAGAGAACCAGCCAGAGAGTAACATAAGAGTGATGTCTGTTCGGGAAGTGAATTCTATACTCAGAAACCTGTTTCCTCAGGCAGTTCAGATATTTGATGATGACTGTTTCTCTGATAATCAGAGATCACAAAAAGCTGCAAACAGGCTATACAAACAAATTCAACTGTCTGTGAGCCGAAGACTCCAGATACTCCCTGATGTGTTGAACAGTTTCCAAAAACAACCCAGTAGCACAGACCTTCAGCCATATGACCATCCAACAAAGATGGGTACAAGGGGTAAAAATATGGTCATATTGAGATCCTTTCATAATGCACCTTCTTTTTTCAAAGAGTTGGAAAACCTGAAGTATGTGACTGAGTCAACTTGTCTGTTGACCAAGGTTACAAGATTGGATGTTGAATGTCAGCAGGTCCTGGAGAATTCAGAGATAGGATCAAAGACTGCAGCTGATGGGACTCCCTGTAAGAGCCCAGTGTCTCCTGTGTACTGTGTATGTGATCTAGGGTCCAAACATGGTAAATGTCTGGTCGTCCCAGAGAAGTCAATTGCTGAGGAGATGACCACAGCAGATTATTGGAGTGGCCTGCATTGCTGTGACACAGAAAGTGGATTAACTCCCTATTGTACCTCCCCCTGCCTGTACCTGGGTGTTCATAAGGGCTACCAGTGTTACTCAGGACAGTCGTATGTACAGTGCTCACCCCAGTACTCACTCATCACTGCTGGAGGGGAGAAATGCAGAGATGATTACCCCTGTGCCACATATGGACAAGACCACTACTGGTGTAAGAAAGCTTCAGGGTCCACGGATTACTGCAGTCCGCCTCTGCCTGACAGTATAACAGTAACTGGCAAAAAATGTCGAATCAATCATGCTTGTGGCAGATATGGTAAAAGTTACTACTGGTGCTACACTGATTATAATAACCACTGGGAGTACTGCTGCACTCATAATGATCGATTTTCAGCTGTAAATGGCAAAACCTGCAAGTCTGATCACCCCTGTGGAAAGTATGGTAAAGACTACTTATGGTGCTACACCACAGATGGCAGTTGGGAAAAGTGCTGTGTGGGAGAGTGAAATTTATAAAGAGTTTAATTTCATCTACTTTTTTATTGTCATTTTTGGCTCTAGAATGAAAAGTGGCTTAGAATTCCTATGCTTAGCTGAGCTGAATTACACATATTTCATCGTGAGCTTTTGCACAGATACGTGCATCTGAATATTGCTCTATAAAAATAATGTATCTACAAGAAATAAACCTTTCAACTTCTGCAATGTCAGTGTCTTTCTTTTCTAAATTCTTTATATGATTTATGTTTTTTCGTTTTCATTGTTTGTGAAATGGTTTTCATTGTTCAGTTATCCCTTGATACAGTGCCTTGAAAAAGTATTCATACCCCTTGAACTTTTTCACATTTTGTCTTACCTTACAACCACAAACTTAAATGCTTTTTATTTAGATTTTACGTGCCAGACCAACACAAAGAAGCACATTGTGAAGTGGAATGAAAAAGATACATGGTTTTCAAAAATGTAAGCAAAGGAAAATCTGAAAAGTGTGCCGTGCATTTGTATTCAACCCCCCTGTGTCAATAGGTCACTGTGTCACAGGGGTGGCCAATCTTATCCAGAAAGGGCCGCTGTGTGTGCAGGTTTTTGCTGCAACTCCCTAATTAGATTACTAATTAGAGGACTGATTGGCTGTAGAGTCCTCACACCTGGGTTTGAACAGCTGACCTAAAGGTTACCCCAAAAACCAGCAACCAAACTCCATGTAATCCGGCTGGATCTGGAAAATGCTTATGGCTCAGTTTCCCACCAGCTAATCACCTTTGCTCTTGAATTTTTCCACATACCATTCTGTATCCAGAACCTCATATCCAAGTACTTTAGCAACTTCAGGGTTTACTATACAATTCAAGGTGCTATTTTGAGCTGGCACCTAGTGGAAATAGGTATTGCAATTGGTTGCTCAGTCAAGTACATCACGAAATGGCTGGGTCTACCCCAGAGTCTCTCCAGCACGTACCTGGGCTACAGACAGGAGAAGGCGAGGCTCGTGTTAGAGCTAAGGGACTTGTCAGATCCAGCTGTGCCGAACACCCAGGCCCCAATCTGAACAGGTCACAAGTGGAATGCGGAACAAACAGTTGACCAGGCGAACAGCAGATTGAAACACCATGAGATCGTCAGCAGGACACGGGTCTTGGGTGGGGGTTGGCCTCAAAGATATGGCCCAAAGCCACAAAAAAGGAGATAAAATAGCTAGTGATCGCTGAGGTGGCCAGGATAGAGGAGGAGGAGTATAAGTTCAGAGCCCTCAGCCATCGGTGGCTAGAGATGGCAATTTCGAATCATCAAAACAATTTCCAAACATTCGAAACAAACAATGTTTCGAAACACTAGTTGTGCACAGCCTGCTGGCAAAAAACGGAACTGCAGCTATAGCAAATACGGCAGAATAAAAACCTGTTGCTGCAAGTTCCTAATGTCACGAAGCTCGAAGTGTCAAAAATGTGCATAATACAATATCATTTCTTTTTGATTATTTTTATATTCTGTCATAGGTAGCCTATATCTGCAATTAGCGTGTGATAACTTTGTGCCAACCGTAATTCAACTATCACGAATCATAAAAACGTTAGATTATTAATGTCTCTTGTGTATGGTCGCGAAACCTCTCTTGCACTAATATCAGAAGCAGAGAGGAGGATGTTAGCAATATTATGAACAAGTCTGCACATCCACAGTCAATACAGTCATTCAAAACCTAAATTGGGTCTTTATATCATTCATAGAGATTATTTGTTCCCATGGTTGTGTGTTGTTACAACATAATTTCTGTATTTACATACCATCTGAGTATTAAGTGTGCATAGTAATCAATTAGCTACTAAGGTTAGAATACTCCTCCTATCTAGGTTTGTGTATGTTGAACAGAAATGGTTTAGTTTTAATTAATTTGTATAGAATAGAACAGTGCAAAAACACAGTTCCAGACAACAGTTTTAAAGGCTTTTAATTCAAAAACAGAATGTTTTCCTTGTATTGGGGCTTTAGTCGGTTCCTCCTCTTGTCTGTTACCTGAAATGAAGTGGCACCAGTTTAAAAGACACTTTGCAAAGAAGGGAAAAACTAATAATTTCATTATCTGGCCAGCTTTTGAAAACACTCTTTCACATGGCACAGATGTTGCTGGAATAGCCAGGAACACCTGTGTCAGCTTGTACAGGTGGGGGAAGACCCTGGAGTTTGTGTATGTTAGCATATGTTAATATATGTATATGTAATCTATGTGTCTATGCATACTCTAGCTTTTGGATTTATCTTTCTAACTGAATCTAAGCAAAACCTTGATATTACACCTACTATAAATATGTGTCCCTCACTATACTTATGCCTAAATCACACTAACTGCTAACCTGTTTCACTGATACAATTGGATTTCAAATAATAATATTCACCAAACTACTCGCTCAAACCAACAACGTCACAAACACCCAACACGCACGGATTTTTTCCAGGGAACTTTATAGGTTTTTTTCTCTCGCCGTGAACAATGACACGGCAGTCACGTGACTGATGCTTCGAAACATTTCGTGAACTCCTTATCGAGACATGAAATTTCGAACGTCTTCGGAATGGATCGATCCTGGGTGCTGAAATTGCCATCTCTATCGGTGGCAAGGAGACTGGACAACCAGGGAAAGAGTGATAAGACCGTAAGTTGGGCAGACATGTGGAAGACCCTCCAAGCCAGGTTGAGCTTCCTGATAAGGTCCACCAATGACACCCTGCTAAGTCTGAGAAACCTCTACCTTTGGTATAGTTCAGAGGAGAGCTGTGAATTCTGCCATGTCCCAAATCCAGGCCTACAGCACATTCTGTCCAGTTGTAAAATAGCACTGGCGCAGGGTCGATATAGGTGGCGTGTAATACAGTCCTGCAGAAATGAGTGGAAACTGCTCATCATCAACATCAAAGCCACTAATTCACTTCCTCCGAGAAGGAGGAGAAGCTCAGAACATTACTCAGTCAGAGAGATCAGTCTTGACAGGCAGCTGTGAGTAAAACATGAGAGCAGACCTCGGCCGGAAACTCAAGTTTTCAATTAAGACTGCCATAACCAACCTGCAACCAGACATTCTGCTATGGTCCTCCACGACCCGGGCAGTGATCATAGCAGAGCACATTGCAGAGAAGCAGGGTGGTCAGCTGTCAGTTACCCTGTGGAAGTTAGCTGCAGTGGATTCGTGGGAACGTCCACCCAACATTTCCTGAAGAGCATGGGAGTAACTGGTTCAAAGCTTAAGGTGTAGTACCGCCTTCGCGGGAAGATTGCTATTCGTGAAGATCGCTAGTGATATTTACTAGATCTGCTATCACCTGACTGCAAGTGCAATGATTTGACTGCTCTGTTGGAGAAATCGTCCTTTACACTGTACAGCTTTTGGCTGCAGAAAAAGGCGTAAACAGGGTTACCATACATCTGGGTTTCCACAGACATGTCCTCTTTTTGGGCCCATGTCAAGGTGTCCAAGCAGTTTTTCAAAATCTGCTGGTTTGTCCAGGTTTAGAGCTGCAACCCGTATGACCCAATGTTGCTCTTTACATTGGAGTAGCAAGTAAAGGAAAAAGCACCAATTTTCAATATATGGCAGCCAATCGGTATCATCACACAGTGTTTGCAAGGCTCATGCACATGTTAACTTTATAAATTAAACGATATGCACATCCCTTCAGGTCACACTGCTCATGAGTGACATCAGCATCTAGAAACCATTAGCACTTTGACACGTTGTTTTCATATGAACAGTGAATTGAGTTATTTGATTGAAGTTTAACAATCTTCAGCTTAGTGTTTTGTGACTTTTGTTGAGAAAGACTTGCTACTGATTGTTCTTGAAGATTAGGGATCTGTGTTTCTCTAAGTGAAACAAAGGCTTGTCCTTCTTTTTCCTTGCATGAGATTTTATGTCGGTATTAAATCTGAAAGAAAGTATGCAGTGGTATATATTTTAATGGTTGTTTTTTACTGCTGGTTGGCCTTGTGGGTATTATATGTGGAAGTTGTGACACCGAGACTAATATCCATGTTTTTTACTGCTGCCGTTACGCTTTGGTGTGCCAGATATTACAGTTATATTTACTAACTAGTTCCTTTAGTTAGGAATTTTGCATGAACTTAACTTAATCTGTGTTATAAGCTTACACAAATAAATTCATTCAGGGACGTTGTACTTCATTTTACTTGAAAAGAAAAGTTACAATAACTTAAGCTAAATTTAATCCGCTTAAATCTTTCAGAGTGTTCCATAAAACATTCAAGTTCAAGCAAATTAAACTTAAATCCTTTGCAGCAATGGATTTCCTCAACTGTTTTGAGGGTTGACAGTATGGGTAAACTTTATTTGAAATATTTTATTTCTTAAACTTGGGTATACTTTACTCAAAAAAAAGTTTCAATACAGTATATTGCCAAAAGTATTGGGACACCCCTCCAAATCATTGAATTCAGGTGTTCCAATCACTTCCATAGCCACATGTGTATAAAATCAAGCACCTAATGTAGGCATGCAGACTGCTTCTACAAACATTTGTGAAAGAATGGGTCATTCTCAGGAGCTCAGCGAATTTAAGCGTGGTATCGTGGTAGGATGCCACCTGTGCAATAAGTCCATTCATGAAATTTCCTCATTACTAAATATTTCACAGTCAACTCTTAATGGTATTATAACAAAGCGGAAGCAATTGGGAACAACAGCAACTCAACCATAAACTGGTAGGCCACGTAAAATCACAGAGCGGGGACAGCGCATGCTGAGGTGCACAGGGTACAGAAATCACCAATTGTCTGCAGAATCAATAGCTACAGACCTCCAAAATTCGTGTGGCCTTCAGATTAGCTGAAGAACAGTGCATAGAGAACTTCATGAAATGGGATTCCATGGCCAAGCAGCTGCATCCAAGCCTTACATCACCAAGTGCAATGCAAAGCGTCAGATGCAGTGGTGTAAAGCACGCCGGCACTGGACTCTAGAGCAGAGGCAACGTGTTCTCTGGAGTGATGAATCACGCTTCTCTGTCTGGCAATCTGATGGACGAGTCTGGGTTTGGTGGATGACAGGAGAACTTGCCTGACTGGGTACTTGCCTGACTGCATTGTGCCAAATGTAAAGTTTGATGGAGGGTGGATTATGGTGTGAGGTTGTTTTTCAGGGGTTGGGCTTGGCCCCTTAGTTCCAGTAAAAGGAACTTTTAATGCTGCAGCATTCAAAGCTATTTTGGACAATTTCATACTCACAACTGTTCCAACATGACTGCGCACCAGCGCACAAAGTAAGGTCCATAAGGACATGGATGGGTGAGTCCAGTGTGGAGAAACTTGACTGGCCTGCACAGAGCCTTGACCTCAACCGGATAGAACACCTTTGGGATGAATTAGAGTGGAGAGTGTGAGTCAGGCCTTCTCATCCAATATCAGTCCCTGACCACACAAATGCTCTCCTGGAAGAATGGTCAAAAATTCCCATAAACACACTCCTAAACCTTGTGGACAGCCTTCCCAGAAGAGTTGAAGCTGTTATAGCTGCAAAGGGTGGGCCAACTCCATATTAAAGCCTATGTATTAAGAATGGGATGTCATTAAAGTTCATGTGTGTGTAAAGGGAAGTGTCCCAATACCTTTGGCAATATATTGTATTAAGCGCTGTACACTTGTGATCGGATCACCCAGGATGCATGTTAATACCAGGTATGACCAGGACTTTAGGCTGCTGAGTTGGATTGTTCCTGGAATAGGGGTCTCTGTGAAGCGGTCCAGAGTATTTTCCCACCTAAACACTCTATTCCATTTTCTGGCCCAAACACAAATTTAAATCCATTCGAGACTGATACAACAACAGACCTGTATATGTGCTACTGGGTAAACCGCGGAGCAAGACCAAAGACCTGCTCATCTCCTGCAGCACCAAACCCTGAGCTCTGGACAGATACTGTCTGGGGCAAAAGAAGAGCCAGAAGGAACAAGCATAGGACCACTCATGTATCACCAAAACTTTGGCTGGAGAACAGGTACATTGTTCTGGATGAACTGCCTGTCAATGAACCTAATGCTAAATCTATTGCCAACATTTTCACTGCCAGCTCAGATGCTAACACTGAGACCCATGCCACAGTGGCTCATGATACAGTTGAGCCCTTGAGGAGCATCTCTTGGTGGTATGCAAGAGTAAACAACAGACCAAAAGCCGCTAAAGCTAATGTTATATCATCAAAGAAGATGGGATCAGAACAGAATGTGCACCGGACAATCTAAAAAGAAGCTAATCAAGTCAAAGAAGACATCAAACCAAAGACTTTTCTGGTAGGTGACCACACAATAAGAGATGTTAAAGGCAAATTTTTTAAAACTCTCTGTCTTCCCAATGCTACGGTTGACGATATGGTCCGAACACTGCTGCGAGTGTTATCGAACCATCCAGGCACAGAAAGAATTATTGTACAAATGACACTCGTCCTGGCATGACAAATGGCTCAGAGCTCCTAAACAGGGACTTCACACATTTCATGGATATTCTTCAACATGTCTCAGCAAAGATCTTTGTGGCAGGCCCTATCCCATTTAAGGGAAAGGGATTGAACTTATCTGCTGCTTGTTAGAATTAGAATAGAATAGAATAGAATAGCAATTTTTATTGTCATTCAGAAATACACTGGTTAGTGCACATCAGAATGAAATTTCGTAGCATTTTTGCTCGCCATCGGCAGAGTGTGAAAAATCAAAAAATATATATATAAAATAGAATATAAGTGGAACTAACATACAATATATTAACCGCAGCAAAGCAGCAAAAAACCAGTGTACATCACCTTAGAGGTTATACTACAAGACATATAGTGCAAAAAGTTCTTGAGAAAGTTATATGTGCATGGATGGAGAGAGGCGGAGTGTGGGGATGGGGTTGGGAGGGGCTGTCATGAGTTAAGAGTTCAGGAGTCTAATGGCTTGAAGAATGAAACTATTACAGAATCTGGCTGTCCTGGTTCTGATGCTGCAAAACCTCTTCCCAGAGGGCAGCAGGGAGAACAGTCCGAGGTGGGGGTGGGTGGAGTCCCTGACAATGTTACGGGCTCTGCTCAGACAGCGTTTGAGTGCAATGTCCTGGATGGATGGAAGAGAAGTCCCGATGATCATCTCTGCAGTCCTCACCACTCTCTGCAGCAGTTTCCTGTCTGAGGCCTTTGAGCTGCCAAACCAGATGGAGATACAGCCAGTCAGCACACTCTCTATGGTGCCTTGGTAGAAAGTGCTGAGGATGGGAGAGGAAAGTTGTGGTGATTGGTTAGCATTAAATGACTGGCTATTAATTAGCCAGGCTGTTACACCATCACCAGCTCTACCTTCAGCTCCTGTCAATGATCTTGTAGACAGTTTCAGTTCCAAAGTTATGAACATTATTGATGCCATTGTCCCCAATAAGGTGAAAGTTGTCTCTGGTAAGAAAAACACACCATGGAGAAATGCCACACTGAGGGCAGGTGGGAAAAAAAAATCAAACTCCAGGTTCACTATGACATACATAAAAATAGTCTTTACATCTGTAACTCAGAATTCTTTTTTCTTCCTCTGTTAATCATGGTCGCCTGCAAGGAAACACGTGCAGTCATCATTGCTTTGCAGAAAAAGGGCTTCGCAAGCAAGGATACTGCTGCTAGAAGGATTGCACCTAAATCAACTGTTTATCAGATCATGAAGAACTTCAAGGAGAGAGGTTCAATTGTTGTGACGAAGGCTTCAGAGTGCCAAAGAATGTCCAGCAAGCATCAGGACCATCTTCTAAAGTTGATTCAGCTGCGGAATCGGGGCACCACCCTTGCAGACCTTGCTCAGAAATGGCAGCAGGCAGGTGTGAGTGCATCTGCACACACAGTGAGGCGAAGACTTTTGGAGGATGGCCTGGTGTCAAGAAGAGCAGCAAAGAAACCACTGCTCTCCAAGAAAAACATCAGGGACAGACTGATATTCTGCAAAAGGTACAGGGACTGGACTGCTGAGGACTGGGATAAGGTCATTTTCTCTGATGAATCCCCTTCCCGATTGTTTGGGGCATCCAGAAAAAAGATTGTGAGCACTACCATAAGTCCTGTGTCATGCCAACAGTAAAGCATCCTGGGACCATTCATGTGTGGAGTTACTTCTCAGCCAAGGGAGCGGGCTCACTCACAATTTTGCCTAAGAACACAGCCATGAATAAAGAATGGTACCAAAACAACCTCTGAGAGCAGCTTCTCCCAACCATCCAAGAACAGTTTGGTGACAAACAATGCCTTTTCCAGCATGATGGAGCACTGTGCCATAAGGCAAAAGTGATGACTAAGTTGCTCAGGGAACAAAATATTGACATTTTGGATCCATGGCCAGGAAACTCCCTAGACCTTAATCCCATTGAGAACTTGTGGTCAATCCTCAAGAGGCAGGTGGACAAACAAAAACTCACAAATTCTGACAAAGTCCAAGCATTGATTATGCAAGAATGGGCTGCCATCAGTCAGGATTTGGCCCAGATGTTGATTGACAGCATGTCTGGGCGAATTGCAGAGGTCTTGAAAAAAATGGCCAACATGAAAATATTGACTCTGCAAAAACTAAACGTAATTGTCAATAAAAGCCTTTGACACTTATGAAATGCTTATAATTATACTTCAATATACCATAGAAACATCTGACATAAAGATCTACAAACACTGAAGCAGCAAAGTTTGTGAAAACCAATACCAAAGTTTGTGAAAACCTTGTGTCATTCTCAGAATGGTTCACACCAGTTTCTGCTACGTACAGTACAGGCCAAAAGTTTGGACACACCTTCACATTCAATGTGTTTTCTTTATTTCCCTGACTATTTACATCGTA
>JAODKC010000016.1:22102938-22151817 GCA_026777985.1 Mormyrops attenuatus | reverse complement strand
ATTAGAGGTGTAGATAGTTATGTGTGCACCCATGATAGAGGGTCCCGTACGGTGTCTTGCCTGCCTGGTGCCCAGGTTTCCAGGCTCCGGACCTCCGGGGACATCGCTCACCCTCCAGTTGTACCGCACCAGCAGCAAACCCAGCGTACGATCACACTCGATCAGGTAACCACCCCGCTCGGCGCTGTCAGCCACGTAGCGGGATAGCATGCACGGCGAGGCATCCTCAGCTTCCAGATGGGCAGCCACATCCAAGCAGGCTTTCCAGAAAGCATCAAATGCAGTCTCCGGCAACCACACCGACATAGACTTGCCTCCCCGTCGGACACTCGTCCCGGATTGTGTCAATAATCACCGCAGGCCAAACTACAACACCATCAGGCAAATCCCAATCGTATTCATTACCATCTATAGGCAATCCCCTTTTTCGGTTCATTTCAGGCTCCACCAACTTCAGCCTCATAGTACAGGCTACAACACCAGCGGACGAATCCCACTCATATTCATAAGCACCCACACGCAAAGCCATTTTCCGATTCATTTCAGTCTCCGCACCAAACGACATTTTAAACCTTATCACATAACAACAACATCTGGAAATAATTAATTATAACCGCTACCCTGACTCCGCCCACTAATGACCTCTTGACCTCCCTTTGATCTTCCACTACTCCTGGCCCAACCCACTCGTGACCTCTTGACCTTTAGGTCATAAATCTTTTTGAGAAAAGCGGGATCATTATACTCTCTGAAATGCATTTCGTGAATGAAAGAAAGTCATTTTCTGGACAAGATGCATTTTGTGAATTGAAAAAAGTAATTTTGTGGATGAAAAGCATTTTGTGAATGAAAGAAAGTTATTTCGTAGACGAAATGCATTTCGTGAATGATCTCATTTCATGGATGAAACTGATTCTGCGGAATCACAAAATGCATTTCTTCTTTAGCAGACTCACAAAACATACCAAGGAATGCATTTCATCTATTTCTTAGTCATAAAAAGCACCACAAAATGCATTTTGTCTTTTGCCGAGTCACAAAATGCATTTCGTCTTTGGCTGAGTCAGAAGAGGTAAGTGGTAGTAGCGTGCCTGTCGGGGGAGGGGCATAGTACCTTGCAATGACCCGAAGGTGGAGCACTGACTTTGATTTTGTAGACACGTGTACAGTGATCCCCTGCCTTTCGCGGAAGATGCGTTCAGTCTGAATAAACCAAAATATGAATTAAGATTTACATGTATTTATACTAAAGTTATTTAAAAGTGAACAAAAACATTCAGTTTTTTGCAGTGCTTGCAGGTAAAATGAGGTGCCCAGGGTTTGCCTTGATCCCTGACAGGCATGCTGAAATATGCCTCGTCACACCTTTTAGGAGAGGTTGTCACAGAGTAAGGTCTCACTCTTATCTTGATAAATCGGCCACATACATATCAAACTGTGTCTGGAGAATGCTTGCAGTCAATTGAAGGCGCCTCTGATAAATTCAAATAGGTTTGTGTGTTCACTTAGGCAGCTAGAACTAAACTGGTGAGTGGTGAGTCCCTATATATATTACTATGGAAAGTTTTAGAAAAGGTTTTTTGAAATTTTTTTTGTTGAAAAAGTTCTACAACATTCTAGGAAGTTCTTTTAAAATTCTTATAAGTTCTACAAAATTTTTCATCAGATGCTCAGCAATGAACGAAGTCCCTAAAGGGACATGGACAAACAAAAAAATCCTTTGGAACTTTCTGCTGCTTACGTAAGACTGTAAAAGATTTTTTTGTTTGCACATGTCCCTTTGGGGGCTCCATAGCATGGAATCTACCTGGAATGTTTGTAAAAATGGGTACATTTGAAAATGTCATTACCCAGGTCACAAAGGCAAAGTTTGAAGAGAAAAATAGCTCTTTTCCATTTACTTTAGTCATAAGCAACTGGGAAATAACACTTTCTGTCCAGGAACAAGAAAAAACAAACATTTTATTACATAGTGTAATAATAATGATATGTAATGTATATGTATATACACATGTCTCTCTCTCTGTATACTTAATGGACTATGTAAAAATAAAAACATATATGGCTTTTATATTCTTTTCATCCTTCTTGATGTATTGTACCGTCAATTCATTCAAGCCATAATGGCGAGTGACGTCCACGTAATGCTTTCCTTCCCGAAGCATATCCAGGAGTTTTGCCTTCTCCTGAAAGGTCAAGGTCTTCCTCTGGCGCTTAGGCTCACTACCACCAGAAGGCTTAGAAGAAGCAGGACGCATGGGAGCCATCATAGGTCTTAAAACAAATCGAAAACAATCGGACCACAAGCAAGGTACACGATACGCAAAGAACTGTGATGCGTCAGGGAATAATCCACAATATAGCGAGGGTGTGATAGCTAAACCGCAATATAGCGGGGTATCACTGTAATTACATTTAACTTGCATTTAAATGTAATTGCAGGTGGAATGGTTTCTCTGAGGCTTAGGATCTGTGCCAGCAATCAGAAGGTCACTGGTTCAAATCCTCTGAATGGCAGGAGTGATCCTACTCTGTTGGGCCCTTGAGCAAGGCCCTTAACCTGCAATTGCTTCATCCTGGGTATGATGTTAATCTGCATTCAGCTCTGTAAGGAAGTCCTCCAAGTTCCTGAGAGATTTGGGGGTTGGTGGCAGGATTGGCACTCCAGCCACGGATAAAACTCACAGTGGTCTATTTGGACTAGTGTGGTGCTGAGGTATCACCTACTGCACGGCTGCACTCAGATTGTCATCCGAGGTGGTTCATCATGTATTTGTACAGCAACACTTTGTAATCAGCGCGCACCTCTTACCTCTCTAAATATAATAAAAATATAAATAATTCCAGGGCTTATAATTTTCCTGTTGTATGTACTGATTAGTGTCATAATTTTGGACTTTTATAACACTCTTTTTGCAAAACACTACACCCAGTTATGTAGTTTAGACACAATTATCAAAACTGAAATCTCTTGTGATCCTTTGGAAAACACTGTCTTTGAAAATGCTTCTTGCTCTACTGTCTTCAGTATTCCATATAAGTTCTAGAATCAGATCCCATTGTGGACTTACTTATGACCATCAAGATATAAATCACACATTTAAAACCTTCTATCAAATGTTCTGAAAAACACTTCTGAAAAACAGCTCAGTGAACCTAAGTTCAACGACGTTTTTAAAGATCTCACTATTCCCCATGTCAGGGTCATTCTGGTAGCTGCCTCCCACCCCTTGGGGGTCATGTCTCTATATATACTCTGTAAGAACACAGAATATTTCCTTTACTGTATATATAACAGTCGGCAAGCATACGTCATAGAAAAACCTACAATGAGGAATTACAGTACTTTACATAAAGTGCAACAATGGAGCAGGCACCTCACCTGTTTTTATTTCTAAAACATCATTCTATGGAAGCCACTATAAAACATAACAGCTTAAGCTGCACTTCTTCACCTGCATCTCTCATGGTCAAGTCATTGGTGACGACATGGTTAACTGCTATAGCCCGAATTTCCTTCAGTACTTTTTGTCTTGGGTGAGCTCTTCCTCTGCCCTCTCCTCCTCCTCTCCCTCAGTTAGTTCCACAGTGCTCCGTTGTGTAGCAATTCGGTACTGACATATCTTCAGTTTCCATTAGATTCATCGGACCACTAAAGCTCCAGAGCAACGTGGAAACTCATTGTCTGAACCCACCTGACAGGTGTATCACAGTCTAAGCTGATATGGTGACTACACTTAAAGTTTTGATATTTTTAACATTTACACAATGAGGAAACACTGTGGTACCTTTTCCTTTATTTTCATCTCAAACTGGTAGGTGTCTGGTCACTTATCCAGTCTGTTATTCTGTGAAATTCTGTGATCCAGAATGTTTCATGGGTTGGCTGTGGTTTACTATGTTTTGATAAATTACTTTTCATACAGACTCCACCTTAATACCTCCCAGGAATGTATCACCTTTCCTGTTCTTTAATTTTAGCAAAACCCATGTTCTCTCACAGCAACAGGAACCTTGCTTTTGAAATGATTCATTTCTAATGTGTTTTGTAATTATTTTATGTTTCCAGCTTTACATTTGGTGAATGATACACTTTGAATTACAACTGGTAAGATTTTTATTATGTACAGAATTTTGATAACAGGATGTAAAACATTAATGTTAATATTTTTTATTAGTAATATTTTAAAAAATGAATTAGCAGATACATAATAAGTAGTAATGTGATTATGTCATTATTTTATTAGCTTTGTTGCTGCTGTGCTTTTAAAACCGGTTTTTTGAACAGTGCTGTCTTTAAGATGAATGATTTTCTTAAATTTCTTTTGTTCATCTGCAGGTCAAAGCATTAATGAGATCTCAAAATTTGTTATTTGTTCAGATTTTTATTTAAGACATTAGAACTATATATTTATTAATTCAAAAGTAAATAAATTAAGTGCACAAACAGCAAAGACGTTTATGAGATACAGATTTCAGAATCTGTCAGCTTTCCATTCTTGTCCTGAGCTGTAATGCATTATGTCACATGGTGCTGAGTGATAATGCACAGGCATCTATAAAGTTTCACTGCGGTTTATCGGTATAATATAATCATTGCTTGAAGTGTGGAAAACCACGGGCTAGTACTGCTATTGTTATACAATACCTGCAGATATAGAGGTGCCGGTACTCAAAAGAAAAAACCAAAGAGGTGCTGGTACTATGAACTACTGAGTACTGACCCACTCTCAGCACTGAATATAAGTTAATATAGATAATTAGTTACTGCTGCATAATACCAAAGCTCAGTATCTCAGCTGAACACTCTGTTGCTTTTGAAAATGTAGGCAAAAATAGCCATGAAATGGTGTAGAATTGTGTTGCGGTGCAGACAACATACACATGCAATTGGTGGTGTATGACCCTAATCCCCAGAGAAGCTACATTCATTAAACAATAATCCAGGAGCAAGAGGTAGTTTGCAGAGCCATGGCTGGGAGAAATGGGTACCAGCGTTTTCAAGCAAGTTCCACCCATGAACGATGGTGGCAAATGGCTAAAGAACCATTAAAGCTACAGTACATAGACTGGGTGTTTTGGTTTTCTCTCACTGCCCAAAGACAAGTGAACTTGTGTTGTTCTTATTCCGAGAACCTTCTGGTGTCTTATACTTACTGGTATAGACTCCAGACTGAAATGCTGCACTGGGTAATTGTTTATTTGTTAATTAGTTATTGTGAAATGGATGGATCTTTTATTCATTCTATGCTAGAATAAAAATAACCTGTATTGAAGAAACATCTGATTATTTCGAAAATCGATATTTTTGATACGTTTTGCATAGTTAAGCATTACAGACAAGGTTTTGGTTATTAACCATGAATAGCTAGATGCCAGTTTGATTTAAAAGACAACATTCACAGCAGTTCATTCATCAGGTCATTACCTCTATGTGATATATAACCAGGTCATTTAGTCGATCTGAAGTCTGTATCTTTTTCCACAGACACAAGGATTGAGAGCAAACAGCAGTCAAAGAAGGAAAGACAAACCATGTGCACATCTTTAGCAAATATGTCCTCAGGAAAAGGAACCACTGACCCTACTGATCCACGGTCATGTTATCACACAAGATTTTTTTTGTTGATTATTCTTGCAATTCTGTTTGTGGATGCTGTAGCAAGTTTTCTATCTAATATTGCTATTGTGATGCTCATGTTCTGTGGAAAAGTAGGAACTTTGATATCTGATATCTTTTCCTTTGGCCTTGCTTCCACTGAAGTTGTTGTTTCTTCACTCACATTCTGCTTGATCCTTGTGTTTTTCCTGAAAAATATTTTGCTTGTAATTAGCCCTATTTTTGATATATTTGAATTCATCCTCATCGCCCGGCCCTTGTTTCAGTCCTGTATCTGTGTGGAGCGCTACCTGGCTGTGGTTCACCCAGTCACCTACCTGAAACACAAAAGTCTGAGATGCAGATTAGTGTGTTTGGGTTGTATCTGGTCACTTTCACTCATATTAAATGTAATCATACTTTATGTTCAGTCCTATCTCATTTCAGGGACCACATTTATCTTGTGCGTCTCTATAAACTCTTTCTGCAGCATCTCCATACTCCGAACCCTGAAGAAGCCACATCCTGGAGATGGAAAGAGGGATGAAATGAATCTTATGAAGAGGAGAGCTTTCTGGACTGTCTTGGTCATCCTGGTGATGACTGTGGTCAACTACCTTCCTATAATAATCGTAACACCCTTGTCAGTGTTTCTTTGCATAAAACACTATTGTATTATATACATAACTTCTTTAATATTGTTAGTTCATGGCAATATTGTCCATCCCCTGCTTTATTTCTCCAGACTGTGCAAACCGTCAGCTGTCAAACAGTCCCGAGCCACTAGACAAGAGAAATAATGTCACTCAGTGGTTCTCATTCAATAAAAAAAATTGGTTATCTAATGTGGAAGCCTGGGGAGAAACAGCAGCTGCCTGCCTCATCTTGCTAGGAAAGTTAGATTATTCTGTTAAAATGTTACTATAGTGCAGGCTATAATGGTAAGAATTGGTCAAACCGGATTCAATATCTGTTACAAAGACAATTCACAAACTGGGATGATGTTTAGGTTGCAAGTAGAAAAATGAAATATATTTTTCATGTGCATTTCAATCTATCTAACCTTCAGTTATACATCCTGAGTCATTAATTATTAACGTAAGCTGAGACTGGTTGGCAGGTGTGTTGGAAGCAATACATTTGCAAACCAATTTTGAATAATGTCTTACAAGTGACAGCAAATTTAAATGTGATAACTTTCAGTCATACCTTTCTAAACTAATATCTTTCAGCGAATGTAAATAAGCTAAAGCATGTTGTGAGGATCTGTGTTCATTCAACTCATTTTCATGATATTCTTTAGAACGTAATGCAAAATAAAGAAAAATAAATCAGTCTGAGGTATTCAAATTGCTAATCTGGAAATTTGCCTACCACCTCTGGTATTTACCGACGTTTAGATTCAAATCTCTTTCATACAATGATAAATACTAAAAACCATTCATTCATTTGGGCTATGATACTAAGATTTTGATGTTGCATATGGAATTTGTCTTTATCCCTTTATGTAACAGAAAATGACTGTTTCATTAAAAAATAAACTTAATGTAGGAAGAACAAATGTGTTAGTCTGTCAAATTTGACAGGTGAACACAATTCTGCTGCTGAATTTCTGGATTTTCTTCAACATAAGAATATTATGCCTACCTATATCAGTGAGCTTTTAAATTTAATCATTATATTTCATTATATTTTATTATTTTATATCTGGTGAAGGACTAACATGACTTCTAAGCTCCCTCCGTAGTAAATTATTCAGTAGCTCTGTCTTCAGCACTGTAATGTCTGTTCTGTCATGAATATTATATCGTGGTTTCACTGTGTATTGGCTGACATGCCAATAAAACTTCACTTGACTTGACATCCTGTGTATGCCGCCCTCGCACTGCGTTGCCAACCAGCCTGCAGGACTAGAC
This sequence comes from Mormyrops attenuatus, assembly GCA_026777985.1. Lineage (NCBI taxonomy): Eukaryota > Metazoa > Chordata > Actinopteri > Osteoglossiformes > Mormyridae > Mormyrops > Mormyrops attenuatus. Next base: position 22,144,302 of record JAODKC010000016.1, on the reverse strand, counting down.
AGCTAGCTAACACTTGGATGGGTGGTTGAAATCCCAATAACTCCACAAGGCATCCTTTTCTTGTTTACTTATTTTTCAACGTCAAAATCACCCTTACCATTTTGTAAAACTGCAATACAATACAGAAGCAAAGGTACATTATTTTTACATAAAATACGTAGTACAGGATTAACTTATCTGTTACGTACATCTTTAGCATTATCTTTAGTCTACAACACAATAGCGAAAGCTAGCATAACTTAACTGCTAAGAATATAAGTCTCACATATCCTAAAGAAACAAAAAAAACTACGGAATTTAGCGTAATCCAAATAATTAATAACAATCCAACATAAACGTCAACTGACAGACAAATAATGTACGGGGCTTAAATTGGAGCTCGCCAATGTTCAGCTGCGTCCAAAACTTGTGATCAATTCCGTACGTTTTACTAAACCTGGACGTACGGATGGAATTACATCCACGCAAATATCCACAAGGTGGCAGCCTCTCCCAAGCTGAGCCCGGCTAAATAGAAATCAAACCCAAATCCAAAACTTCCCTATGAAAGGCAGAATACTGTGCAAAACAGCTCGAAACCACCACCCACGGCCCTGGAATACATGTAGGGAGGTGGATTGAAATACTGATGAAAGGGTTCATTTAAAAATGTTCATCATGTATTAAATACTGTATTATAATGGAAAAGAACCCCCAAAAAATCAAGAACACAGTGACTGTGATACCCAAGCAAATGAGCTAGCACGGTAAAGGCTAGACCTACTGATGAACAGGTTATAGGTAAACTGTTCCCTAAACTGACAACAAATGAGGCAGGAAGGCCTTGTGGAACAAAGGGGACTGTTTGGTTATTATTAAAAACATGGCAGTAAGTGAATCATTAACTCAAGGCGCTTTACCACCGAAGTTCAGGAACCTGGGGCCTCATTTATCAAAGTTGCATGCACACAGAAATATGGTCAAAATGTACGTGAGCGACTTTTTACCAATTTACCAAACAAAACTTGATGAGGGAAAAATGTGTATGTTTACAGAAACTTGGGGACAGGTGAACACAACCTTTTGGACAAATTGGGAAAAGGTGACACCTTGTAAAGCAAAGAACTGCAGGTAAACCAGCTAAGTGACCGTGCGAGTGCCAACAGTTCATATCACCAACTTGGGCTTTTATATGAGACAGTAAATCTAAAAGTGTTGGATTAGTAAATGTAAGATGTTGGCTGGGTAAATCTAAAAGTGGCATTTATTGGTTTACCAGTTTTTGTAAGCTTTGGAAGAATTTAATTTGCCATTTCAAATACTACATCTTGTCATCCCATTAATCGAAAATATCTGTAATTGTATCCAGTTGCACTAAATGTGAATCGCTTTGTCTGGTTTGCACAAAAATTATTGCAGTGCCGGGCAGACTGGGGCATCGTGAGAGCGGCGAATGAGGAGGAGACTTGCTTGTCGGGAAGAACACTCTTTTATTACAGTTCTTAACAGGACTGACGCAGGCATCCAATAAGCACCAAACCAAACATACTAGCGAAAAACAGGGAGGTTAGACGCCAAACTGTATGGTACACACATGGTGGGTAATTTACACAAGACACGCGAGAATCGGACAGGGTGCACATAAGACACGGGCAAACATACACGCCACAACTGGGAAATACAACTATTAACACAAGCTATAACAATACAATAAGGGGCTATTTACAATTGCCCACGTGTATGCTGGGGTATGCTGATACTACAGTATGTTTCCTTGCACTGTGGGTGACCATGGAGCGTTGTCCCGTTTTCCTAATATAATTGGAGCAATCGACTACACTGGCATTGCGATAAGGGCACCTCAAATCAAAGTTTATTTATCAAATACGCAACAATACGGCATGCAGAAGTAGATGCAGACAAATGAGTGAAATGAGTGCTAATTAAGGTACTTTTCTAATTTGGCAAATTGACATTGATAAATGTAGTAGCTCAATGGTCTAGGTCAGCCTACAGTCCGTTCATTTTGAGGTTCATGTACCACATCAGTATCCCCTGACTGCTTTGGAACAGCACAGCAGTACTGCTATTTTCTTTTCCCGGCTGGCTGAATGCTGTGTACTTCAAGCAACCTCTCTCTGTCTCTCTCTCTCTCGTTAACCCCCCCCCCCCCCCCCCCATCCTCACTTGATCACACACCCCAAGCACCATGGATGCTCCTTGCAGCAATTTCAAAATGCAGCAGCTCTAATTATCATAAGGAGCAGTAAGTGTGTAAGTGTGAACACATAACCCCTGCTCTTAGTTCCCTGCACTGGCTTCCTGTTAGGTTCAGAACTGACTTCAGAGTTCTACTGCTTACAGGCTTATAAGGGATTTAATGGTCTAACACCTGCCTGCCTAACAGAACTACTTCACATTCACAAGCTGCATCCTCCACTCAGATCACAGAACACAGGCTTCCTGTTCATTCCATATATAAATAAAATAACAGTTAGCAGTAAAGCCTTCTGACGGGGGGCCCCTACATTGTGGAATGGTTTACCAGCTCATGGTCAAGATGCTGTATTGGTTTCAGTCTTTAAATCTTGACTGCAGACCTATTACAGTTGAGCTTACCCACAACTTAACACATCCATCCATCCATCTTCTACTGCTTTTCCGGGTCGGGTCACGGGGGCAGCAGTCTTAGCAGGGAAAGCCAGATTTCCCTCTTCCCAGCCACTTCGTCCAGCTCTTCCAGGGGAATCCCGAGGGGTTCCCAGGCCAACCGAGAGACATAGTCCCTCCAGCGTGTCCTGGGTCTTCCCCGGGGCCTCCTCCCAGTGAGACATGCTCAGAACACCTCACCAGGGAGGCGTCCAGAAGACATCCTGACCTGATGCTCGATCCACCTCATCTGGCTCCTCTCGATGCGGAGGAGCAGCGGCTCTACTCTGAGTCCCTCCCGAATGACCGAGCTCCTCACCCTATCTCTAAGGGAGAGCCCAGCCACCCTGCGGAGGAAACCCATTTCGGCCGCTTGTGTTTGCGATCTCGATCTTTCAGTCACTACCCACAGCTCATGAGCACAGGTGAGGGTAGGAATGTAGATCAACTGAGAGCTTTGCCTTTTGGCTGAGCTCCTTCTTCCCCATGACAGACCGATGCAGCGCCCGCATTACTGCTGCTGCCGCACCAATCCGCCTGGCGATCTCCCGCTCCATCCTTCCCTTGCTCGTGAACAACACCCTGAGATACTTAAACTCCTCCACTTGGGGAAGGACCCCCTCCCCGACCCAGAGAGAGCAGTCCACCCTTTTCCGGCTGAGGACCATCGTCTCGGATTTGGAGGTGGTGATTCTTATCGCAGCCGCTTCACACTCAGCTGCGAACTGTCCCAGTGAGAGCCAAAGTTCATGGTCTGATGAAGCCAACAGAACCACATTATCTTCAAAAAGCAGAGACCTAAACCTGAGGTCACCAAACCGGACACCCTCAACGCCCTGGCTGGACCTAGAAATTCTGTCCATAAAAGTTATGAACAGAATCGGTGACAAAGGGCAGCCCTGGCAGAGTCCAACCCTCACCAGAAACGAGTCCGACTTACTGCCGACAATGCGGCCCAAACTCTGGCACCGGTCGTGCAGGGACCGAACAGCCCTTATAAGGAGGCCCGGCACTGCCTCCGATGTCCACGCAATGCGTGTCAACCAGGACAGCCCTGGACCATCCAGAGGCTTGAGGAACTCCGGGTAGATCTCATCCACCCCCGGGGCTCGGTCCTCCATCAACGAGGAGCTTTTTAACCACCTCAGTGACCTCCGCCCCAGAGATAGGGGAGTCCACCCCCAAGTCCCCAGACAGGCTTGAGGTGTATTGAGGTGGAAGTATTCTTTCCACCGACCCACAGCGTCCCGAGCTGAGGTCAGCAGCGCCCCATCCCCACCATAAACAGTGTTGATGCTGCACCACTTTCCCACCCTGAGCCGCTGGATGGTGGACCAGAATCTCCTCAAAGCCGTCCGGAAGTCATCCTCCCACACCCGAATTTTTCCCTCAGGAACCGCCAAAGCTGCGTTCTGTTTGGCCCACCGGTACTCATCAGCTGCCTCTAGAGTCCCACAGGCCAAAAAGGCCCAAGAGGACTCCTTCTTCACCTTGACGGCATCCCTCACTGCCGGTGTCCAACAGCAGGTTCAAGGATTGCTGCCGCGACAGGCACCAACCACCTTATGGCCACAGCTCCGGCCAGCCGCCTCCACAATGGAGGCGCAGAACATGGCCCATTCGGACTCAATGTCCCCCACCTCCTCCAGGACTTGGCTGGAGGTAGGAGTTTAAGCTCCTTCTGACAGGGGATTCTGCCCGACCTTCCGAGTAGATCCTCAGTATACACTTAGGCCTGCCAGGCCTGACTGGTTTCCTCCCCCACCAGCGGAGTCAACCCACCACCAGGTGGTGATCAGTTGACTACCCCTCTGGAGCTACCCCTCTCCTCACCCAAGTGTCCAATACATGCGGCCGGAAGTCCAATGCCAAGTGCACATATGGACACCCATATGTTTGAACATGGTGTTCATTATGAATAATCCGTGACAAACACAGAGGTCCAATAACAAAACAATGCCGTTCCTCCCAATCACGCCACTCCAGGTCTCACTGTCATTGCAGTGACCCGCGTCCGGGCGAGGGAAAATGTGAATCTATGTCATTTTTCATCATAAGGGGTCTAATGTTACTTTCAATTAATTCTTATATTTCCTGTTTTGTCATTGACCCCCTGTGGTCCCATTATTTTCTGGATTCCCCTTTTATGTTCTATTTTTGTTTAATAAACCCCTGTTTGTCTTGGAGTCGTAAGTGGATTGTCATCTTTTTCCTGCCTGTGCCATGCCGTGCCCTGACATGTTCCCAGATCAGTTCCTTAGATAATGCACCAGAGACCCTGTGTTTTGAAGTTGAATGCATACTTTCCTGATCCTTTCCTTAGTCTGGTTACCATTAACCCTGTGATTGGGAGTGGAGTTCTTTGCTCCTAATACAGTTCCATACTATAAAGAATCATACAGCCCATCTATGGAGATGGATGTATCGGGGCCCAAATCAGTTCTTTTAATAGAATGTACCATGTACCCTGAATGTAAAGGTGTTAGGCTCTGTTCACTGATCATTTATTATAATGAATCATGCCCGTTTGGAGATGGAAATGTCTGATCTCAGATCAAATTCTGTAGTATAATGTATCATAGACTCTGTGCAGATTAGTTAATATTTCTGTTTCCAGATCACATCCTTGCTGTAATGTACTATACATCCTATGTTTGGAGATTGATGTGTCTGTTATTAGATCAGTTCCTTTGACCCTGTGCTCTTATCCTAGGGTACGTTCTCAATTCTGTACAGCTCTGCATGTAATGTGATACTTTAAGCCTCTTATGTATTTTGATCCATATATTCCTTGAAAAAGATATTATCAGGTTTGTGTTTCTTATATTTTCTTCTCATAGTGACAGAATGTGCATAGGTTAAAATCCCTCTCTATAGCTATCCAGTCCAGATCAGAATTCACATTCTTCCAGTGATAGTAAAGTTTGGCTATTTCAAATGACATGCTATATAATCTAACACCTGGTAATCCTAGACCTCCGTTTGTCTCTGGGCGAACACATCTTAGTCATTTTGATCCAAGATTTTTTCCCTTCCCAACAAAAATATTTTACTATAGTCTCATACTGTTTAAATACCCTTTCTGGAATATTCAATGGAAGCATCATAGCGAGATAATTAACTTGAGGCGCCACTACCATTTTAATAACATAATTGCAATGGTTTCCATTTGTCCATATTAAGCTTAATTTTGTTCAATAAGGGTTCAAAATTCAAAATTATTATTTCAACGATACATAAACTCAACTTAATACCAAGATAGGTCATTCCCGATGGCAACCATCTAAATCCAAACTTAGTCACTGTATCCGACTGACATGACGAAGAGAGCGACATCGCCTCTGACTTAGACCAGTTAACTTTATATCCAGAAACAACAGAGTATGCTTCTATTATTGAGGGTAAAGAGATTAATGGATCCCTAAGTATTAGTAAAATATCGTCAGCATATAACATCAACTTATGTTCCTTCTCTGCCATTTTTACTCCCTTAATGTCTGGGTTCATTCTAATCATGGCTGCCAATGGTTCCAGAAAAATCATAAATAATCAGGGAGAAAGAGGACACCCCTGACGAGTTCCCCTTGTTACCTTAAAGTATGATGAGATTATACCATTTGTTTGCACTGCAGCTTTGGGATGTTTGTACAGTAATTTAATCCATGAAATAAAGCCTGGACCAAATCCAAAGGACGAAAGGGCCCATAGGAAAGGCCATTCAACCCTGTCAAAGGCTTTCTCTGCATCCAGGGAGAGTGCTGCTGCTGGGAGGGTTTCTGCAGATGAGTACCACATCAGGTGTATCAATCTTCTCAAGTTGTCAGATGAAGATCTGCCTATGACAAATCCCACTTGATCCATATGAATAATGCTTGGTAATACTTTTTCTAAATGTGTAACTAAAATTTTTGACAAAATTTTACTATCTACATTAATGAGGCTCACGGGCCGGAAATTGGATGGATCAGTCGCATCCCTGCCTTTTATAGGAATTAGCGAGATTAAAGCTTCATTAAGGGTGTCAGGTAACAATCCCTTTTCAAAAGATATATACGTTTGTCAATATAGGTGTTATTATATCCATATATTTTTTATAATATTCCACCGTGAATCCAACCACACCTGGAGATTTTCCTGCTTTCATAGGTAATATAGCATCTCTAACCTCCTTCTGAGATATTGGTGCGTCTAAAAGAGTGACTTGTTCTTGTCCTAACTGTGGTACTGTAAGTGCAATTTGGTAAAAAAAACTGTTGAAATTCCTCCTGATTTAGAATAGTTTGTGATGTATAAAGTTGTTCATAAAACTGTCTAAACATCCCATTTATTTCTTTGTTGGTAGATACCAACGTGTCCCCACTTCTTATAGCAGGGATTATATTACAAGCATCTCACTGTTTGAGTTGTCGAGCTCATAACTTGCCTGCTTTCTCCCCTCCTTCATAATACTTGTCCTTAACCTGAAAAGCGCACATTCCACCTTTTCGTTATATATTTCATGCAATTGTATTTTACATTTACATAGATCCTGATACTTTTTCTCAGAATATGATCTTGCTAACTCTTTTTCCAGCAAACAGATTTTTGTTTCAACCCCCATTATTGATTCCAAATTTACCTTCTTTAATTTGGCTGCTTGGGCAATGCATTTACCTCTTATGTACGCTTTGGATGCCTCCCACACTGTCGCCAACTTCTCTGTTGATCCTATATTAGGCTGAAAGAATAATTTCAGGTCCCTAGCCAGAAAATAACTGAATATTTCATCCTGTAGCATTGCGGTATTCATCCGCCATCTTCCCCTTCCCTTTGCTTCAGTATTAAGGTTAATGTTCATTTCAACTGAAGCATGATCCGACAATGCTATAGAAACAATTTTGCAATCCATGACCTGTTCAACGATAGGCTTTGAAATCAAAAAATAATCTATCCTGGAGTGTGACTTCTGGCTGTGGGAAAAGAAAGTATACTGTCTTTCATTTGGGTATATCAATCTCCAAATATCAACTAGGCCCATGTCTTCAATTAGCATGTTTATAGCAGCTCTGTCTCTGGGTATTGAGATCTGTTTATTTAAACTTCGGTGGAGAGTGTCCTCTATAACCTGGTTAAAATCCCCTCCTAAAATAATGTGCCCTCAGAAATTTTGAGCTTGGAAGCAGCCTGCCATGCAGTGTAGCCTTCTGCCAGCAGAACCAGGATTAAACCAGGATATAAAAATGCAGATTTTTTTAATAACAAAATATAGTGGTATCTTATTTTTTCCAGAGCTGTATGCGTTGTCTTTAATAGGAGAGCAGTAAGGGATGATGGAAAACTGACACATCCCTTAGAACTTGTAAAAATGGCAAATAAAGCTTGATTTCATTCCATTTCATTACCAGTGGATTACATTTCCCTTAATATAATGTAACATACATAATATCCTTGAGGGTGGACGTTTGTGATGCCAAATTAAAAACCAAGTCCATAGAACAGTAAATGCAGATAAACATTTATGGTTATTAGACTGCATTATCGATTTCTTATACGCTGCCGCGATTACATGAATTACACATGTAGAACTGAAACAAACGTCCAGCGGATCAGCACATCTGGATTGCACCGGGTTGCATCAACGGCCCTGTTGTAATTAACCATAAACTATTCCGGGGGCGGACGAGTTTACGGGGGCTAGTACATAATCAGTAAACATCCCCAAGGTATCATTAATAGGATAATTTAACATTGAATTTATTAAATCAGCACGGTAATCTCCCTTGTCAATGAACATTAACAATAATCCCAAATACCGAGATATCCAAGAAACCCCTGAAACTCGTGAATGGTTCCGTCCGTTTCCAAGCTGCGCTTTTCGTTCTCCCCCGCCCCCTTGTTAGGGCTGTCAACGGCGATGACATTTTGAAACGTTATTTTTTAATGTTTGGACTGACAAAAATGGCTGGAATACGAGACAAAGACGGGATATACCAGGGCACGCCGTCTGCGGTCAGGTAAAACACCGAAATGTCTTGACAGTTATGTTTTACCATACCATTTCGGGAAATGGAGCACGGTGTTTTTTTCTCTCCCCGCCACATATCAGTCACCCGGACAGCTTCGTGCCGGTCATTCTACGGCTGTTTTAGTGGGGTTTTATAGGCTCGAGGCTCTTCCATACGGATTAAGGCGTATTAACGGGGCTGTTTTAGATGCGTGTTAACAGGGTAGGTGGCTGTAACAATGCCGGCATGCTGGGCGGCTCTGCCCCGCAGCCCGTCGTGTTGTCGGCCTCACGGTTACCTTTACGTCGTTATCCGTCAGTCACTTTGTGTATAAATCACCCTGGCAACGCGTCGGCTCGCGCTTGTCCTTATTTAGTATCGTTATAAATACATAAAAATTAAAAATGTTTAATGACGACGTAAACTGAATAAAATTGTATGCGATTGCATGGAATACAAAGAAGGTGTTTTACTTTGCCGTTGATTTCTCCCCCCCCCCCTGGTTTACTTGCTATCGATATATCTGTTGCTTTAAAATCTTGCCCATCCTTTCCAGTCTCAGATCGTGTTCCCAATATCAGACTGCCACGGTTATGGTTTAATTAGGTATTTTTTGGCACTTGGTTTTTCAGCGTATCTCCTGGTAAAATAGGTTCGTTTTACAATACTGCACTATATGCTTTACTGTTTGGTGTCTAAGTTGCAGGAATACAAGAAGCAACATTGGTGACGAGCGTTAATCTGTTTTTTGTAAACATTTCCGGTTCAACTTGCTTTACATAAAATTTGAAAAGTTTTGAAAAGGAATCAACGACAACGGAAGTGCAATTAAAACAGTAACATTATTATCAATACTATCTGAAGTATAATATGTAGACCAGTTTAAATGAGTGAAAATATGTATCAATATAAAATTGCATGGCCATCCTCTGCCTTGGGTTTGTTAAAACACCCAGTATTACCTTTGTGCACTGCAATTATAACACAGAAACCCAAATCAATTTATTTCGTATTCCTGTTCACTTAATTACATTTCCCGTTTGCACAGCTGAATTTAAACTGTATTTTAACTTAATGTGAAGGAACCCATTGTGATTTAAGACATCTTGTGATTTAAGATGAATTAAAATAGCTGACATATTTGTGCCTCGCAAAAGAATGGGTATATGGGTAAAAGACACAGCTAAATGTTAATATTTTTTGTTAAATTTGCTAAATTGAAATTGTTTTTCAAGCACATAGTCTTATTAGAAATGTGTGTCAAATCAATCAATTGATCACCTATAAAACCTGAAAGAAGGAAGCAGTTGTGTGGAGTCTTCTGAGTCTAATGACAGTTTCAATGTGTTTTGTTGTACATTTTAATAGTGGGAGAAATCAAGCCTGCCATTGCCTGGAAAGTTCAGAGGAAATGCTGTCATTCAAATGGACAGTCTGTGATTACTAGAAAAATATGGCAGTACTATGGCCAAAATTATCCTGCCTGGATGTAATGTCAGTGACCAGGCATGGCACTGATGCAAAGGGTTTTATACCAGCCAACTAACAAAGAACATACTTGTTATGACACCGAGTCATTGACATTGTCTGTTATCAGAGGATGTACACAACCATAGATAGATATGTACAGATAGATATAGAAACATGCACACAGTACACTATAGAGATATAAGATAATTTATAGAAGCAAAAGACAGTAAACATAAGAGACATGAGTGAAGTGCAGGGTGGCGCTCACACTGAGAATAGGCGCTGTCAGGTACACTCTGAGAATTGGTCATGAAAACAATGGGCATGTTGGAAGGGCCAGCTTCCTGACTGAAACTCCTCCTGGTCCCAACAAGCTTTGTATTCATTACGCTGCCGTATTTCCGACCCCCTAGCTTGTGGGACAGGAAGCTTATCCAGTGAGCTGCGGTCTTCCCCTAGGTCCCCCGGTGTGAATGGCTGGGCCAGAGCTGCAAGGCTCCCCTTACTGTAATAGTAATATGATATATTCTTGGCTCTGAGAGGACCTGGTGTGCAGAAACAAAAACAACCTCCACTCCCTAAATGAGATAAGCACAGGAGGTCCTGAGACCTTAACATAAGCACTGGGGTCCTCGTTATTTTTAGGCTCAAAGAACTGTAGAGTTTGCACAGAGAATAAAAAGTTTCAGAACACTGATGTTGTAGTAACCCATTGTGAGTAATGAGTGTGTTATAAGTCTTATGTATGATTATGGTCTTCGGTGTACGTGAACTGTTGAAATAAGGAAGAATTTCTTTTTGGTTCCAGCTGATTTTGTTCTCTTTTGAATTCTGTTAAAAATCTAAATGTACCTCAGGAGTACCATTGTGTTTTTATCTGTTTTGCTTGATGCTGTGAATTTGAGGCTCAAATTAAATGTGACAAGTACTGCAAAAGAAAGAGTTGCCAAGGCTGCACTTTAAGTTTAGATAAGTTTGATGAAAAATGTCCAATAATTACAAACTATGTAAAAGAAAAAACAGACCAGAACAGCATAAAATCTTATTTAATTTATTGTTGGCAGAATGCAAGACTAGCACATAAACAAATATTAGCTCTGCTGTTGAACATTATAACTAAAAATGTTATATTTTCACACTTTAAATTTTATATTATATATATTTAGCTTAGAGATACAAAGGAGTATTACTGAGCTGCGTTCACTGTAGTCTTCTGTGAACAGTATTTTAAGACTTTTGAGCTTCTTGTCTAGGACACAAAGGCAGATTGTGGACTTCCTGACAGGCCTGTTTTGACAGTGTTGCTTACTGTACAGTAGCTTCTGTATACATAAGAGTGCAGTGTCACTCTGTTTGCACCACTCTGTGTCTGGTCACGTCACGTCTGCCCAACCGCTTTCCTCCCCTGTAGTTCCTTACGCCTACGTCACATCCAGTCCATCCTGCGGGGCAGTGGTAAATCCATTCCTGATGGAATTCTATGCTCTCTAGGTGAGTCTCTTTTTCCTGTATACGATGATGTTGAGTAATTCAGTGTTTTTTCATTGGCTCCGCTGATAGTATCTTTGAACATACCGACGGCAATTGGTTAATGCTAGCTTTATTGATAGTTAACATGACAGAATTCAATTTTATCTCATCCAGGACTCAAACTTGTTACCTTTCTAATCACTGCTGCCATAGATGTCCAGCCACATTTGAATTTCACAGCTTTCTGAGATTTTCATTATTTTGTTCACTGTTCAGCTGCCTCAGCCTGCCATATCTCCTGACCTGGAGGTGTGAGGCAGAGGTGCTAATGACAGCTGTCCCTTACTCACACTTTTGTGAAAACATCCAGTTGTGCATAGTTCCGCCATCTAGTGGTTGACTGAATTAAATACAATTAGATCCATCCCATGATGTCTTTGAAGAACAGACTGTAGAAATTTTCAGTTTCTTTATTACGGAGCCCCTGAAGGGACCTGTGCAAAAAAAAAATGAAAAAGGATCTTACTTCCGCGAAAGTAAGTCGTGCGCACGCAAAATTATCTCGTACGCCCGGCAAAGAGCCTTTTATTTTTTTGCACAGGTCCTTCAGGGGATCCGTACTTTATTGACTTCGGTTGCTACATTTGAATTATATCACCATATATTACAAATTATGTACTTTTCTTGTTAATGCTCTGTCACACTCTGATAATAAGATGTGTGATCTGACATAAATGTTCATCCAAATTCTCAGCAATGTAATGTATGCTCTGGTGTAATTATGGTCTATTAATGAAGAGCACAAAACTTGGTAGAATGTGCACATGCGTGAGCCTTTTGATGCAGTATAAAGTCAGTGTAATGTCCTTGTTCTCTGCAGGCATTGACAGCAGATACAACCTGGGATGCAATGAGCTGGCCAACTACTTGTTCTTTGGCTTGTACAGGCAAAACCACTTGGACTTAAACTTCTCAGAATTCTTAGAAGAACTACTAGATGGTATGAATCCCTCACCTTTCACCTACACTGTCAGTACAATCTTAAATGCGCCACAGCAATAAGGATGGTCGTGACTGGGACTCGTGCATGATGCCCCTCACTGGTTACATGTTTACAGTGAATCAGTGTGCAGTGCGTTTATGCACTCAGATTTTTTTTTTTTGTAACATTTTCTGTTCCTAGCTGTGTAGACAATAATTCATAATTAATTTAATCAGTCAAGTTTATTTATTTGTTAGTTTGCTTATTTTTAAAGACTGGCTCACATGTGTTTGCACGAAAGCTAATACTGAATGTGGTGTTGGCAGTTCCAGCCATTGGTAAAGCTCGTTTAGAAAGTGAAAGTCGATGTCAGTGAATACCTCAATCCCAGTTTATAGCCTAAAAAATGTTCAGCTTTCAGGTTAAGGAAAGCTATGAATAATTTACTGTACTATACTCTGATTACTTCAGCTAAGCATAATGCATTGTTACCGCTTTCCTTACCAGATGTGATCCTTCTCATCAAGGCTGACAGCGTACACCTGTATTGTAACCCAGTTAATTACACCTCCCTTCTGCCATACATCTCCCACTGGAGAAACCTGCATATCCACTGTATGACTGAGGCAGAGGTAAGCAAGAAAATCTCATCATATCTAGTCATTAAAATTTAATATAAAAACTGTTATCACTTCATGGAACACATACCAAAACTTACCAAAACAAAAATTACTTCATGCATGTCGCTTCCAGTAGTTAGTGAAATATCACCTGCTACAGTACATTCTAGTACTTAGTCATTTCCTCATTTCCAATCAGCATTTGCATGTGAAGGATGTACTGCAGGGGTGTAATGGTACACAAAATTTGGTACAGACTCCGGGTTTCAGTTCCTGGTTCAGTGTAATTTCGGTATAGCAAGGAAAACAATTTATATTGAAATTAATTATTGTTAAATTTGCAAGTAGAAACTCAATTAGAAATAGTTTTAAAGCCAAAGGAAATATGTCTCTCAACATGTCTGAGTAACAAAACTTGAATAACAGATGCATGTTAGCACATAGTAAAAGTAAATATGTAAACTCATAAAATGTGTGTGTATGCGTGTGTGTATAAAACATCACAAGAATCATAATGAACTTAAAAAAAAACACCTTAAATGCCATGGGGAGACTGACTTTCTGCTATGCTCTGGTTGTACACACACTCGGATGATATTTTCTCAAATGAACTAGTGCATCGGATGTGTTTGCAGCAACATATCCGAGTTTGGTATTACAGACCCGACAGACAGTCGTGGTCTTATCAACTACTCTGGAGCTGGTTTAATCTATCGGGAAACTTAAATGTTGCAAAATGTCCAGTTATGACTGACTTTAACTTGCATTACCAATAGCCAACTCACTCACAATTAGCATAATGTTTTATGTTGCAGTCGTAGACACACTCAGATGATCGTCTCAAATGATTTAGCACGTTGGATGTGATTCCAGCAACATATCCAAGTTCAGTACAACGGACAGTTTTGGTCTTGTCTGATCTCTCTCTGGTGTTGACGTTTTTTTTTTAAAATGGGAAATCAAAATGTTCCCAAAGCGCCAATTATAACTGTTACCAGCGTTGGCTGTAGCCAACTCAGAGCCACAATTAACAAAGTGTTTTTTGTGTTGAACATTGTGAATTTAGGTTCCGTCCATGTCAATAAATGTATTCACTTGTCTCACTGTGCATTCCAAACTGAAAATGATAGACTGAACAGTGTATAATAATTATGTGTACTGTTACAGCCCTATTACTGAACCATTTATTACATTTTTAATTTCAGCATGTTGTTTTTAACAGGTTTTTAATGTCTTCTCCAGCCCACAGAGTTTGGCGATTGTTTACTCGAAGGACGTAAGAGGATCACAGCCTTTTCTTAGCTTTAGAGAGTATTCTTGCTAGGTGCCTCTTTCGGGCTGTTGAAATTTCCTCTTAGGTTTCTAGATCAGGATAAATTTCAAACCCCATAGACATTGAATTATAGTGTAGTAGTTATTTTAGTTATACTGCAGACACAAATGGTCTTTACTGTATTGACATCCACTGTTGCTTCCTTATATCAAGGTTCAAGGTTACTTTATTGTCATCAGCAGCTTCATACATGTACAAAGAGTGATGAAACAATGTTTCTCCATGGCCCTGGTGCAACATATAGTACCATACAGTACACAGTAAAAAATCACAGTAATAGGGCGTGCAAACAGGCAGTAAATAAATAGTGCAGAGATATTATGTGTTAACAATGATAACTGCAAAAGATTTCAATTGTCATTAAGTGTAATCAGTTGTATTAAGCTACATGCATATTACGTCACAATTTGTGTGTAGCGGTCATTTTACCAGGGATTGTTGAAGACTATGAAGCTCATATGTACATACCATAAGTAGCCAAACGTGTGTGTAAAGGCAGGTGTCCCAATACTATTGGCAATATAGTGTATAACAGGTGCAGTACACAAGAAAGTTCTATGTTAAAGAAGGTTTTATATAAACAAAATTTATATGAAGCAAATATTCAGGACCATAAAAAGCTGAAGCATTTCTTTATAACATTTGAAGGAAATAATCTTCCACCACAGTTCACCATAAAGTCTAAATACATGCGCAATGAGCCACAAATTCTTAAATTAATTATCATGATGCGTGATTTTCCCGCTCTGTCTTACAATAGGGTACCGAACATAAACTCAAAGAGACTTTTTTAGATATGCACTCAAAAAATAAAAATGGGACCAGCTGCTGTGACACATGTAATATGTAACGTCAAGTTCATCCATCTGTTCACCCATTTACACAAGCTCGGTGGCTATAAAACTCATACATTTAGCTGATACAAATTAATTTACCATTAGGAACAAAAGTTGTGAATGAAGCCGCTAATGAAATCTTAAATATATGACAGACCACAATATTCCACTGCCTGAGCATGCCTGTTGAAATGAACTAATATGCCACTAGCAGGCTAGCAAGTTAATTCATACGTTCTTGAGCACAGCACTGCTGTTTGCTAATCACTCTAATTTTCTGTCCTATACTGACATTCTGTGAGCAATATAGGCCTATTTTATGACATGCTTTATGTTAAGGAAATTTGCACTAATCACCAAAGTGGCTTCATTCTTTGGACTGAAAAAGAAACTTAGATTTGGGTTTATCTTGCTGCCGATGTTACTTGTTCCCCGGTAAAATGGCCTCCTCCTCGTTTTCATTTATGCTACTTTGGACAATGACGTCAGCTTAGCACAACCCATTCTCATAATTGTAATACGTGAAACCTTAGACACTGTGTTGAAGAACCTGCACATAGTGACATAAACATTCTTTCATAAATATATGAAATAATTAAGTACTTTGGTGCAGAGTAGTTGGAGTGCAGGTATATGGTGTGGCATGTGGTGTGATCATCAGGAAATGGGTGGTAGCACATGTGTGACACGCTGTTTCATCCATCTCTCACATGCAGTATGAGGATGAGGAAGCTGCAGAGGAGTTCAAGATCTTCAGCTTTGTGAAGATGGTGCAGGACTGCAGTCACATCGGGGTGCCCTACAGCTCCCAAGGTAATACATATACAGTGCTAATTCTGTAAAAATATTGCAGATTTATTGATTTTATAACAAACTTTATTCATTTGTGTACATCAAAAATTTGTGTTTAGTATCCCTTTGGAAGCTAGTGACTACAAATGGCAAGGACAGAACGGAATGAGTCAGTCAAAAAAATTATGACCCTTAATAAAATGAAAATTTCTGTGCAGAAAATATGTGCAAATGTGTAAATATTGCTTGTTAATGGGCTTTTGTGAGGAAAACAATTCTTTTGAACCATTTTTTCCAGAATTAAGCTTCCCAAAACTTTCTGTGAGCACTGTTCATGAAAGGTTAGGAACCATCAACAGGAACAGCTATGTAAATAGGGCTGTTGGCACTTCAGCACTGTGTGAAAGTTACAGGACACACAGGCAGCGTACCTGCATGTTTCCGGCCTTGTAATGGACAATGTGTGACATTTCAGGATACGTGCAGAAGTTTGACATGTTCCTTGTGGAGAAGTGGCCAATCATTCAAGCCTATGCCCTGGAGGGCATCGGGGGTGGGGGATTTTTCACCACGAAACATAAGGTACCTTCCTTCCGCCTATGGCTACAAGCTGCTATACATGCTGCTTAATCTGCTTTGGATACGCATGATAGAAAGATTAGAACAGCAGCACTTCCAACCAACTGATCATTTAAAAAAATAAAATTTCTTCTATCTTGACTCTATAATAATAAATTGATACTTTATTGATCCCCATTGGTAAATTCTCTGTTCACGCCTCCCTCAACTCAGCTCTTACTCTGTAGAGTTAGTTGTCCGCGAAGGGCAGCCGCCTGTAGCGGCGCCCAGGGAGCTGGGGGTTAAGGGCCTTGCTCAAGGAGCCGCAGACATGCTGAGGCTGGGTTTGAACCGGCGACCTTCTGATTATAGGCACACAGGCTCCGCTCACTGAGCCACACAGATTTATCGCTGACTTAAGCATAGATAGGTATTACTGTATGAACTTGAGTTGTTTCAAAATGCAGCAAACACTTAGCTATTATACAAGGGCGTGAAGCCAGTTTCTGTCATTAACATAGAAAAGGTTGCTTATTTGCTGTAGACACTCAGACCCAATGTTGGGGAGTAACTTTTTACACGTAACAGCGTTGCGTCATGAAATTACAAAATAAAATGTAAATGTAATAAAATGTAATTGTAATATGTTACTCAGAAAAAACATGTAGTTAAATTACAGGTACTAGTCAAAATGTTACTGATTACAAAGGGTTAAATCCGAATATATTATTTTCAGTAAGAAAGCTTATATGTAGAATGTAATGTTCATTTTGCTGCTTTGCGTCTTTTTGCTGTGCAGGAGTGCCTTCCTTTGGCATATTTCCAGACAGCACCGGTCAGCAGAGCTGTTGGGGCTGTTCAGCATTGTTGGCCAGTTTAAAAATTTGTTAGAAAAGTAATCAAATTTAATAAGTTCTATTACTTTGATGAAGTAATAAAAATAGTTACATTACTTTTTTATTAGGTGACTAGTAACTTTAACTTATTACATTTCAAAAGTAACCTTCCCAACACTTCTTGAATCGTAGAAAATAGATCATGATGCCCACAAGCCTCTTCCAGATATAGTGATAACATTTCAAATTTACCATGAGCTCTAACTGTCTAATGGGTTCTGTTCACTCAGAATGCAAAGGTGGAATTATGTTATAATCCACTTTTCTTGTTGCTTGGGTTTTGAGTTGATTGACATGAGTGAGAAGCTCTGGCAAACGTACAGCAGAATGGATCCTATTTCCCTGGACATCCTGCTGACAGAGGTAGGCCAACTAGTGTATTCATGGTTACTCTGCAAAGGCGTACAATGCTGTTTTGGCCAGCAGGGGGAGACAATCTCCCCTGCAGTCTGGAACACCCACCAAAATCAAAACTCCAGAAGTTTGTTCTTTGCTACAAAATTTTTGAGTCAGTAAAATTCCATGAATGTACATTCTGATACACATTATAAAATAGCTGGTAAGTGACACACCCTGCAAAAGAATATCTACCCCATCTTTTGCTCTTCAGGATTTGGTGACATTTGAGAAACAGTGGACCAGCTTTTTCTCCAGCTTTGCTATAGAGAGCTACTCAACCATCTTGGAGCTTTCTGAAGCCCAGGCCGGGGAGGTAAAGTAATTTATATGTCAGGCCCTTGGTCTCAAAGGGATTTTCGTGGAATAGATTATGTTTGTATTTATGTCTGTGGCAAAACATCTTCACTACCAGAGGTACTTTAATTTTGTAAAAGCCTCTCCTACCACAGTTTTGGGGATCCTCTCATTCACAACTACTTTGTGTAGTGATTTGATTTGTGTTGAGGTGGAATTTGGACTAATCTAACTGTCTTGCTCCACAGTAAAGTTGTAACAGTACACAAAATTCACAGTTCAGTATGAGCCGTGATTTTGGATTCACAGTTTGGTACAATTTTGATACAACAGGGAAAAAAGAATTTATTATAAAATTTGCAAACACAAAGAAAATTAAGAACATCTGTAACCCAAAGGCACTGCGTTTGTCAACGTGTCCATAACAATGCCTAAGAGATGCTTATGTGTATATTGTAAGCATAAATATGTAAAATAAATGAATAAAAAATATAACACCATAACACTTATAATAAAGTAAATAAAAAAATTGCCTTAGATGCCACAGAAAGACTAACTTTCAATGGCAGTTTCTGCCTTGTTGCAATCGTACACACACCCAGATGAGTTAGCACGTTGGATGTGTTTCGAGTAACATATCCAAGTTCAGTACAACGGAGCCAAAAGACAGTTTTGGTCTTGTCTGATCTCTCTCTGGTGTTGACGTTTTTTTTATTGGGAAATTAAAATGTTCCCGAAGCGCCAATTATGACTGTTACCAGCGTTAGCTGTAGCCAACTCACAGCCACAATTAACAAAATGTTTTCCGTGTTACACATCTGTTTGTGAATTTAGGTCCTGCCCATGTCAAATGTATTCATTCATTTCATTGTGCGTACCAAACTGAAAGTGGTGCACCGAATGGTACATAACAAATACATGTACTGTGACAGAGCTACTCCACATACATCCATGTAATCAAAGCACCATGGACTGTCAAGGATTTCCACATTTTCACATTAGGGTTCAACTCTGGACTTTGACTGAGTCAGAGAGGGAGCTTTGTCTTCTTACACTCCAGTTTAGCTTTGGAATTTTCATTTCTGTTTTACCAGTGCATCTCATTGTTATCACTCTGAGATAGGCCATCCCTGGTAAGGAATTAAACTGCGAAAGATAGCCTTGAAAGAGCTATCGTGTTAGAGTTAGAAGAAATATTCAGAAATGTCCAGAACACTTCACAGTTATGATATTTCTCTGCAGAAGACTGAAATGTCTAAAAACTGGGCAAAAATGACGGGAAGTGACTACAGGAAAATATTTTTCAGCCAGCTAGAGAAAACCTCACCTATCATTCAGATATGAAGTCAAACGCCATAGCTGCGCTGGAGTGATTCATGCATAAGGAACGGCATGACCTTCACTGTCTTCGTCAAAATTTGTGAATTAACGGAAAGATTTGAAAAAGCCTGCCAAGTGGTGGACAGATCTGCCTAGAAAAAACTGTACAAAGTTAAAAAGAGAAAAAAACAATGCATACCTACAGTTCAAACGTGGTCCCTCCAAATTCAAGTATATTTCGGTCAATTAATTGCCAGTCTAAGGAATCACAGTCATATCAGTCGGCTGGCCAGATGTGAACTGTAATATTTAGTGAGATATGTAATATTTGGATTACGTAAAATCTACATACGCTGGTGAATACTATGGTTTCCTAATTTACACTGTCTTCTTGAATTCACAGCCATTCCGCACTTATTTCTCCCATGGCCTCATTTCCAGCCAAATCACAAGGTAACAGTGCTACCTGAACATCCACCTATGAACAAAATGAAATGACTGGATTTCTGCTGGCCATACCTCCTATGGCACGGAAGTGCTGCAGATTGTGTTTTATGCCATGCCCATGGTTTCTCGGGACAGTAACAGCCGACAGCCCTTCGTGCTCTTCGGAGGTCACTCTACCAGGGAGTACCTGGACAGTTACTGCTTCACCTTCCCCTCCGAGAGCCACCAGGTCCGGAACACAGGCCCCCAGGGGACTGCAGCCAAGCACATGGTGAGGGTGCCTGTCAGACAAACCAGAGAAATACCAAGTGCCAGACCTGTAATATTTTCAAGGTTGGCCATCGTTGTGGGATAACTTGGGGTCAATGCTACAGAGGCAATGGTGCATTAACTCGCATATACCACGGTTGCAACATGTTTGGGCCTGAAGACATTATTATGTTTATGAACCCTATCATCCATTTTCTGTAATCACCTGTCCTATTCAGCATTACGGGGGGTCCGGAGCCTTTTCCAGAGGCTACAGGCACAACGGAACAACCCAGGATGGGGCACCAGCCCATCACAGGGCACACTCACATACCATTCACTCACACACACACACATACCTATGGGCAGTTTGGTAACACCAATTCACCTTTGCATGGTTTTGGGGAGAAACTGGAGTACCTGGAGGAAACACCATGATGACACAGGGAGAACATGCAAATTCCACACACATGGAACCATGGTGGAGACTCAAACCTTGGCCCCAGAGGTGTGAGGCAACAGCACTCACCACGGCACCACTGAACCTTGGTTACAAACCAAAAACACATTTATCAGTAGAACTACCTGAATAGCTTTGCTTTTTAAAATACCATATACCATGGTATACTGTATGGTATGAAAAATTAGATACTGTCCAAGTGTACTACTATTAAACATTTGCTTATATACAACCTAAGCCACTTTATGTCGAAAGTAGACCGTCGCTAAGACCATTAGCCAGTCGTTAGCCTATTATAAAGTAAATTTGTTATAAGCGAGTTAGTGCACTCCAATTAGTATATATGTTTTTAAACACACAGTTTAGGAGGGAAAGAAATGTAAATATACATATTCAGCCACCGTTTTATTAATTTAGCTTTACGAACCTCCTGGTGTTCAGCTGCGTTATGGGTCAAACCAGACTTATTTAGTGTTTAGGCAGGATAAACAGGACTGTAAAGTATGACAGGTTTGAAATAATTTTGGTATTCAATCACTGAGTGCCTGTAGGACAATTCTTGTGGTTTATAGCAATTTCCTTGCTTTTATGGTTTCCGTTAAGTAACATTAGTTAGAATTAAAGATTACAATCATGCATTGATCACTGCTGTGATTCACCTGGCTCCCAATATATGTGTGGTTGTAGAAAATCAATCAACACCTTTCAGATTCGAGAATTCAGCAGTGCTGTGGAATGATCTTAATTTAATGTATTCCTCTACATACCTACATACTCAAACATTGCAGTTTTAAGCTTACAAATATAAGCCTATTGAGAAGCTGAAGATTTATAAGTTTGACTGCCTTTCGTTTCAGGGTATTTTCCTTGTCCGATTGTGTGTGTGTGTGTGACATTCTGGGGACCATTTTTCAAGTCCCCGCAAAGATCTGTGAATGCAATCAAAAAAGTAGAAATGCAACAGTCTCGTATTTTATTTAGTTTCTTTTGGTTAAGGTAGGGCTGGGTAGGGGTTAAGGTCGTCATGTTGGGATTAGAGTTTTTCCCATACAAATGAATGGAGAGTCCCCACAAAGATAAAATTACAAACCTGTCTGTCTGTCTGTCTGTCTGTGTGTGTGTGTGTATGTGTGTGTGTGTGACGCAGGCTCTTTGACAGCTAACCTTCTCTTCTCACTCCCAGGTAGTACAGTGCGTGTCACCAAAGGGCCCTCTGGCATGTTCTCGGACCTACTTTTTTGGGACCACCCACACTCCTTATTTAGGTTTGTTGCCCTTTAGGTAACTTTAACAGTACACCATTAACTTGTTTAACACTACTATTTCATTTGTAAATCAAAATAAAACAGTCATAATTGAGGGGTGTTTTTAATATGCATAATTACTGTTAAATGCACATCCTTTGATAAAGACTGGAATGAATTTTAAAATCATCACGTCATGTACATTTGGTTTTCACAGGATCTCTTGACTGGTCCCTCCCTACCCTCTAGAAAGTGATTAGTTTATGTTGCACCCCTGACTGTGTTTGACTATGTTGAGAAATAAATGTTATTTAGCTTTGGCATTAAAATGCAGAAAGTTGAGGACAAGAGGTCAGTGACAACACTGCCTTCTTAAACAGACGAGCTCAACTGCTTGAGTTGACGTCAGTTTCTGACCTTAATATTACTTGCTGCATAGCAATACTGCCCTTTTCCAAGAAGGCAATAAGCCGAGGTTATTATCATCATGGTAAAATGGAAGAAGAAGCTAAAGAATAGTATTTCCATTTCGCTACCTTTAAGAAATTTTTATGAAATCATTTCCTCATTACAGCAAAGGAAGGTCATAGTTGTTAAAAACACAACACAGGCTACAGCAGCATTGCAACATCAGTCAGTGTGTCAGAAGGTCTCATAAGGTCTCCTTATTCATGTCTTCTCAGGGAATGGCAGCAAGTCCCACAAGAGGACAGAAATAATGTAAGTGCCACTTTCCGTTATGGCCTCACAGCAAATGGGGCCCCTTGTAAGCAAGGTGTACAGTGTACGCGTCTGTAAATGACCATTTGTGTGTTTCTGTGTAAATAGATGGGTATATTGTGGCCCTAAACACTTTCTGTAAGATGTGAAATCCTAACAGCATTGTTTGTACTCGTAGGCTTCTATCTGAACTGTACAGCACCATGGTCCAAGCAGTGCTGACTGGCATCAAATGCTACTGTAACACCTTCAGCACCACCAAGGTGAGCTCTCACAGACCTGCAGCTTGTAGTCTGTGTCTACGTGCATAACCAGGACATCCAATTCTTCATAAAAGTACTGAGGTATATTTTCTACTCATTCGGTCTCGCTCAAGGAAGGGACACTTAATAAATTACTTAACATTTTAGATAATATTTTTTGCACGGCATACTGGTCATGTGAAAGAGAACCTTTGGTAACAGACACCGTCAGGTGTGCTGCTCTTTACACTGCTCTTTACAGTGACTGTCAGACTCCATAATGAGTCATGTTCTCAAACTCTTGCCACCTGAAGCAAACTGTGAATCATTACTCCTATACATGTATTTTCACTCTGTCTGCGTGCCTGTCCATCTTTGTCTGATTGACTGACTCTGACCTTCTTTCTGTCTATCTGATTGTCTGTCCATCTCCCTGTCTGACTGTCTGTCCATCTGTCTATCCTGCAGCCCTCTTGCATGTCCTGCTTGAATTACATATAAAGGCTTGACCTCTGTTCCTTCCTCAGGCATGGAATGCAGCAGAGCAGAGCTTTCAGCTGTCCTTAGATGCACACGGTCTGACCCAGTATAAAAGCGCTCTCCTGTGAGTCATGCCTTAATCCTCCCGGCACATGGCGCTTCTTACGAACCTCCTTAGTTTAGTGCTTGACGAACTTTGACTGCAGATGATCGTGACTATAGTTGATAATCGAGTTTGCCTCCTTGCCAGATTTTTCCTTGCCATCGTGTTACCTCAAAAAGGTTAAGGAGAAAAACTGGATTTCATTAAAACCGCATTGAGACCGTTTTTCTTCATCTGTAGTTTTCACTATTCGACTAAGTTCTAACATCAGTTGAGCAGAACAATGGTTTTGTTTAGTGGAAATGAAATGCTTTCAGTTCATATGTTGTTTACTGTGAATTAAAGACATGGGTTTTCTGACTAACTCTCCAAGTCCATCAATCTGGATTCATTCTAAATATTACATTTGGGAAATTCATGATTTTTATGTTTTTATACATTTAACTAGGCAATCAAACAGTTGTATGCGCTAACTTGCTGTGTAGATCAGGATAGCACTTTTAAAAAAAAAAATGTTTACTATCTCCTATTTCCAGTGACTCTTCCCATGGTAATGTCATTTCCAAATTCCAGAGCTACAGGGTAAAAGCTTCCTTGTACATTGGGCGATTATTTCCTTCAAGGCTAGTCTTTCAGTTGGCTTGAGTTATGAGATGTTCAGAAATTGTATTCCTCTACACACACCCCCACACAGAGGGATCGGTTTTATTATGTATTGTGTTGTGACTTGTAACTTCAGGGAAAAGTGATATTTGTGATATTTTTACAGATCGAAAACCATATTCAATATTCAAGCTGTGAATAATGAAGGAAGGTTGGTACATTGCACATGTACTCTTGACGCAAACACATCTCTCAGTGAAAATAAGACTTTAATCATGAGTGATGTGAGCGATGGGATTTCCCCTGCTGGGGGCCTTCAAGGGTGGCAGACTTACATACTGATATACACATTCTATGTTGTAGTCCATCATTCCTGTCTATCATCATCTTAACCTGCAATTGTTTACATTTTTCACAGAGTAATTCCCCTGGAAAGTGTAGAGAGCAGGTTCATGGTGAAAACTGTAAGTGATTGATTGCGTCTAACCTTATGGGGCGTATACTAGGCATAAGTTATCATCATATATATGTTTAATGCCTCTGGAAAGGCCTTTCAGTTTCATAGTTTGGTATTGATTTAGTAATTCCCTAAGTGTGCTGCTCTTTGCCCTGTGTCTTCATGGAGACGCCTGCTCCCTCCTCGCAGGCCTTCATGGCAGTCTATGACATTCCTCACCCTCTGGAGGGTAGAGAGGTCCTTGGCTCCCTCGTCTTCTCAGAGTCTTTCCTGGAATCCTGCCTCTACGTCCAGGAGCGAGGTAATGCCTGCCTCACATAGACAGCACAACCCAGAGAAAGATGACAGAAAAGTGAAATGAGGCTCTGTTCCAATCAGATACGTTGCGCAGTCTATGTAAATCCGGCCAAAAAGTATGTTTCACCTTCATTAGCATTAAATTGGCTGATAGTGTGTGTGACGTGACATCTGTTGGGTTGGTCCTGTAGATGGCAGCGTTTCCCGAGATAGCCACTTCACCATCCTGACCGCTGACATCCCGCGCTATGTCTCCTGGCTGGTTAGTGCTTTCTTCCTTACTTGGGGACCCCTGCTCTCTGTTTCTTCCCCAGGCTGATGACAGATTCCTTTATAACACAGCAACATTTTCATTTCCAATAAGGAATAATTATGTGTGGAGTTTGTATGATCTCGGGTGTAGGTTTCCTCTGGGAACTTTGGTTTCCTCCCACAGTCCAAAGGCATGCAGCTAGGGTAACTGGTGTCTCTAAATTGCCACGGTATCATATTCTGTGTAAGTGTATGTGCCCTGCAATAGACTGGCATCCCATCCTAGGTGTAGACAAACCTCGTGTCATGTGCTGCCTGGGATAACCTTCAACTCCACTTCCCCTGTGTGCGCGCCCACAAAACACTGACCAGATAAGCCATTCAAAGATGAATGTATTGACAGATGGCAGTGCTAAATTATTAATATTTAGGAAATCATAAGGTCCGTAACTGTGTGTTATAAGTTCTGTTATAAAGGCCTCCTGCTGTGTTGTGTGTGTTTCAGGTGGATGAGTGTGATGTGAAGCTCTCCGAATGTGTTCAGCAGCTGTTGAAGGTAAGAGTACACCTCAGGTCCCTGTGTTTCCAGCAACCTCTAAGGAAATAAACCATTAAGCTGCTTTAATGTGATCAGCAATAGTTGGTACCACCCAAGGTACACAAGAATTTTAGCAGTATCCTGTGTAACACTGCTGAGCTGTCATATGTGTGTGTGTGTGTGTGTGTGTGTGTGTGCGTGTCTGTGTGTGTGTTTATCTGTGGGTTATTTATATAGTACGTCATGGGGACCAACTAAAAACTTGTTTTTTCACAATCTGGGGACCAGTTTTTCCATCCCCACTAGGGGAAACTCAATTTTATAACAGTCCGTGACTGCAATCTATGACTAAAAATGTCAAAAGTCTTGTATTTTGTTTGGTTACTTATGGTTAAGGTTATGGCTGGGTAGGGGTTAAGGTCATCATTGTTGTGATTTGGGTTTTTCCCACAGAAATGAATGGATGGTCCCCACAAAGACATGAGTACAAATGTGTGTGTGTGTGTGTGTGTGTTTGATTTTATATATTTTTGTGTTTATGTCACAGCAAGAAGAAGAAACCTGCCTTGGAGTGGCGCTGTCAGCGGGGGACACAGCCCTGATGTCCTCCAGTGAGCTACTGACCACTGCCGAGGAAGGTAAGGCTCTTTCCTGCTCACTGCAGTGCCGACCTGACTGAGAAACCTACTTTTCAGTGCTACCTTTCACAAAGTGCGCCAGTCACTGGCAAAATATGTGTTACACCAGTGACACGTGCCCACAACATGTTAAAGGCTGTGCTTCACAGATTTCTGAGGCTGCTTGTCAGTCTGCCAGCATGAAGTCCAAGCCTTCAGGCAATGTAGAGGTGACATGAGCAGTCCTAATACGACTGACGTTTGTGATCTCGACAGTTATACAGTTATGGCTTCTTGCATACTCAGGAAAACACATAGAATACATTGGAGATGCATACATGCAAAAACACCAGTGTTATTCTAAAGAGCATTTTCAAAAGTATACTGGGGAAAGCTAGCCCACATATTGTGCAGAGTTAACAGAACATCATCCATCGTACTGTGCCCATTCATTCAGATCATCTGCATTTGCGCAATCTTCAATTGCAGGTAAAATCAGCTTCTTCTCTGAGGGGATCCTCTTTGTCCATCCTCAATATGGCAGCGTGACCTTGCCAAGGAACCTCATCTGCGCCCTTAAATTTTACCAAGGGGTAGGTGACACGTATCTCCCATATTCTGGTTTATTGAAGGACCTTCCTTCTAATTACACCATACTTTACAGATACTGCTATTGAGGATGAGTCATGGATATTACAGAGCGTGCAGCGCTCTCAACGGGTGTTAAGACCTAGGCTGGAGTAGTATTACGGTAATGCAGTATACAGTGGTACTTGTGGCATATCACAGTATTTTTGGTATATCGCTGTATTTTCATTCCCCAAAATATATCACGGCGAACCCCCCTGTTTGGCATATTGTATCGTGGGGGAATCATCATTATGGCTGGGTGCAGCATTCTTACTGCTGAATTCTGTGCATTGTTCTTGGTTTTAAGTGGAAACGAGCAAATTCTGTGCTATGGCACACAGGACAGCCCCAAAGCAAATGAACACAGCTGCATAGTGACCAGTTTTCTATGAGGTCATTTGGAGCTGAGCTCTGCTGCACTTTAATGCGTCTGAGGTGGCTGTGTTTGGATGCCACGGAGCTGTGTGTTGGCTGTAATCGGGCTCGGCGTTCCAAGTCTCGATGGTGTCTCTCACAGGCCCCGCGGACACAGACGCTCGGAAACGCCTCAGCTGTCAGCAGCGCAAACACGGAAGCCGAGGCTCTTTGTGCTCTTAAGCGGCAGGGCCCGAACGTGGAGGGAGAGGGACCGCACCACTCCTGGGGGGCAGGAATGAAGCTCTGCTTTGCATTCATGTTATCATAGGGTTTGGTAACAAAGCTTGTTTTGAAGAGCGGCCGTCCCCCGGGGCCAGCGGAGCGGTGCGCTCTGAATACCAATGGTGCCTCAAATGCGGGCCTCATTCTTGCCCCGGTGCTGCCCTGTCACTCCACAGCCATTCTGCTGCTGCCCCGGCTCGCCGGCCAAGTCACCTCCGGGCCTTTCGGTACCAGGGACGCGGCTCATGTTCTGGATTCTTCTGGGATTTTTCTGGGCTCCCTGTTTTTATGTATGAGATTTCCCTGCTTGAAATGACAGGGACTTTCTCTTTAGCTACTGAACGTTATTGAAAGAAATATGCTCAGCTGTGTCAAGTTCCACCTTCTCAGGAACTGAAGCATATTTTTTAACTTGTTTGTGTCCTCTTTGTGTGTTTGTCAGGACTCATCTAGGACTCTGGCAGCGCTTTTTCTGGAGTACAAGAGTTCCATGCTCGCCTTCCTCCCATTCCAGCTCTGTAGCGCCTCCCACTGTCTGGCTTTTGGCCTGCAGGCCAAGTCCAAGAGCTACAGGTCCTTTTGTGCACAGGTAGGAGCTGCTGTTGAAAGGCAGTAGAGGGAGCCGTGATCCATTGATGGCCTTGAGCTGGCCTCATGTGTGTTCAGATAAAAACCTTTAGGTATCCTAACACGTATGATTCATGTTTCATGCAGTAGTCTGTCTGAAATTACATTTTATCAATGCAGCTACATGTCCTATCCTCATGCCTGCTGCTGTGCCGCAGGTGCTCCCTGTGTGGTTGCAGCAGAAATGCGACATTGGGCAGATTGTCCAGACAGTCGGCAGGGATCAGCTGACCCCTGAGCAGAAAATCATGTGAGTCGCACTGTACACACCTCGCATTTCAACTGCTTACATACATTCCCAGTTTTATTGGTAAATAACCAAGCTGCCTTGCACACGTGTGAGCTTTATGCTAAATCAGTGAAGTTTAAGCCCCATCGGGGTATGATTGCCCTTTGGGGTACGATGATGTCCCCCTTCATGTACTTTCTCCTACAGGCTTTGCCGACTCGACCGCCTGTGTGAAAGTCACGCCCCCCTAAGCACACTGCCCGGTGGCTCCCTGAAGGGCTCCAGCACAGCACCTCCAGAGCTCAAAGCGTACGTAGCCCGTCACCTGGGCGCTTGAGGCTCTCTTTCTCTTTCGCTGATGTCGCTGTTCTGCTTAATGCGTGTAACATTCTGCAGGACTGAGAATGATCTACTGTGATGCAGATGTTGGTGTGTGGCGTGAGACTCTCCTGTCATGGTTCATGGTTGTTTTCTGCAGGTTGGAGTGGTTCAGTTTGTGTTTTTCAGCACGACTGCCCTTACAATCTTCATGTTCTCCCAGGTTCCTGCAGCACTTTGCCCTCAGCAGCGTGGGCCAGGAAGTAGTGCAGAGAAACCACCTGGAAGTCCTCTTCAGCCAGAGGGAGACCTCCCCACATCAGCACGCCCGAGACGGCAAGGTGTATCAGCCGCGTCCCGTCTGGGGAATGAACACTAAGGCAGGGAATATGTGTGTATAACACATTGTGTTTGTGTGTGTGTTTCTGTTTCTACAGATTGTGATGACCATTCTAACTGGGATTCCTGGGAGCTGTAAGGACAACCTCTGTAACTTCTTGATGAATCTGAATAAGTCTTATGGAAGGTAGGACACATTTATTTTGAACACTGGCTTTCACGGGGAAGCTGTTCTTTGTCTTTTCAGTTTTTTGCCTCTGCCATCATAAGCGTCAGTGCTGTGCTGTGATGGCCCGCAGGTGGATGGTGTACCGTCCCCCCCTGGACAGACATGAGGTGTTCTGCAGAGCGCACTTTCAGCGATACCTGTCTTCTCTGCTGGAGAGTCAGATGAACACTGGCACCCAGCTCTCTGGCCTGAGTCCCAGCAAGTGCCGGCTTTTGGTGCTCACCCCTGGGTAATACCATATGCGAAATGCATGGGGGCGACACTGTCAATGTGTTTTAGTGCCTCACTGCACAGTCAGCCAGCCTCCTGTGTATTGGGTTTTCGAGTTTTACAGTTATAGTGTATTACTGCCTAGTCTGACATAATCAGAATCAGTGGGTTAAGGCAGTCAGTGACAGATAGCACTCAACAACCCCATCCACTGTTTGAAGTCCTGCTTCGCTAACTGTAAACGTAGACAGCCACTTCACAGATTATGACTTTTTGTTATATTTATTCAGTTGTATATGTAAGTCTATTTGCCACTTGTATAAAATGCAGTTTAAATAAGAGATTAAAACAGTGGAGGCTTGAATTCTGTGGTTGAAGGCGGACCTGATAAGCCCCTGATCCAGATTCAGTGTTGCGTGTGGAACTGCACTGTACATTTACATTTAGCGCATTTAGCAGACGCTCTTTTCCAGAGCGACATACAAGTGCTTAGTAGTCTATGACTGTTCTTCACTTTATAAGCTAGACGTAAAATCAACAGCTGTCAAGATCAATTTACCGCTAAGAACGTTGTATAAAAGTTGTTAGAAAAGAGTGCACAGGAAAAGGAAAAGATTGTTAGTGGATTTTTAATTTTTTTTTATTTTCTTAATGGAGAGACCAGATAGTAAGGGTGGTATTAGTCTCCAAGGTACTCCTTGAAGAGGTGTGTCTTGAGACGACGCTTGAAAACAGGAAGGGTCTCGGCCGTTCTTACAGCAAGAGGAAGTTCGTTCCACCACTGAGGCGTCAACATTGCAAAAAGTCTTGATGCACGCCGCCCTCTTTTAGGTGTCGGTGGTTCGAGACGAGCAGTGCTTGATGTTCTGAGAGGATGAGAAGTGATACGATTCTTGATCAATGCTGCCAAGTAAGGAGGAGCTGTTCCATTCTTGGCTTTAAAGGCAAGTGTTAGGGATTTGAATCTGATGCGGGCAGGCACAGGGAGCCAGTGCAGGTTCCGTTGAAGAGGTGTAGTGTGGGAGAATCTAGGAACATTAAAGATGAGTCTTGCAGCTGCATTCTGGATCAGCTGAAGTGACCTTATTGCCTTCAATGAAAGACCAACCATAATGGAGTTTCAGTAGTCCAACCTGGAGATGACCAAGGACTGGACGAGTAGCTGAGTAGCGTCTGTCATAAGAAAGGGACGAATCCTTCTGATATTGTAGAGCAGGTACCTGCAGGACCTGGACAGGTTGCAAATGTGTGATGAGGATGATAATTCGTCATCCAGAATGACACAGAGACTTCTTACTGTTTTTGAGGGGACAATAAGAGAGTTTTCAAAGGAAATAGTAAGGTCAAGAGCCGGTGATGAATTGCCTTTAATGTACAGCAGTTCAGTCTTACTGAGGTTTAGCCTGAGGTGGTGGCAGTCAGGCAGTCTAAGAGCCGAGTTGAGACCTGATGGTCATCCGGTGGAAAGGAAAGAAAGAGTTGAGTGTCATCTGCGTAACAGTGGTAGAAGAGCCCATGTGCAGATATGACCTTCCCAAGAGAACCCATGTATAAGGAGAAGAGAAGGGGTCCTAGGACTGAGCCCTGAGGAACACCAGTGGCCAGCCTTCTTGGGGCTGATTGGGAGCCTTGCCATGCCACCTGGAATGACCGGTTATCGAGGTAAGATGCAAACCATTGCCAGACTGTACCTGAGATCCCAGGGCTGGAGAGAGTATCCAAGAGGATCTGATGGTTGGCCGTGTCAAAGGCTGCAGACAGGTCCAAGAGAATCAGAACCGAGGACAGGTTGGAGGATTTGGCTGCATGAAGTTTTTCAGAGACGGCAAGAAGTGCAGTCTCAGTGGAATGTGCCGCTTTGAATCCAGACTGGTGAGGGTCATGAAGTGCATTTTCAGAGAGAAAGATATTAAGTTGGTTAGAAACTGCTTGTTCTAATACTTTAGAAAGAAAGGAGAGCAGGGACACTGGTCTGTAGTGGTTAAGGTCTGAGCAGTCCAAAGAAGGTTTCTTTAGAATGGGGGTGACAACTGCTGACTTGAAGGCAGTCGGAACATGGCCAGTCATTGAGGAGCCATTGACTATCGTATGTGTGTGATGTGTGGGAGAAGATCCTGAGAAATAAGCTGCAACGTGCCAGAAGGAATCGGGTCGAGAGAACAAGTGGTGGGGTTGTTGGTTGTCAGGATCTGAGACACATCCTCATGTGAAAGTGGAGTGAAGTCAAGAAGCTGGGTAGCACAGGCAGGTTGTGAGCAGGTGGGCAGCTTGGAGGGAATGAGCTTCTGATCATAGCGATCTTCTCCTCAAAGAACGCAGCAAAGTCTTCAGATGTGAGAGTTGGGGAAGCAGAAGGGGATGGGGATTTGAGTAGTGAAGAGAATGTGGCAAAAAGTTTGCGAGGATTAGAAGCAGATTCTTTGAACTTGGTTCTGTAGAAGGAAGATTTGGCTGAAGATAAATCAGTGGCAAACTTAGATAAAAGAGAACGATAAGAATGGAGGTCAGTGTTGAGATGCGTTTTCCTCCTTCTTCTTTCCGCTGTTCTTAGTTCTCTCTGATTACTCCGTAGGGCTTCAGATAGCCATGGGGTCAAGGGGGAAGCACGTTTAGGCTTGGAAGACAGAGGACAGAGTACATTAATAGAGTTGTGGAGAGAGGAGAGAAAGTCATTAGTAGCGGAAACCAGACTTTGCCCCGTGCCACTGCTATACATTTGTTGTCCTTTAAACAGACAACCGCAGGATCTCCTTGTGAAACGAAAGGCGTGGTTGTGTCAGAGACATGTGTCAGTTCATAATGAGCCCACAGAAAATATTGTGTTCTGACACATGACTTCAGAAGATTAGCGTGCTTTGTGTTATACCAGCTTGCCTATTGTGTCACAACATTTACAATAGGGCCAAAAAATGGGTGAAAGCTTCAATGAGCCAAACAAAGGTATTGGCATTTTATAAAATCAAGTCAATTTGTAGAACCTCACATCAACTGCATTTCAGATTTTCATATAGGGTAAAGGGTGAATTGCCAAATAAATCCTATGCCAGACCGAATAATAGTGGAATAGAAGAGTATAGTGTTGTAGTGTTCATAACATAAAGGGAATTAATCAAGAACTATGTTGTGCTTGTTAGATGTTGTATCATAAGTATGTGGTGTAAATATTGTCTTTGTCCTGTTTGGTTTTTCATTATAATGATTAGAAGAAGAGCAGTGTTAAAGGTCCATAGATCAGTCTGAGTAGAAGGTTAGGGATGTAGAAAATGGCCCAGTTAAGTCAAAGAGTGCTAGAGAGCAGATGGTGTGAGGTTATTTAAATGCTATTCAAAGGGTATTGTCAGATTGATATTATACCATATTGCATTCCGTGGTTAAATCATTATGGGGGAAGAGGGCACCTTTATAGTCACCGTCAAGGCTTGTACTCTGACTATATTTCTGTCATTCCATAGTCCATTGGATGTGAATTTCGTGATGATTTGCATACCTCATACCTGCCTGTATTTAGTCCTCACTGTTGCATGATCTGCCACATTTGAATGCGTAAACAGCAGTGCCTTTTGTATTCATCCCTATAGCACCCTCAGGAATAGAGTAAATAAGGTACTGAACTATATTTTTTGCACAAGAAAACAACATTCCCAATGGCATCAGCCGTAATATGTTAGCATCGGCAACCGTATCGCACGTCTTAGCGTTTCTGTGTCCGATAGCACTGGCAGTCCTGCTTCTGCTCTTGCACACCAGTCAGGTATCCAGTTCTCACGGTGCTGCTGCGGTGCACGTATTCGCTTCTTATCTCTTCTGCTCATGGGACTCCTGCCTGACATGCGACTGTTCTTTATGTCCGTGATTCTGTCACTTACAGAAGGTCAGGGTGGTTTATTCTTAACAGTACTTAAGGTCACATTGATTTCCTATCATTAGTTCAACTTTTATATATGGCAGCATTATGCAAAAAATCATAATCTGTGTATTGTGATCCCTGCTTGACCCCATAGTGTAATGCATATGGGTGGCCCTAAAATAGGTGCATATTATCTCTGATTTTTGCCTTTTCAAAGTTTCTGTTTGAACCCCTTAATGTCCTTTAGCTTGGCATCTGTATTCTGTTTGGGAAGCATGTGCGCTTGGCCTCTCACCTGGCATCTTCCCTCTGTTTCAGATACACGGATGTGGTAGACGTGGTGCAGGCAGTGCTTGCCCACCCAGACCCCGAGATTGGAGATGCCTTCAGCGTGGGTGCCATTACTGCCTGTGTAGACCCCCTCAGCTCCGTTATGGAGCACAGGTGAATAATCCCACCACAAGTCACTTTAATTGTAAATATTCACCCAGCCAAATTCAAATTATGGTGAAATGAAACGTTTATACATCCTTTTATGTTAAGACATTTCATTTATAGGTGGCTCTGTGGATACTGTTGTACAGCGTTGGTGAGGGTCGCCCTATTTAAGCTGGCGATTGTGATTGGTGTGTAGCTCAGTGAGTCTAAGAGGCTCTGGCTGTGATTGGTGGGTCACTGGTTCAAATCCCAAGGTCAGGAGAGTGATTTCACCACTTGCCCCTTAAGTATGGCCCTTAATCTCCAATTGCTCCAGGAATTGCCTGATCCTTTCTAAAAGAACTGTACATCTCTTTGGAAGTGTCTGCTAAATGAATCAAGTGTCCGCGCTGACACATCTCAATTCTTTGTTATTCTGTTTTTTTCTGCATTAGCTACATGGGGCTTGTTGGTGGATCAGTGGATATGGTGGAACAGCTCTAGCTTTGCACAGGAATGTCTTGGAAATGCTTACAGCTTAAGTTATTTCACCAGTTAAAAACATCAGCCGGCACTTTAAATTTAGCTTTTTATTTCAGCCTGATTTGTTGCAATGAGCTACCTGAAGACCTGTGGAGTACCCCCTCCCCCACACACCCCCCAGCTGTTTGCCAATACATTTAAATGCTGGTGGTATTTATTAAAGGATTAAATCTGTCTGACTATTCATTTATCACCTGTGGCTCTGTGTGCTTTGAGTAGGGATAAATCAATAAGAACTAACAAATACTTCACTGAAGAATGCTGTGATAATATAGCAATAACTGATACATATGTTTATTTCTTGGGTCGATTTATTCTTTTTAGTTTTACTTGTATTTCATTTCAGCTTCGGGGTAAGCAAATCGTTTCCCTGCTCATCGAACATAATTTGTTTATTCTGAACAATGTAACTCAAAACTAACGCTGGAATATATAAGCATATTTGAAACTTGAAATTGTTTGCTATTATCCCGACTGAACTGGGCGTACTGTACTAGAGAAAAACAGAAGGATTCATCATTTCCCTATTAAAATGTACCTCAGTGAGACAAGTAACCAATTATGGCATCAGGGAGAAAGAATAATCAAGCTTGGTTTATAAGCTCTGTCAGTGTCACTTGTCCAGTTACAAAAGGGCTCATGCACTAACTGCTCCCTTATTATTATAAACCTTATTTTACACTGTATTAGTTTATTCCTGGTGTCACAATTGGTTTTCTATTAGTGTCATGGTCCTGACAACATGGCAGACTCTCACCTGTCAAAATGTAACATATGTTACTTATTCTGATACCAAACAAATAATCGACGGGGTATGATCTGTTCAGTAGTCCCCTATATCTGTGGGTAATATGTTTCAAAACCTTCTGTGGATAGCCAAAATTGTAGATAATTGTAGATAATAGACCCCATATATAACGTGATTTTTGTGTACATACATATGGTAAAGTTTAATTCATAAACTATGCACAGTCATTGCCAATATTAAATACCGTAATATTAAAGTACATTGTACACTATTATACAGTACTGTACTCTCGAATGAAAAGGGATACTGACGTTTTAGCGTAATTCTCAAGAGACGATATAGCGAAGAAAAAAATATCATGTATCAAGGGATGATGAAGCAGTGAAAATTGTGCTTTTTATACCCCTCAAAGGACAAAGGAACAATGAAAATCATAGCCTACTGTTACACGTTTTGCAGGGAAATATATTGCGTCACTTACCTGTACATAACCTGCAATGTGAAAAATGTGTATATTTTTATATGTATCTTAGCCAATTGTGTGTACTCACTGGCTTGCACCCTGTACTTGTCTGGTGCGCAGTTTGAAACTTATGAACCGATTCTGGAATTTTTAAACTTTTCTTTTCAGACCGTGGTAAACCACAGTTAACTGAAACCATGTATACAGGGATCCCACTGTTTATTTAAAGAAACGTAAACAAGCCAACAAAATCGATTTATAAGAAGTTTTTCAGTTGGTGGTTTAACAGTTACTGTTGAACTGAACCATCCATCCATCTTCCAACCACGTACCTTGGTCAGCATAGGCACAAAACTATGGCCTGAATCGAATGCCAGTCTACCGGATGAAACCAAAACATTCAATTGCAGACTTAAAGTATAATAATGACAATCAAAGATTAAATATTAATGAATTCTATTTTTTTCCTGCAGATATGTGTTTCCCAAGCTCTTGGAACAGTGCAGTCATGGTAAGTTTTGTAGCTGGTTATCATCAGACTGAGCAATCGTGGAATATGGATGACAGTGACGCGTGTGGTTTTGTTTGAGCCTGTCCAGGTCATTGCTGTTGCTCAGATGCTCATTTCATGTTGTTGTTTCATGCTGTTAAACGTGAGGCAATATGTTCGTTTGTGGTGTATTCAACAGCTGGGCAAATTTTCTGAGGTATGATCACCTATACGGGTGGATTGTATTGTTGTTTTGATCTTGTTTTTAGATGAGTTTCTGCTTGGCATGGACAGTGTGATGCCTACAAGTTTCTTAACTCTTTCAGTGGGAGGTGTCCTTGCCTTTATGTTTGCACTGATTTCCTGTGGGAAGGCTTATCAGAAGCAGGAGGCTGTTGGGCTTCTGGTCTGTTGGAGAGCCTATTGGTCTTCTACACTTATCCGCAGTGGGTGGTGGATGTCAGGGAATTCTTGCTCAGTGTGAGACTGCACATCTCTGATGACCATTGCCTTTCTGAAATCCCCTGCCAGTTTGCCTGTTGCCTGGAGGCAGCTTGGCAAACATCACGGTTGTGTATTGGCAAGGAAGACTTATGCACAGGGCTGCCCTGCACTGGGCACATCTCAGTACCCTGAGGCAATGTGAGATGATACGCAGGGTAGGTGCCCATCCTAGGCTCAGAGTCAGTTTTACCTAGCCACGTGCATGATATTTTCAAGAAGTGTGTCCTTTTTTGTGCATTTTCATACATAATTAACACTCTTTAAATTTCAGCTATATAAATATGATTCTGTACTAACCGTAACAGCTGACTGCTACCTGTCAGAAAGTATCCAAAGCAGTTTGTCTCTGTTATTTTTCACCCTGTAATTGCTATCAGGTTATTACAGCAGAGGTACTCTTGTACTTGAGCTAAGGTTCTGACCTACGTGCTCTTCTGTGTGCCCCAGGTCTGGTGAGCAATGTAGTTTTTACGGGGCTGACCCAGGAGCCGAGACACCCTCTTCTGAAGCAGGTACAGCAGCTGGTGCGAACTGCCAACCCTGGTGCCGCCTTCATCCTGGCCGAGAAGGGTGCTGTGACCAGGTATGTCCCTATATCCCTGCTGCCTGGGTTGAAGTGTAAAGCTAATTTGCCTCAAATAATAATATGATGACATGTCCTGTATAGGAATGAAGACGTGGAGCTGATCCTATCTGAGAATAGTTTTTCAGAACCCTTGATGCTAACGGCTCGTTACCTCCTGTACCCTGGATTGTAAGTATCATTCTAAATTGTCAATGGGTTACACCTGGGACATATGGGCACCTGGCAGTGAATTCATGTCCCCGGTCTTATTGGTTCAGTATAGGTATTAACAGTTATAGGCTGTTCTGGTAAAATGGAGTCCATCTCTGAGGTTTAGAGAAGACATTTTCAGATGATTCATTAGGGTTTAGAGGCTGACCAATTTGATAGCAGGGGAAAATAAATGTAGTTAAGCATCAGTGTGTGTAATTGTTAATTGATATGTCTGGTGCTTGACAATGTTGACTGCGTTTGTATCCAGGAATGTGGGGAAGTTCTGCTCCGGTGACATGTCTCCCGCAATGAACCACCACTGTGTGACCTTTAGTCGTCCACTTGACCGGCTGCAATTCATGGCTAGATGCAAAGGTAGGACCTCATCGTACTATAGACTCATTACACATCACCCTGTAGTTCTTGCTGCCGACTTCTCACTATCCTTGTATTAAATCATCCATTCTTATCTTCCACAGAGTTGAAGCCTTTGAGACCTGACCCTTTCTGTGGAAATATCTACCACATTTGTGGTAGAGTCAAGTTTTCTGGTAAACACTGCCTGCTAAGTGTGTTGTTTTCTGGTAAACACTGCCTTTTTTGAGTAGTGCCTAAACTTCTCTTCCGAATTTGACTTGAGCACCTTGGCCTCACATGGTGTGGTATTTTAAAGTTTGACAGTCATTTACTTCTCTTTCGTTACACTGTGTGTTCGGTAAACAGGTGTCTTATCACCTACCTGGAAGTATGTCGTTATTATAGATGTGTACTTTCTTGGTATATACTGTGTGTTAATTGTATTTCAACGCAAACAGTATTGAATATTTTAGAGGAAGTGCTCATGTACCGAAGTTGTAATACGGTAAGAAACTTGGTGGTTGCATCTTATGTCTACATTTAGAACATTTAGAGTTCAAGTCATAAATGTTGGTTCCTCTCGGTTTTGATTTCTTTTTCCCACATGTTCTTTGAGTTGTATGTTTCATTTGCACAGTGAGAACGTGCTGCAGTTCACACAACCAAACAAAGTGGCAATGTCTAGTAGTTAGGTCTGCCATTGTGATTTAATTGTGATTATATGTCGCATGCACAATAATCACCAGGGCTTTAGATAACGGGTGAAACATTTGTACTACGCCTAAAATATTAATGTGATGAGTAATGTGATGCCCAAAAGTTAGTAATCTGTATAAATTTGCTGTATCTTTATGTTTAATAAACATGTCAGACTTCAAACTGCAAATAGTACTGCCATACATCTCCTCTTTAAAAAGGTGTTGTGGCCGCTGAGCTGCCCCTTTCTTTACCGCCACTTCAGTGTTTATCACTTCCATGATTTACCAAAACAGTAGCATGTGGTGTGCTCCGCTAGTAGAATTTAATAAACATAAGGATACGCCAAATTTATCCAGATTACTAACTTTTGGGCGTCGCGATACACATCTCATTAATATTTTAGGCGTACTACTAATCTGCTTACCAAATTGTGCGAATAAGTAAACATCCATATAGTACTGAAAAATCAGCATCCAGGCGAATGTTTCCCCTGTTACCGAAAGCCCTGGTGATTATTGCGCAAGCGCCATATAATCGCAGTTAAATCGTAATGTGATATCGTGCCACCCTACTAGTAGTACATTATGACCAAATTAAAAGCCACTGTACCCACTGGCAGACTTCAGGCAGGATTCTTGTGCTTTAATACTAGATAAATGATTGAGTGGCTAAATTAGGATCCTAGATAAAACGATGCAGAATACCAGTGGGACAGGAGCTTGGCATTTGAAGAGAGCACAGTAACATTAGCATGGTGGTTCACGATGCCATATGTAGTCAGCTCACAGCAGCTGCATTGTTTTATTTAAACTAGCCCACATGTTTGAAAAGCACATGTTCATTTCCTGGCTGTCAGCACCTTCTTGCTTGTACATTGACTGAGGTGTGTGTTATGTTCAGATATTGCTTGGGCATACGTTTTATTAGTGCAACCCAGTGGTGTATATGCATAACCTTTTCATAGCATTCCGGTTTCATTGTTTGAAGATCACATTAGTCTTTTGGCACGGAGCAAGATGCTGTTTGGTGCTGTGAGTAACAGCTGTTATCCTCCAGACTCCGACAAGCTAATGGAGGTGAGCTTCAGCTCAGTGAGTGGAACTCTGAGCCTGGTCCCAGCAATGGAGGGCTCCAACCTGCCCACCCACATCTGCTCCCTGCAGTTTTATGGGGTGGACCTCAACATGGAGGGCCTCAAGGACTGGCTGCGCCAATGTACTCAGCAGGTACATGATCATAGCCACCCCAGAGAAGCATGACCCATCGACTCTTAATGGGCAATGACCTTGCCCCCATGCTCAATGCAGTAAGGAAGAATCAAGGGAATGAGAGTACAGTCAAAATGAAGGGGTAGAACATGGCTAAAATTGAGTGTTGATGAAGAGTAGAATGTGGTCGATGTGGAGTGTTAGAGTAGCATGTGATCAACTTAGATTTACTCTCCGCGGAATTTAAATCTTGCATCCTTCAACATTTGATTTTTAATTATTTTTAAAAGCTTTTAAAACTTATTTTCCTTTTAAATGATGTTCCAGAAAGCTGCAAGGAAACCCTTAAAAACAAGGAAGACACTGACCCCTCAGGAGATCAGGACCATCCACGTGAGTCATCAAAAATGAATATTTTCCTTCCTGTTTTTTCACTCAACTGATTTGTGACAGTTATACATCTCTGAAATGGCAAGGATTGTGGGATGCTCACGGTCAGGAGTGATGTGTACTTTCAGTGGCACATTTGGCAGATAACTTTGATGTTCACGGGAGTAATGTGTCACAACACACAGTGCAATGGCCCTGCTCAAAGCAGCACACATGTTGAAGTGATAAGTTTATACTGTTTTGGTTCAAAACTAACCTGGCTTATTTTCTGACGTAACATAAGCCTTAGTTTACTTTCTTTACCTTTGCTGTTGGTTTTTGACCTACAATCATAATGATGTTTAATAGCTGCTTTATTTCTACATTAAATAATTTAATACCCCCAAGTGTCTAAAACTGAATGGCTTTCTATATTTTCAGGTGGCTCATCACTTAGACCCTCTGCCAGCGGGGTACTTCTACAATGGGAGGCAGTATGTGACCTTTTTTGGGGAGAAAATGACCTTTCATCCATGTATCCTTTCACGTTTTGAAGAAAAACTGATCTTTGCATGTGATATGTACTCTTTCTGCTCAATAATTAGAGTTTGAGGGTCTGTGCTGTGTTCTCCTTACCTGGAGTTTATCCAGTGATGGAGGAGTTCATTGATGAGTATTTAAAAGAAGCCAACAAAGAGATTGACCGCTTCAACCACCAGCTGGAGCAGCAGTGCCAGGGTGATCTGTTTGACCCCTAGACACAACCGTCCACAACATTCACATCCTCCAAGGGAAGTTATGGGTGGGTTGGGGAGGGGGGTCCTACACTGCAATGGATATGCCATTAAGTATTTATACAAAAGGCCCGCATATGGTCATCTCTACAGCTAAGGGCATAAACCACATAATACAACCATATAGCAGGATTCTGCTCTATATAAATATGAGGGTCCTTCAAAGCAGCGACAGACTTAGTTGGGCAAAATGCACAGTGAAGTCTGCATTTAGCCTGTAGCAACTCTGGTCTCGTGGGCTAGTTACCAGATCTCCAAAGAGTGTTAATATGAAGAGGCTGATGATAGCAACCCAATGCTGCAGCCACCTGTTATCCTGCTGGATTTATGTTGCCACAGATTCATAATGAGCCTTATATTACATACTGCAGTGTAGATAAGTGTCAGACACGTTCCGGCTCTGGCAGTATGAACATGCAGTATGTCATGCATCTGGCTTCTTCATGGTTGACCTACAGAGAATAGTATATGCCTAAAGAAATTAGCTGTTCCCTTCAACAATTTTTGTTATATTGAGCTCCAGTCATTGGCAGAACATCACATTTTGCGTCGGGATTATATGGGGGGGGTGGGGTGGCAAAAAAAAAAATGAATATAAAAAGGTATTGTTAGTTAGTTTTAAATAATCAACGTTA
>JAODKC010000016.1:22059797-22102838 GCA_026777985.1 Mormyrops attenuatus | reverse complement strand
CCCCCCCCCCCGCCGCCGCCCCCCCCCGCCGGCCCGCCCCCCCCCCCCCCGGCCCGGGTGGGGCAGCTCAGCTGAAGTTGGGGTAATGATTATAGGCATCCTTCTGGAATGCCTGTGCTGTGTGTCTGCAGAGTTTGTCCTCTGCAACAGTAGGTTAGTTGCAGCACTGCGCTCCAACTGTTGTGTCCTTAGTCCTATGCATGACTTTTGCTTGTTTCAGTGACTGACCTAGTTAGTCCCAACTGGAGGAGGGGTCCAGCAGTATTTATACGATAGCTGAATATAAATTTCATTTTAAAAATGCAATGTTTCTAAAAGAATTACTTTAAGGTCAGATCTCTTCATTGCACAGCAAGCATTTTTCTGGTGTGTCCTTGATGAGAGTAAGCACACAGTATCTGCAGAATACACAGACCGCTGGTCGCTCCCTTAAATGTGGTGAGCCCTGCACCACCTGACTACCACATTTTTTGAACTCGTTGGAATAACTTCATCTGTAACGATTACATACCGAACTGTTTCTTTAGGTCAAACGTAGGCCGATCGACTGACTTAGTGTCCGTCATAGGTTAGCCATTTACAGTGGATTGACCTCACACCAGCTTGAGGTAGGAGGAAGTATTTCAGATCATGTGGCCTGAATTACGCTGTGTTTAACACAGTGTGCGTGCATGTATGAGGGGAGCATCACGTATCATGAATAGCTTATGTGTGCATTTAACAGAATTGACCTTGAAGCTGATCTAATGCCTGTCCTCAGCAGCCTGGACTGACGGGATCAATCAGCCCTAACAAAGAATGCCAGTGATATGATGACCAAAGACTCGATGGCTGTGTATAAATGCTGTGGGCCCCATTGCTTTGTCACTTTTGAGAGGGATCTAAGATCGGAACCTGACCAAATCCTGGGTGTTGAAAACGGTCAGAGTGCTTCTGATGGCTCTTAGACCCCAGGAGATGCTAGCGGTTCCATCATAGCATCTCTAGGCAATGAAGCGTCTGGAAAAATTCCAACTTATGTTGTCTTTTTCTAATAGTAAGTGCAATTTTATTCAACAAGAGGTAACATTTCTGTATACCTGCCCTTGGACTCTTTAAGGATTGGACATTTTAAACTACCAGATTGTCGACCCTGCTAACGTGCGGATGTCTGCACTGTTGCCTTACATGTTTTGGAAGGAGAAAATGTCATTGTGAGTCCCAAACAGCTGTTGGGTGCATTGAGGGTGATTCGGGTTTAATCCCCTTCGTTCATGCTTGGAATCTGTTTGTTCTAAACCAAGCTCCCGGACTCATCGCTTGCTTTGCTGCTTACCCTGAACCCGTGCCTGACGGCCATCAGTCTGTGCAGACTCAGCGTCCTAAGTTCAGCCTTCTCTGATTGTTTCTATTCTTCTTCCCAGTTGAAATGTGGCTGATGTTGATGGGACATTAAGAACATGTATTGTGCAGCATAGCTTTAAATGGGGGACTCAAAAATTGGGAAAGGATGAAATTGAGTCTTTCATACAAGTGATGATGTATTATTGATTTAATAGGCTATTGATTGCATGAATATTGCAGTCCTCAAAGGGTCCAAAGGGTATATAAAATATTTACTTCAGTAAATAGTACTAAAAGGTAATTGCTCTTTATGTACTTTTTGCATGTGTTAACATAAGATCTGTTTACTTGTATGAAACAGCCTTTCACCAAACTGGTTCCTAAAAAGTCAGCATTCTCTAAGTATGTGAGAAGAATTTAATTAATGACCTCTACAAAATATATTTTTTTAATACTGTGAATTGGTTAAGAAGTCCAGGACATTAGTATTTTAATAATAATGTATTAAATAAAAAGTGAACCTCCGAGTGAAAAAGAGAAACGGAGGAACGCCTTTGGCGGTTCTGCTCCAGCGATGGCTTGGCAGCGGCCGAGCCGAGCATCATTAGGATGCGTATGGTTTGCCTCTCCTGCAGGGATACAATGAGGGCGGAGGGACCCTCTTAGCTCAGTCTTGGTGAAAGGAGTCTTAGTAAGCTGTTCTTTAGGAGGTATTCTACTCAACCAGAGGGGATGTGGCAGAGTGGGGACCCCTCCAGGTCCAGTCCAAGTGGAAACGAATCAAGTAGACCAAAAACAATGAGCACTAGCTGCCCCAGGGACATTCCTGGTGCCCGGAGGATAGCTTGCATCATGTTACCATGGCTTAATCAGAAAGATTGGAACAGGAGTGATGCCAATTCCGAAGGCTCCCCTCAGCGTCTCCCAAAGCGGTGACAGAGATCGGGCGTGATGGATGGCATTTGGTCG
Organism: Mormyrops attenuatus; assembly: GCA_026777985.1. Taxonomy (NCBI): domain Eukaryota; kingdom Metazoa; phylum Chordata; class Actinopteri; order Osteoglossiformes; family Mormyridae; genus Mormyrops; species Mormyrops attenuatus. Next base: position 22,100,546 of record JAODKC010000016.1, on the reverse strand, counting down.
GGGCTCTTTCCTTGCGTTAGGTGGCCCCCACAGGAGCCTGGAGCACCCCTTCCCCCCACTGTGCCAGCCCCCCCTCTGTGCCACGCTGACATAACCAAGTGCTGTGTGTTCTTATAACGTAGAGGCTAGTGGTTTTGTCGCTGATGTTATAGGACAAAAACGTGATTCGGAGTCAAATAGGAGGGGTTATTTTGTAATTTATTTATATACATACTTTTGTGCAATGAAAAATAATCCGTTGCCTTAGCATTCATTGTTCAAATGTCAGGAGTTGCTCTACTCCTGTAACTCAGTGGTGTTTAGTTTTAAGGGTGAATAATTTACGTAAAGGGCCCAGATTTGGAATTTGCACTTTCTAATAAGAACAGAAATCTGAATTCTATATATTTGTATGATTTTGTTACCTATTAAGGTGGCTGATTTTGATACATTGAGCATCTAGAAGAGAGGCTTGTTCCTGGACAGAATCCCTTTATCAGAACCTTCTCCCTCACTTTTGAAAAAACACATTAAGCTCTGTAAACTGCTGCTATCAGGTGTCCTGCTTACTTTCTGTATTGGCTCGGTGCTCTCAAACCAGAGTGGACCAGTTTGGGCTGACCTAGAACTTAGGGCTAAAGGAAAGAGGAGCTGAACTCCAGATCTCAGGCCAAGCAGATACCGATGACACTGGCTGCCAGGTCACAGGGGACAGGAACACCTGCCATGGTCATGTAAGAGGTACTTTAAGTTTAGACTGTGAAATTTTGTGAAGGGCTCACCGCTTCTTACCTGCCTCCCATCTCTGTAATCCATACCATAACAGCCATGGCTCTCATTCCGCAAGCACAGGAACAAGCCTCTGATGTGGCGATAGAAGTCGACTGAAATTGCACAAAGCCCTTCAAACCGAGATACCAGCTAAAGACTCCCTAACGGATGGGTCTTACTCCAAGGTTTTCTGTTTGCAGTTTTTGGTTCCGTTTTGGTAGTTTTAGGATTTTGAGGATGTCCCAAATGTTTCTAAAGACTTTCCTTAGTCTATAAACTCTAAAATATTTTAAACAAAACTAAAACCGACTTCAAAAACTTACCTCAATATTGAATTAAAATTATTTTTATTCTAGTTGAATAAAAACTTATTCTAAAGACTAAAAATAACTTCAGGACATCGTAAATGTGACTTGAAATGTGCCATATATATTTAAATGTTGCTGTTTGCTTTACTTTGGAAAAAATTAAATTTGACAAAAAAGAATTTAATTGTATTTGCACAATGGTACTGTTTTTTTCCTATGACTTTTTATAGTATATGTATCACAAGTAAATCATTAAAATCTATATTAATATTGGTAATTCTTCTGGTTTTGTATTATCCTATGATTCAGTTGTTTTTCTTTGTTGCAGGTTTTTCTTATACATTCAAACACACTGCGGCTATAAAGCAAATAAACTGCTTTATTCACACATTGAGGTCACCTTTCATTTGGCACCTGTGTTCTGCCTCATGCCTCTTCTCTCATGTATAAGCTGTGGTGAAGCTGACTCTTAGCCCTAATCATCCCTATTTTCATTGTCAGGAAATGTCCTGAGTGCTGCTCTTCGATCACTGACAATCACACGGATTTTACTGGGGGAATTCCCCCTCTCCCCTCAGTCAGGAAATTTCACTGAGTGCCCCTTTTTAATTACCAATGAATTTATCGAGGAGACCCGAACTCCCGGCAGCCCTCAAAAGGTCTTGGCCTTGTTGTTGTGTTGTTGGGCATATTAGTACCACAAAAGTGATAGATGTCATTCTTCCCACCTTATGGATAAATGCAGACAAGGTGTTCAGGATGATGTTGGTAAAAATTTGAGGTGTAGTTGCACTACATTGTTGGTAAACACAGGCAACTTGCAGGGTGTAGCTACACTGCTTTGTGGGTGAACACTGGCAGCCTTGCAGGGTGTAGCTACACTGCTTTGTGGGTGAACACTGGCAGCCTTGCAGGGTATAATTAAACTGTTTTGTACGTGAACACTAGCAACCTTGCAGGGTGTAGCTACACTGCTTTGTGGGTGAACACTGGCAGCCTTGCAGGGTGTAGCTGCACTGCTTCATGGGGGAACGTGGGTAGCCTGCAGGTTGTCGCTACAATACATTGAAGTCAAACACGAACAGTTTGTGCACATGTTGGACATATCGGTTACTGTGCCCCTACGATGGAATGGAGATAATCAGGGTATCCAGGAGATGACTGTTGACAAGATCAACATCTTTTAAAGCCTTTGCTAAAGATAGCCCAAGGCTTGCCTTCACCATTATAATTAACTCCCAGGAGTCCAAGCTATTTGAATATACTCACAGCACCAAGGCTGATAAGTGAAAAAGTATTTGTTGTTTTGAAATATAAATTAAATACAACTAGTTGTTTCCCTAGCTCTTCACACCACATTAGCACACCGGGAAAATAAAGGATCTTTTGTAAAGATGCTGTTTATCAATTTCACTTTTGCATTCAACACAGTAATGCCACAACAACTAATCCAAAATCTGTCCCATCTTGGTCTGAAAACATCACTTTGCAATTGAATGCTGGACTTTCTGACAGAGTGACTACAGTCTGTCTTGAGACTCACTTGAGACAGGTGATAATGCCGCTTACCATCCTGTCCACCTACACAGGCCCAATTGAGAGTACTCTCACAAACTGCATCACAGCCTGGTTCGGATCCTACAACGTCTCAGGACATCAGGCCCTCCAAAAATCAGCAGAAGAGATTGCTGGGCCCTCGCTGCCTTCTCTGCTGAACATATTCAATGACGGCTGCATCCAGAGGGCCACCAGAGTGATCAGAGATCCATCCCACCCCTCCTACAGCCTCTTTACCTAGTGCCTTCTGGTAGGGGGTTCTGCAGCCTCAAAGTCAGAACAGTGAGGCTTAAAAACAGCTTTTTTCCTCAGGCAGTTTGACTGTTGAATGGTCTGGCCCCTCCCAGTCTAAGACTAGGTCTCCTAAAAAGTCTAACTTTTCCCAACTCTGTACTGGAATCATAACTGTAACAAAAACTCCATACCACACATTCAATATTGCAACCGTGATCTATTATTGCACTTCCTGGCCTATACAACTCTTGTCCATTTGCACAACTGTATGTATATGTTTTAAAACTGTATTTTTGATTGCATTTTTCTGTCTTTTAGTCTGTAAATTGTCAGTCAGTATTTAAAAAGTAACATTTATAATCTATTTATCACTGTTTTTCATTGCACCATGACCAACAAGATCATAATTTAATCTCAGCTGAAGATGACATCAAAGGTACTTTGATTTGATTTATTCCTTTTAAAGATGTTCCTGCTATCAAGTGGCCAGTTCTTTTCCTTTTTATTGTTACATTGTGAAATCTTATTTAAACAGTAAAATTTTCTTTCAGTAGGAATTGACACTGGAAAAACTTAATGCAGGGACACCAGCTGTATGGTTTATCAAGCAGTAGTTCTCAGATGGTGTTAGTATGACATATTAAGGACTGTGGTAACAACTCAATGGTTTGATCAAATTGCTTCTCAGTAATGTGACTAGGATGCTGGGAGTACGCACGCTACACTGCTGGCGCGGCGGGAGTAGTGGCCAGAAGTTGTACTAGGTGGAATTGGAGCGCCGAAAAAAATATTGATGTTGCTGACAGGAAACGGGAGCCCAAGGAACACAATTTGGACTTATAGAGTCCTCTTCGTTCGTATGTCTGAAAGTTCATAAGTTGAACGTTCGTAAGTATAGAAGCGTCTGTACTTCTTTCCTGTATTCACCCTTAAGGTCATCCTCACTGTCACGGACCCATAACACAAAGTGACACATTTACTTTGGTGTTTGTGTCCATTTCAATTTGGGATGCAACCCCATGTCAGTATGGGTGCCAGAAGTCATGGCGATGTTGGGTGTGGTTGGACTCCACTTTCGACTTTGACTAAAGCTAGTATTATTTAAAATATGAAGTAGTATTTCCTTCTAGTATTTTTTTCATAATCATCTCTATGTCATGTAATTCATCTCTGTGTCTCTTTAAAAAAAGGATAAGCTCAGGCCTTGCATAAAGGTGAGCCAATGGGTTTGTGGGCTGACAAAATTTATTGTGGGGGATCCCACCATTCCTGATTGGCAAAATTTATTGTGGGGGATCCCACCATTCCTGATTGGAAAATTTATTGTGGGGGATCCCACCATTCCTGATTGGCAAAATTAATTTATAGCGCCTGGTCAATAGTGTTTGAGGTTTCAGGCCTATAGATGCGCATGCACATTCCATCAGTAAGAGCAGAATGTGAAGGTTAAATCAGCAGAGCAATAGTACATAAAATATTGTTATCCACCCAACATAATGGGAGACATATCAGAGTTCAAAAGAGGACAAGTTGTTGGTGTGCGTCCTGCTGGCACATCTGTGACCAGGACAGCAAGTACGTGTGCTGTTTTGAGAGCCACTGTATCCAGGGTAATATCAGCATACCACCAGGATGGACCACATCCAACAGGAGTAACTGTGGACACAAAAGGAAGCTGTCTGAAAGGGATGCCTGGGTACTAACCTGGATTTTATCCAAAAAACATAAAACCACAGCTGCCCAACTCATTGTGGAATTAAACGTGCACCTCGACTCTCCTGTTTCCACCAAAACTGTTCATCGGTAGTTCAATAGGTTCAATAATCATGGTTGGGCTGCTATAGCCAAAACCTTGGCCAATTGTGTCAATGCTAAACATTGGTTTCAATGTTGCTAGCACAAATCTTGGACTGTGGATAATGTAAAACATATATTGTTCTCTGGTGAGTCCACATTCACAGTCTTTCCCACAGCTGGGAGAGTTACGGTGTGGAGACTGGACTGTTATGCATCCAGATTATAGCACAGGGGTGATGGTTTGGGTTGCGGTAACATGGCATTCCCTAGACCCACTACTTGTTCTAGATGGGTGTGTCACTGCCAAGGATTACCAAACCATTTTGGAGGTCCATGTTCACCCAGTGGTTTAAACATTGTACCCTGAAGGTGGTGCCATGTATCAGGATGATAATGCAGCAATACTCACAGCAAGACTCCTGACAGAGTGGTTTGATGAACATGATAATGAAGTTGAACATCTCCCATGGCCTGCACAGTCACCAGATCTGAATATTATTTGTCACGCCCCCAGAGGCGGGGCTGGACAGGTGCACGTCGTCTGCAGACAATTAGCCACCTACAAAAGCTGGGCAAGCCCAGCTTTCCTCGCGAAGTATTGAGCCTATGTTGCGTAGCCATACTGAGCGATCTCCTTGTCTCCTGTCTACCCGCTTCCCCTCGCCTTACCTGTGTGCCTTGTGTCCGATCCTTACCTTCTCACACTCCCTCCTCAGACCAGCTCCCGGACTTAACCCACCTGTCCTGCCGAGCCCAGCCTCCTCCATTCTCCCCTCCTCATGTTCCTCTGTGCGGTGTCCTTTCGTCGGACGGCTTCCCCTGGCTTCGACCCTGGATCACGGACTACGACCACTCTTCCAACGCACCGCTTCCACACCGCCCTGCCAGCCCTCGGAGGGGGGAACCCCGCTCGGACCTCTAGCCCTCGCCCGGGTTACCTGGACTGGGGAGCTCGCTCTCCTACTCTCTATGGGGCTGCGCCCGTTCTGTGCTTGTGCTCTATCAGACCCATTAAACCTTGCTGCCCCTGCATTGCTGGATCTCGGTCTCCCTTCTTGTCCTGATGTAACATTATTGAGCCACTTTGGGGTGTTTTGGAGGACCGAGTCAGGAAACGTTTTCCTCCACCAGCATCACATAGTGACCTGGCCACTGTTCTGCAAGAGGCCACTGTGCAGAACTTGAATCTATCATTCACGAGATGCATTAATGCTGTATTGGTCGCAAAAGGAGGCCCTACACCATACTAATAAATTACTGTGGTCTAAATATAAGTGTTTCAGTTTCATTGTCCAGTCCCGGAATGCATGGTGGACCTGTCAGGGCAAAAGACCGATTTTTAACCCCAGTTCAGCCCTGTGTAAACGTGTAGTGAATGATGAGCAAATGTGTAACATGAACTGCCTACAAATAGAAACGTTAAATAATAAGAACTTTTTATTATAGCATTGTTGGTAGTAACATTAATGATATCATACTTACAGTAAGTACATCAATATCCCTGGGAGGTATGATCATTTTTCTTTACAGAGACAATTAGTTGAATCTGGCATATTATCCAGATGCATGACTCCATTCAGAATGTATATTAGTGTGCATACATCATGCATCCATCCATCTTCTAATGGCTCATTTTGGTCAGGGTCACTGGAGCCTGGGGCTTATCCCAGGCAGCATAGGACACAAGGCTGTAATGCTCCCCCGACGTCTTTAGTAATATTAACATTCCAGTCTCCAGTTTTTGGCTATATTGTAATGATTATCACATCATCTTGTATAACTATTGCCTGTACTGACACATAAAATACAATTATTATTTAATATTAGCTTCTAATGTTCATACCTGTGGCTGTAACTGGCAGTTATTTTAACCCTGGGGTTGTTATAGCTGCTGTAGTTCACATCCGCTGCTCAGTCAAATTATTCGCTGCTGGGGTGAGAAAGCTTAGCTGAGTTTGTGTCTGTAGGGTGAAGACTCAGGTTCACACTTGTGTTATAGCTTGTCTGTCCATTTAATTAATATTATTAAATGTTTTTGTAACTGTTAAAATATAATTTCTGAGAAATTAAAAAAATGTTTTTAAACTGTTTTCAGCTAAAAAATATGACCTCATCTTTTTAGTCTTACAGCCATGCTGCCTTCTCTGTTTCTAACAGCAAACATTTCTCTCTGTGTTCTAATGAGTGCTTCGAAGTACATAGAACATTTCACTCCTCATTACTCTGGCTCAGGACATCAAAGACCATCATGACAGCCATGTCAGTGGCCTCTCCACCCGAACTGGAAGCCAGTTTCAGTTGGGTCCCGGGACTGCCAGTGAAGGCCTCACCTTCCCACACCCTGCTCTTATTGAGACGCAGGTCGGTCTGGATCTCCCCGACCACGATCACCCTCTGTGCCCCAGGGACACGTACTCGGAAATGCACTTGGGACTGCGGCTCCAACAGGCCGCAACGAGGCTCGAAAAGCACGCAGCCCTTTTTCCACGCCGAGTAGGTGCAGGGAAATGGGGGCCAGCTGACGTCTGAGGAGCTGCGCAGCACGAAATCACACAGCAGCCTGAAGTCCGGGCCGGGTGTGTTCTTGCCATAGAGCCCCAGTCTGTAGATGCCGACCTTGGGTAGTGTGACGCTCAGCGTGACCTTGGAATCAGTGTAGGTGAAGAAGACGTGCCGGTGCAGCGGCTGCGCTGGCTGCTTGTGCAGCTCTCTGGTGAGCACGGCGTGCAGATCCAGCTCCGGCGGGCTATGGAAGGTGATGTTGCACTTGCCCTGCTGAGTGCTGATGATGGCCCCTGTGTGGCTGAACTTGGACAAGCCAGCATTGATTGTCCTGATGCCGGGTCCGCAGGAGGAGCTGAGGGACGGCGGGAATAGTTGGTTGAGGTTGATGGGATTCCTCGTGCAACACAGCAAGAAGTTCCCTGCGTTCTGAAAGCTCTCTTCAGCCTGCTCGTAGTCCCGAACGAATACAGAGAGCCGGTAGAAGCCACGGTAGGGGCAGACAATGTGGCAGGTGAGGAGGTCGGGCTGGATCTGTGTTGCTAAGCAACGCTTGGCCAGATTCTGGTCCAGGTCTTTATGGATCAGCTCGCAGATCATCATGAGGGGCCGGAGGGTGTGGAGTTGCAGCTCAAGTGCACCGATTTCCACCATCACTGGCTCGGCACCAAGGTTGCACTGTCCCAGTCCCAGGCAACTGGCGCTGGGCCGCAGTCCCCAGGACTGGAAAGGGTTCTCAGGGAGCTCCTCCATGGGCTTGGGCTCGGGGCACTCCAGCAGGAAGGAGCAGACCCAGCTAAAGGAGCTGGAGGAGCCAGAAGGACGTGCGAACACCATAATGTCATAGGTACCTTTGGTGGGGGGCAGCAGCCGCAACTGCATGCTCAACTGAGTCACTGTTAGTAGGCCAAATGAGCTGCTGACATCACTGGGCTCTCCGCCACCCAGCTGGCTAATCTGGTAAGTGAAGTCCAATGGACGGGAGAATCCCATGGACACAGTGGCCTCACCCTCCTCTGTGAAAACACACAAAGGTGCTGCATAACCAAGGAGATATGCTATCATAGACATGCTAAGCATTCACAACATGTTCTTGCAGCTTATCACCACTTAGATTCCAAAAATGCTGCTTTGGCACTGTCAGCAAGGGGATAGAATCTGATATACTTGCAAGTATTTCCGCTGGAACCTAAGGTAGGTATATTATGTTGAATGCATACAACACTAACTAGCTGTCCTGATAATTCTCACCTGTAACCAGGAGGGAGTGCCTGGGCTTTATGAGCTTAAGACCCAGCCTGTAGAACTGTGATGTCTTGAAGACCCGCTTCTCAAACTCCTCGAGGGTGATGGGAGTCTCCAACAGCTGCCATTTCTGCTCAACCGGGTAGTGAGAATCAATGAAGTCCTCAGGATCTGCCAGGAAGTAGAAGTCATCATACCTGGAAAATACATGATAAGGAGACAGGTACAAACACTGAAGAAGCCATTTACAGTTAACAGGCTTCCAGCTCAATATGAAGACCAAGGATACCATCCTGCTCTCTGATGTGGGCAATGAGGAAGGCAAACAAATGTAACCACAAAATCAACAAAGTAGTAATCTTAATAACCTCACTATGAACCCACAGTATATGGGTAATGTGGTTAGGATAGTGGGATTCAAATCTTACTATAGGATGTGACTAGAGGCTGCCTGACAATTTGTGAAAAATGCGGTAATGAGTAAGTGTACTTGAAACACAAACCAATTTAATGGTACAACATCTCAATATCGCTGTAAAAGGTAAAAAATAGCAGTGAACAATAATATTGATTAAATTCAGAAATGCCCATCTTCAGATTACTTAATTTATGATTAATTCCATTGTCTTAGTTCAAAACCATTTTTTCTTTTCAGTTATTCTAGTCAAGAAAACCTATTGAAAGAAGATATGTGGGTTGATGTACAACAGGGATAAAGGGCTGTTATGCCTGAAAAAATAACTGCTAAACAGTTTTTATGACTTAAGTATGGTAATTGCTGCTATTCATCTGTTATATAGGACTACACAAAGAAGAACCTTGTGGATGTTAAAGTGACACAAACCTTGCCAACCTATTTTTTTCCTGTATCCAAGCCAAGTCCATTGTTTATTGGTATCCCTGATGACCCCCCACCCCAAACCATGAAAGGGGCATGCTCTCACCTTTTGATGAAGGCCTTCTTCTTAATATCCACCTTCCCAGCTCCCCAGCAAGCATCCAGCAGATACCAGTGTCCCCCGAGTTGGACAGCGTTCCACATGTGGTTGGATTCGATGTTCTGGTAGCTTCGGCCTTGCTGGTAATCAATTCCTTTTCCATGGCCTGGTACCTCCAGACACTCGATGCTCACCTCCCTGCAGACCCACATATAAACAAGCCAGATGTACTCACACATGCTCATAAACACGCTGGAGAATGAGAGAGCACCCAGATAGACGTTAACACACAACCACACACAGCCCTTGATTCTTGGCTTTCCAGCACTTCTGTCATTCATGTGTGCAGCAAAACCATGTTTTGTGTCAAATTGCATCTTCTCATGACTACATACACCAGTCATATGCTGGTAGGTTCAGCTCTGGCTTTAGTGATGAACCAGTCATTCACCTGCACATCTCTTGGCAGATACTGGAATACCCACAGCAGACACCCCGACCAGCCTCAATGACCTGCTCCGGGGAACAGAGCTTCTCTGACAGGCCCAGATAGCCATCCAAGTCATACTCTGGGTAGAAAAATAACATAATGACATAATAATTATCCCGCAGACTTATCCTACTTCCAGTTAATAGATATAGGGCATCGATGTCTGTTCTGATGGTGAAGAACTGACCGATGTTGTGGCACAGCCACACCCAGATGGCACGCAGTTTCTCCAGATCACTCTTCGCTCCTCGTGTGATGGCCTTGGTGATGGCTTGCACTGAGAAGACCTTCTGTTTCCTCAGCTGCACACACAAATGCAAATACAGACACAAAAGATGCACTGCTTCAGTAAAAACCTATTTCTGTACATTTGAGGTCCAGTAGGTAAATATGCGTTAAAGAGTTTTAAAAAATGACAGAATCCTATAATGTATTATGCATCTCTGTTGAGGTAATACCAGTTATCATCTGCTAATATATTTTTCCTTGCGCCTTACTTCTTTTCCTTCATTAATCGCCTGAGTGTCCACTTGCTGAAAGATTTCTGTGCTGAAGAAAAGGTCTTTGCGAGACTTTCTCCTGGAGTTACATATCCTAGGAGTGCTGGGAGTACTGGGTGTCTGGTGCTTGACACTGGCCTGAGTGGGTTCAGCTTCCTGCCGGACTGCAGTCTTCTTCAGCACCCTGGAGGTCCGTGTGGCGCTCTCCACTGACAGCTGCCGCTTGGCTAAGGGTCTTTGAGAGTCCTGTCCCTTGGAGGCCCACTTTTCAAACACTGTCCGCTTAGACTGTACACCATCCGTAGATAAAGAGTTTGTCTTGGCACTTTTGTTCCCCAGCACTTCCAGTTTCCATTGCTGGTGGACTGCCTCCATGCCCCGCTCAGTCTTCAGCAATGCCTGGGAACCCTCATCAGGCAAAAGCCCAGATAGCACTGGTACCACACTGGTGTTGTGGGCTTCTAGGTCATGGCTACCTTGGTTGTTCTGTGGATGTGAGCCCTCTGTCATCTCTGTGTTGTTGTTGTTGATGATGTCATTTTGTCTACATGGGTTGACGCTGCCATGAGAAAGAGGGAGATCGTGGGCCAAACAAAGGGACTTTGTTGGGTTAAGAACCTCCATTGTCATAATTTCTATCCCATGACCAATGTCAACCTATCTTGTTACACCTGTAAACTGCAGAGAGGTGGAGAACAAACTGGTCACCAGTGAAATATAAGATTCAGATTGATATCTCCGTAGCCCATTTCTTTTTCTACCAAATTTACGATCCCTCTGAGCTGACAGTATAAGGAAAATATGCAGAGATTACAACATAATATCCAGTTCCAAAATTACTTATATCTTTGATAAAATGGATAGGAAGTATGTGAGATTACCAGTGTGTAAGGTAACAGTCTCAAGAATGTGCAATGGTCCTGTGATATATGATACCGGAAGCCCCGTTAGGAATAAAAAAATGTTCAGTGAAGTTTCCCAACTGTATCTCTATCCTCTGCTGCACTGGCTGTGAGATTTAACATTAAAGCTGTTTCTCACTAAATCTTTTTAGTGTAAAATGTAAAATCTTACATTTTATGTTTAATGCAACTAAACAATATAGAAAAACACATAATTTACAGTTATGTATCAACAATGCAACTTCCCAGTGTTCTGTGCTCTCTGTACCTACTGTTCTACATCTACATACATATACCAAGACTTTGGTCACCTTGAAATGCATTTAACAGAAAAAATGTCTCATTGGTATGAAATTATGATTATACTCAATAAAAGTAAAATGCAAAAAAATCTTTTTAAGGGATTCATCTATATCAGAGAAAAAAACTGACAAGATAACTGAAAGAAATTATCAGTAGCAATAATACAACTATCCACAACATGATGAAGGGAACATACACTAATACATTTTTCCTGTTACTTCGTCTTAGCAAGGGAACCAGATTGTGAGATCAAACGTACTGCTTCCTTTTGTTTAATATGGTCTTTTAATGTTTAATGTGGTCTTTTAATGTCCTGTCCTTAAATTAAGGAAGGAAGTATATTGAAACACCACAGGCTTTGCATATACCTAGAAAGATATTTTACCTTGTGGAGACGATACATCCTACCAGTCTGTCCATGGGAGCCTGCAGTGTTTTCCTCCAATGTCACTCTAAAATGTTCACCCGCTGTGCCCTTCGGCAGCCTTTATATGCTGTCTGGGGCCTGTGTTGTACCCCACTTGGGGATGACAGGCCTAAAAATACTACAAAGCAGCTGATAGCAGCCAGTGGCACAAGTTTCCACTACCCCAGGGGGGAAGGCAGGTTGTGTGGAGGGAGGTGGGGTTCTGGGGAAAAGAGGGGGCCCTTCCCAGGGAGGCCCAAGAGGAAGAGGAGCTTAGGATTTGGGAAAGGTCATAGGCATTGTTTACTGTGAGGGGGAACTGGGGGAGGGGGCATGGAGTTCCAAGTAAAATCTATTTCCCACTCCATCCTGTGGCACTATCACAGCACTATCATGACAATATCAGAGTGCTATCACAGCACTATCACAACAGTATCATAGCACTATTACATCAATATCACAACAATATTATAACACTGTCACAGCACTATCACAACAGTATCATAGCAGTGTGACAGCTGTATAACAACATTATCACAGCAGTGTGATAACTGTATCACAGTGCTTTCACAGCACTGTCATGGCAATATCACAGTGCTATCATTTAGATCAGTATTCAATATGGCAGTAATGTTTAGGCACTCACTTAAAAGAGCAGTTGTGGACATATTGTCACTCAGGATACATGTAACGGAGGTAGACTTACCATAAAGTAAGTGTATGCAGCCTAGTGGGGCCCCAAAAACTCTAGTGGCATGAAGGCAGAAATTCCATAATTTATTAATGCAATGTCATGTGATCATTTAAATTATAGCAACATATAATGTGATTATCAAAATTATAGCAAGATATCTATTATACAACCTGTTATTTGTATTTTTTGTGACAGTTTTCAGGATAAACAAAGTTACCCTCTATTCTGGCTGTAATATACTTTGAGACTTCAAGCTACCCAGCCAAGGGAACCAGCTCAAAGTAGCCTAACAGAAGAAAAAATGCTGCAATGATACAAGACTAACATTACATCTCCCGTGGCTTTAATGCTATCCCACCTGAGTGGTCGACAAATTGTGAACAGACGTGGAGAGAACACAATTAAAGAAATGTATGCAAATGATCAAGATTAACCTTAGCCTCAGGGGAAAAGTAAGGTATAGGCTATCCTAGGCTACAGCCTAGGGCCACGGCAAAAGAGGGAACAGATAAACTTTTCAAATTTTGCCGATCAACCTACCAGTGTTATACCCCAATCTCTCAATCGGAAAATTTTACAGACGACACTCCCGCCCCAACCATGATTGTTAAATTTTACAGTGCCTCGATTTGCATCTTATTCATGTTCCATCATTTTAAATTCCGTCTCATTTGTCTTTGGACTCCAAAAAATAGCTTGAATGGTCCACTTAGGGGGCCCCGTACCCATGTCAGCCTAAGGCCTCCAGAGAAGTTAATCCGCCCCTGGATGTAACCATGCAAACACTGCTCTGCATTTCAAATCCTGCTGAGAACCTGGACCATCAAAAACCAGGCAAACATTTTGCTCTGAGTTATCACATGACATTCTTACAGCAATAGTGCATGTTCACCATGTTTAAAACATATATAAAGGCTGAAAATAGCAGACCTTTAAAGGGAAAAATGTAAGGAAATATTTTCTGCTTTGTGAGTCCTGAAAAATCTAATTTGGGCTTTGCCATGCTAGATCTGATGAACTTCTTTCATTTATGCAGCATTCAAGCACTGCAGTGCTATGATTTATCCTAAGAGACCCCATGTCGTCAAGTGCCTTGACTTTATCTCTGTGAACAAAGGCATCCATTTAGACGTTTAAACACTGCTTTGTGCCTTTGGGTCTTTCTGCAAGCTTTCATGTGTAGTCCTGTCTCATGGAGTCGTGTTCATTACGGAACTACAGCCTATGGCAAGATTCTGTGACCGATGAGTGAGGAATAAATGACAGGTGTGGGAGGAGGGGAGTATGGTACTAAGGCCTCACTCAGTGTTATGGAAGCCAAGCCTACGAAAACATCAGACCTAGACACACCAAATGGAACTTGTATTGGGATTCACACTGAATCTCATGTGGAATCCCTGGGGTAACGAGATGGATTATTGTCAGGTAAAAATTTTGTGATGATTGTTAGTAGAACACGTGAGGGCATGATCACGAGAGCTCTACATTCAAAAGAGGGTATCTTCCATCTGCCACTTGGGTGAATTATGAAATATAAACCTCTAATATTTCATTCCTTTTCCTGACCAGAGTAGCTGTGAGTAGAAATCAATCGGAAGAGAACCTGTACGTTTGTAAAATGAGAACGTTGAATTTTGGCTTCGTGTCATGCCCCTTAAAACAGGTTTCTTGATGATTAGAATGCAAATGGGGTCCTATTCAATTAACATTTGATTCTTTCCTGGAATGTTACGTAAGTGAACTATGAAAGATGCTATCTGTAGCATCTTTCATAGCCCAACTCAAACAGTCACTTTGCCCCCCACGCGCCCCCATCATACTGTTTCAAAAGCTAAATAAAAATGGGTTAAGATTATAATATGAAATTGTGAAAAATTCCTTCTACCCTGTAGTGCTTCTTCATCCAGTTAGAAGTGAACCACCCTAGTTCTGTCTTCAGCCAAAGCCTTGATTTTGTCCTCCATGTTCAGAGTTCTAAGGACTCTGCTCAGTTGAAGCCATTTTTGTGCCATTCAATCTTTCATGAAACATAGTGGAGTGCAGGTAAGTATTAATCAATTTCAGAAATCTGATGCAATGGTGATAGACAAGAGTGTGAAGAATGTAAATGGAAACATCAGCTTCGCTTACCACCAAGTTACACAATGTCAGCATTACCACTAACACTGGAAGCAAAATTTGCATTAGCATTAAAAATTTAAGCTGCCTCAATCAAGGTGCTGCATCCTCATTTTACCCTTTGTCTGTCACTGTAACGTTTGCTGCATCTCTATGAAGTATTTCATTGTTGGTGTTTGTTAGAGACTTCCTGTCTTTGATTATCTTTCTTCTCATGGTGCCATCGGGATGTGATTGATTCATGATTGTATATAATATTAAAGTTTAGCTATCAAGTACAATCAAAAGATTGTAGCTAGGTAGCTAGTCAGCAGAACATGCTGCTTCAGCATCTCCTAAATACGCCATATTTAATATTTAGTGTAGTGACTATTTGTGGCCAACAGGGGCCCCTAAATTTCAGAGGCCCCACACAAATGAGTGGTTTGAATGGTGTTGAACACCATCGCTGCCTATTGCTCGACATACTTCACCAGTCTGTCATTTGAAATGGGAAATTTGGCAATTAGCAGCCATTCTGGGGTTTTGTTTTGTTTAATTTTGTTTAGTTGGGTAGATGAATGGCCCTTTACAAGTAAAGTCCCTCTATTTTGGGTCTTCTTTTTTGACAAACGATATCGAGCTCCAAAAACTCTGGGGTTTCCCTCGTAAAGCCTCCATCCTGCCTGATCCCTGTTAGCCTGTGTGAGTGGGGTATGGGATCCCTACTCTCACAGACATTACACTAGTGGTTTCCTGAGAACTGTCCCTGTGCCATTGTTTCTTAGCTGAGGTCACAGTGCCATTTGACCTTTATCTCACCCCATGTCAAAAACAGTGCATAAGGCATGTAAAAAAAAATCTGTTTTGCTCCTGTACTAAGCATATGAATGGATTATTGCATAACCTAATCAGGGGTGATTGGATATATATATATATATATATATTATAAAGTTCACACACATAAAAACAACTTTTATATAATAACCATTCTGGGTCGAAACCTAGTCAGCAATATGTATTGCATTTTGCCATGCTGAATTTTGGTCATGAAAGGATGATAGTCTAGATTATATTACTATTATTCGACGCATATACATTACACTAATTATCTCAGACTGTAAGCAAGTGAAGACTGATCCTGATCCTGAGATTCTACAGACTGTATATTCATTCAGGCCGCCTAAGACTGTTCTGGAACTTTAATCAAGGGTCATCCTGACTGTATCAGTGATAATTCACTCCTTAATGAAGTGACAGAAACTGTAAAGGAGGATATCAACTGGCTTTGGGTTTGTCTGCCCCATGCGCCAAGCCAAGATGACAGGAGCCCAGCAGGATGAGCAAGGATGTAGGGGAAGTACTGCTGAAGGTGTTGTGTCACTGGAGGAAGGAAACTGCCCTGGCCTCAGTGTCTGAGGTCAAAAATCATACTGTACGGGAACACAAACATGGCACTATTAAATATTATCAGGAAAAAGCAAGATTATTGCAAATACTGTGACATTTACATAATAATTTGAACTGGGTGAGGGTCCCACTCAGCCACAATACCATCCTGTATTTATGTATATTTATATTATGTTGCTGGATGTACGTAAGCAATTCAGTTTAAAGGTACTGGAGGACTTGAACTAGTTACCTTGAGACATAACTCTACACAGATGAAGGCCAAGCTCAGATGCATTTTGGACCAAATAAGACCAGTATATTTCCACTTACTCTGCTTGCATCCTTATCACATGATGGCGCTCCATCACAACACTGCAGAACAATAACCAAATTTATCAAGCAATGTTTTTATCGATTGTTTTAATGTGTGAACTGTCAATGTTCAAAGAAAAACAAGTCTTTAGCTAAAGCTTACTTTAAAGGGGGGCACGTTGCATATTTATCCCCCTCGCAAACATCGGCTGGAGTACAGCAAGTTCCTCCTGATTGGCTGTGCGAAGCCTGCAATTAACCCCCCACCCCTCCAAAAAAAAACTTAAAAAAAGGAAGAAAGAAAATAAAAACTCGTAGGTGCGTTGTCACGAGCACCTGTAAACCATCCTCGTGCGCCCCGTCTCGAGCGGACCTCTGAGGAATAAATAAGTTATAAAGTTATACATTTGCTTTTTAAATCAACTTATACTTTTAATACAAAGTTCCTTAATTTCAGCCGAACTCTTAAAAACGCCAAAAACACCAAGGACGACATGAAGACCGAAAAAGAAACTGGAGATATGACGGGAGTGACCGTAAATCGTTTCGCGAAAGGTAATTTTTTCCCCCCTGTCGTTTAAACGTCCTTAGTTAATTCTTAACTTAAAGATGTGCCATTACGTAGTGTGTAAATAAGGGGGAATTTACCTCTTTTAAATCGTGTTTGAAATGCTAAGCATATTTTGTACATCGTGCCATTAATGTATATGCATTTAAAACGGGAATTGTTAAACTATAATTATATTGATTTAAGCTTACAAGTTTACCGAGGTCAGTAGTAAATCTGATTTGAGAGAGAATATCTTTCTCCCCTGTTATTATAACAATGCAATATCTTGCTGTAAATATAACTAATACGTTTAATAAGCTTTGTTGATTAACTCCTCAAACAGTGCCGTTTGTCGTCCCCCCCCACGGCCAATGGTCGCTAACATGCAGAAAACGCGCCTTGAAAAAACAAACAAACAAAGAAACAAACAAAAATCACCTGCAGCTCGATTGCAGATCTTGTGAACCCAGATCCATGTACGGTTTATCCCATCCCAGTATGATGAATATCCTGCCAGTGTTTGGGGGGTGAAGGGTGTATTACTAATGGTACAATATCCAGCTTTAAGTGGGTGATTTACATAGAATTAAACATGCCGTATGTTCAATGACAATTGCTTGCAGATGTAGAGGTGTGCATGTCAGAGTTTCTGCAGTTGTTCAGGATTAGCAGAATGTGTCAGGTGCATCTGAACATGTACCTGAGAAGGTAATGTCCAGCAGTCTGTCCGAATGTCAGTCCAGCAAGAGCCTGAGGTCACGTGGGAGTTGCTATTTTCAAAATTGCATTGTCATTTACCTGGTGAATGCTCTCTCAGTGATTGTGTGAATACATCATTTCTTCCCTGTGACCCTGCTCAGGACAACTGGTGGCAAGATGGATGCGTGGATGGTTGGGTAAACCCGTGTGATTTATTTTACCTGCCACTTTCCGCCAAATTTATAGCAAATTGTACTTGAATAAATGTATAGTATTCCAGAGATTCTTTTGCAGTCTCAGCAGTGTTAGGAATGAGAAACTTTTAATAATGTGTCTGTATAATAATCTGTCTGTACACTGTATTTTTGTTGTATACCTACCTGTCTGAGTGGTTTTATTCTTCTTGTGTACTTGTAAGTGTGTACTTGTGTACTTGCATCAGAGTTTCAAAATATGATTACGGACGGCCAATTTAATGATAACAAAAAGATAATTTTATTTTACAGATTTTAATTTTAGTTTTGCTATACAGAGATGCTTGTCTAAACGGGATTCCACCAGTCACCATTGGGTGAGGTTGTTGCCTATTAGTACATGATAAATTTGCTGGTGAATGTAAAGATTGAAATTAGTAGAGGGGAAATACTGTTATGGTACAGTGATGACACTGAATTGTTTATATGAGGGAACAAATGCGATAGTTTGAAAACCTACTGAATAGCTGGTTACTTTAGTTGACCAAAACATGATTCAACCAAAGGTAATGTTCTGTTTTTTCTCATTTCTGCTATTTTAAATGATATGCTGCCTCCAAGTTGTTTCCTGAAAAAATTACCCTTTCAGTCAGCCCTATGTGTAGAAAGTGTATGTTTATTTTTTTTTGTTAATTTTTAGCATTCAACTCGGAATTTGTATTAGAAGCTCAGCAAGTATTGCTGTCTTAATTGAGTATCAAACATCGGTAATTATAAAAGGAAAGGTTTCTAATTGATAGCTGATCTTTGTGAAACTTTGCAAACGAAATTAAAGCAGTTCTAGGGCAGCTAATGTTCACTTGCTAGTTCCTTAAATGTATGCTTATGGTTTAATGAACTACGGTATTTATAATTAATCATGAATCATCTGTCATCTGGTGTTATATGTTAAAACATACCGATGGTCACGTATGGTTATTGATGACATAATGTGCAGAAGTTACCTCCATACACAATCCCTGATACAGGCTAGGTCTCCTACCGCGTAAGGCTTCATATACCAGGTATCTTATTCTGGCCACAAGTTTCGTATTCCATTGGTGTTCATCAGTCATTTACTGGGTTTCTTAAAAAATTGAATATTACTTTTAAAGAGAAATGGATAGTAAAAAAAAAAATCTTTTGTTTCATTACTTTGTTTACTGTAAAAAAAAATTCTGTCAAAAAGGTTGTTTGACTGAATTTATAACAAGCATGTTAACACATCCCCTTGAAATCTTTTGTGTAAAAACGGTTGCAGTGTTAGTTCATCAAGGTATTTTGACCCATCTGCAGTGTAGCTAATATGTCTAATGTGTGTGAGTTGCACAGGACCATGATTTTTACTTATATTTATATGGACATATTTCATAACCCAGTTAATTAGTCAGCTCAGTTATGATAAACTGACTAGGTGATGGCAATGGATTTAGAAAATCCATTATGCATGTATGTGTTAGATTGGAAAAAGGTTATCTGTGTATTGTCTTATCCAGTACAACTTTTATTGTATAGTTATGGTTGGCGTCTTGCCATCCAAAAACATGCAGTACAGCAATTAGCATCTCTAAATTGCTCGTAGTCTATGATTGTGTGAGTGCACTCCCAACTTCATGACCAGGATATGCAGCTGTGAGATGGATGGATTAAATGCAGTGAATTTTGCAAAATGAGTGAATTTAAAAACAGCTAATGTGGTCATTGATTTATATTATTGTCATAAAAACAACTCCCGCCCTGCACGCACACTAATGTCATCAACTTTGTTTCCTCTGATATTGACATTATTGCAATATTTTAATGGTAAACCCTTAAGGTTACATTTTCAGTGATTAGTTGTCTGAGAAGTTCATGGCCATGGAAGTGGTAAGGGGAACATACTGCTGTCTGCTGCAAGCCTGAAGAGTCAGCATTAATTTCCCTCATACACTAGAGGAAATGTAAAACCAATAAACATTTCCTGTAGAAGTTTAGAGTGGTGGGTTTGTGAAGTATCCAGAAGAAAGTAGGGGATATCAGGGAAATGGGCCATGCTCGCACCATAAACCTGGAATTGTGTCCATGAGAGTTGTTTTTTGCTGTCGTTCTCTGTGTGGTCACAGTAGCATGTAGTACAAAAACAAAATTTTCGAAGGTCATGTCAATCATCTAATCAACTACCTTGCTGAATAAGTACCCTATTAATATGCAGTTCTATGATGATAATCTTGTGTAAGTATTTTCCGAATTGTTAAGTAAAATCTAGCAGAATTCTATAATGTAATTCAAGTTTGCTAGGCAATCACCGGCAGTGATAATAATGGAATTCATTTCAAAAGCAGAATTATGTTCTTTTCTGGAATGGCATGGATTCTCAGTGAGTAGCACTTTGGGGTTTGAATGTATTTGTAGAATATGCAGGCTCTCCCTGTGTTACCAAAACATGTACCCTGGATGAGGGGGTGTCTGATTTTGAGTGTGTGCCCTCTGATGGACTTGCACCTCATCTGTGATGTCCTCTCCCCATGTTTCCTAAGACAGGGTCCCTGCTCACATTTGCCTTGTATGTGATAAGCTTTTATTGAGATTAGATGGATTATTAAATGAATAGAGGCTATGTGTTATGTTTCCATATTTTAACCATTTTCCTACTTCCTGAGTATGGTAGGGTCCTGCTTAGTAACTATTATAAAATTTTGGTTAAATCCAAAACACCATAGGTTCAGTAACTCCTACCCAACAGGCAATATTCAGTTTAAAATATCTCGAATAAACATTTGTGTTTGTGCAGTATTCAGTTTAAACTCTAGAGGGAGCTTTCCTACATCGTTTTGTAAAACTACGTTTCACACCATCCATTTATTCTGCTGTATTTGCTATAAACCCAAGCTTTGATAGCTGTAACACAGCTGGTTATTGTTGAAGTGTAGCAGCATCCATATTTTAAAGAAAAGTGACTCAACTGAAATGAGAACTTTTGATTTCAAGGTCCAGTTGTTTTGCCACAGGAATTTGTAATTGCTTTGTCTGACTACTGATAATACAGAGATTAAAACTCACCCAGCCCTGGCCACCAGGGGAAAAACAAACTAAACATTAAAATGTCGCCAATACAGCAATGATACTTATATTTTGTTAAAATTGAAGTGCTTTAAAATGTGTGAATTTTAACAGTTTAAATTTGATGTATTGTTGTTTGATCAGTTTTATGGTTAATTCCTTCAAATTATGAAAGTGTGCTCCTCTTATCAGTTTGATGTGCTGTGGACTGACGAGCAACACATGTAACAAGATCTCCTATCCATAGTGCAACTAATGGTGAACTTTGGTTCTTCAAAGCAGTATGTGTTTTTGTTGTAACCCCATCCATCCATTTTCCAAAAGCATGTGTCCTTATTCAGGGTCACAAAGGGTCCAGAGCCTATGGGCACAAGGCAGGGAACAACCCAGGATGGGGTCCCAACCCATCACAGGGTACACTCACACACCATTCACTCACGCCTATTGGCAATTTGGTAACTCCAATCAGCCTCAACATTTTTTATATTGTGGAGGGAAAACCTGAGTACGCAGAAGACACCCCATGACAACATAGGAAGGACATGCAAACTCCCCACATGAAATCTCAGCAATGACCCAAACCCAGGTCCCAGAGGGGTGAGGCGACAGTGCTAACCACTGCATGTGTAATTTAAAAGGATCTCTGTGGTTGACCCAGTGTGTGCAGCCTATCCAACAGCAGGGGGCAGTATGTCTATATCACAGATCTATGTATATTATGGATTAGGAGTTAGTGACTTTTTCACTTTTGGAATAGATTCCACTTGTTTTTATTTTCATGCTTCTATACATATTTAGACCTATTTGTTTCAGAACTTCATTTTTCAGAAATGTAAAAGCTAGAATTGTGGAGAAACCTATATGATACTGTCTCTTGGCATTTTATGGATTTGCAGTTCCTAGTACTGAGATGTGCTGTCTTTTCTTAGTACTGAAGAAATATGAGATAATGTGTGCTACATACTGACCTCACAATACTGCTAGAAGAGAGGCATTATTTTAATAAATCAGTATGAAGAATGGGGAGCTAAATGCATTTAAAAGATAACACATAGTAGAACTATGGAGTGTGTGCTGGTGAATTTTGTGCATTGCCTTACTAGTGATATAATGAGATATCAGCCTGAGCACTGGGGCTTCCCAAGGGCCTTTTTTTGCACATATGTGTTTCCCTTAAGCACACTATACCATTACAGGGTGTGTATGCTCTAGCCTGGGTCATTGGTGAATTGTGATTGAGAGCCTCCCAGTGGCAGCAAAAATTGACATAAGACTGCTGATGGAATGATGCTACATTTCATCTTTTTGCATACAGGCCTCCTGGAGGCTGATGTTCAGTTATTCTTAATGGAGTGAGTGTTGCTGAATTAGACCATCTTTTTCTATATGACAGTAGTAGCACAGCTACCAAAAACTCTTCCACTTTATGGCTTTTTTAAAAAAATAAAAACAACACTGGAGTCTTATAAGATTCAACAGATCTTCACTAGGTATGGTGACAGGGTTCATGATCAGAACTGGACATAGAACTCTTGTGGTTTTTTCCTTCCCTACCAAATCAGAAGTCAGGAGCCGCTTGTGTAGATCCAAATTCAGTTTTTATTGCAACAATGAAGTTACTGTACAACCAAGGCTGGACACATACAAGTGTGTCCAATATTGTTTTACACCAATTTTTATACAAGTTCTTATCAATTAACAATATCTTGTCACTTGAGCATCATCATTCCTTAAACCATTCACGACCATTGTTTTCTCCACACCCCTAGGTGATAAGTTTGTCCATCATTTCGTTTACTATTTGGTCCCTCGGCCGAACATAATGGTGGCGCGAGCTTCTCCACTTGGTTTTTTAAAAAGCTCAGCCGTGAACTTCTGGTGAACTTGGGCGAATCCCTTCCTTCAGTAGTAAACCATGGCAGTTTCAGCCTGTTGCACATTGACTAACAAGAGGGTTGATGTCCTTTAACATAGTGATAAAGTATACACTAATAAAAGTGGATATTCATAGATTCCGGACTAACATAAAGTAGCTAACAAAAACTATTAGGCCAATACAAGGTGCAAATACATACTCAATTGATTACATTGTGTTGATTACATTATAATGTTTACATTGTAATGATTACATCATTTATATTTGGCATACTTTTTAATAATATCATAATACTTATATTCAACGTTATATAGTGCTAAATAATATTCCATAGAATCATGTATAATGGATTGTGAGGTCAGTTTAGTTAACTCCTTTGTTGGCAAAGTGTTTTAACTCTTCTCATTTAAGTGCCTTGTGCACATCTTTTCAAGCTTAAAAGTATTTTTACCAGAATTAAATTGCAGTTGAACTACTTTGCATAATGGCTATACAACAGATTTTATGCAAATCCCAGTTAGACAAAAGAAATAAAACTGTAGAACAGTGTTTTATTACGTTAGCTAAAGGCATTGCAAATGTATTTATAGTAAGTTTTTTATATCATCTGAGGTGGTTGCAGATGCACTATAAACGGAAATGTTCATTACTGATAAAATTTATTTTGTAAATATTATATTAATAAATTCTAATGTTTAAGAGTATAGTTTCCTACATTTTCACTGATATGTTTTGATATCAGATCACGTCTCACATTTTGGGTGAAGAGGATGAATGACATCATCAGCTATTTGCAAAGACAAAGCTTGTGAATTTTAGCTTTCCCACTCTCTGTACTCATGTAGTTAGATCTCCTCTGCACAAACTTATTTTGAAAGCCAAAACGCCAGACCAAACAGCTCTATCACGGTGGGTTTTGATATTACTTGATCCAAGTTCAATAAAAACGGTGGTGACTTCATTGTCAACAGGATTTATAAGGAATGCAGAATATTGTTAAAACTCCAGTGATGGATTATGATGTTACATTTTTTCAAATGCTTGGCAACTGTTACCTATACTAAAGCTATGGTAAACATGCTATAAGTTGCTATAAGTTGTGCTTGTTTAAAAAGCTGCCACTTTCATTTGAAACTATATGGCCAAAGCCAAGACAGGTGTCAGCAAGCGTGCTTATACTGCAGGTCTTCCAATTTTTAAATGGCATTTGGGAAAAAACATCAGTTCAACCAAGGAGACCTCAATAGATAGTTTCGACACAAGTGTTTATTTGTTGAAACAATTTAAATAATTGTGTGAACAGTGATTTGGCGAAACCCGTCTCTTGGTCGTCGGTTCCCTTGACTCTGAAGCTGACAGATCCGGCTGGGCAACCAGCCAGGAGGCGAAGGAGCCAACCCCGGACCAGGACGGGGAGCCGAAGGTGGTGGAGGGGTGGAGGCGGGAGAACCGAATAGCTGAAACGGCAAAGAAGTGGGTTCCACTTACTCTTTATATAAAACTTGGACCGATGTGATTGGATATGCTTGTATTCAATAGGTCTCCTTGTTTGAACTTTCGTATTCACTTTCATTTATTTTGTGGAAATCATTAAATGTATATGGACTACTGGATTTCTACCTATTATTATGATTATTATTATTATTATTATTATTATTATTGAACTTTATTGTTTCTGTCATGAATACATTTTATCTGCTAGACTAATTTTAGTAATTGTTGTGTTTCTGAAAAATGGTATATGTACATTATATTTTCTTCTAGAAATGACATTGAAACATCCATCAAACTTCTAACCGCTTAATCTGGTCAGGGTCAAAGAGTGGTATTAAGATATAAATTTGAGGCACTGGAAGGTGTTGTAAATATAGTAAAATTCCCACTGCTAAATCAATCCAGTGAAGACATGAAGTTTCCAGCTAATAAGCATTTTAGATTTAAATATGAACAAGGCTGGTAAATAAACAACAAAATATCTGTAATTTTAAACATTTTTGCTCTGATAATGTTGAATTTATGTGTGTCGCCCATATCTGATTGTACTATGCGCATCCCCTTTTACGGCAGGCCCAGTTATTTGTGACTTAAACCCTTTGTGCACACACTTCTCAGACTGCCCCCTGGTGGTAACTGGGGGCTCATCAGTGTCTGGCCTCCAAACACACATCGCAGGCCCCTTTGCCTCACCCACCATTATTAAGATGCCGACAGAGTACTTTTATTGCCCATGGGGTCATTCCATGTTGTTGGCCTGCATCTATCAGCATACAAGGTGCTTTGTACTTTCTAAAATTTAAATTTACTGAGAGCCCGGGGTGTGTTGTGGAACTACCCTTGGATGCCAATTAAAATGGTGAAAGGATTTTACAAGACTTGTAGCTCCTACAAAAAAAACACGCAGGCATGGGGTCCAGGGTTCAGCTATGTTCTGGAATTTGGAGAGAGTTGGCAGACGATGTGAGACGGATGCCAGCGTCTCAGGTTTGCCCAGGGGAACACATCCTAACAAGATAATAGACTCCCTGGCTTGAGCTGAAAATAAATATCATGACGGTCTCTTGTTTTATAATACATGCAGTGTGCTCTTCACCATCTGAAATCCAAAAGTTGATATTTTCTTAATTATTAGATTGTCAGAACATTCAGATTGTGTTTGTTTTCTATTACAGTGTTCTGTACCATAGTACAGTAGGATCTCCTGTAATCATCTGTACCATAGCACAGCAGGCTCTTTTACAATCATCTGTACCATATCACAGTTGGCCTTCCTACATTCCCCTGTACCATAGCACAGTTGGCCCTCCTGCATTCCTCTGTACCATAGCACAGTTGGCACTCCTACATTGCCCTGTACCATAGCACAGCTGGCTCTCTCCCAATCATCTGTACCATATCACAGTTGGCCTTCCTACATTCCCCTGTACCATAGCACAGTTGGCCCTCCTGCATTCCCCTGTACCATAGCACAGTTGGCCCTCCTGCATTCCCCTGTACCATAGCACAGTTGGCACTCCTACATTCCCCTGTACCATAGCACAGCTGGCTCTCTCCCAATCATCTGTACCATAGCACAACGGGCCTTTGTACCATAATCTGTACCATAGCACAGCTGGCTCTTTCAATCATCTGTACCATAGCACAGCAGGATCCCATACAATTAGATAAGCTAAGGAAATTATGATGTGAAAACTGTCAACTTCAGAGAGTAACATGAGCCTGTACCCAATGTTGCAAAGCAAGACGAGAGTAACGTATCAGTATTTCATCTCTTTTCTTAGCTGTTTTGTTTATTAAAATGCAGGGATATTATCGCTGTCTGCGAGCGAAGGCGAACATAATGAGCCAACATGGAGCTCTAGAGAAGCTGCTGATAATGTCATAGTAGCAGAACTTTTTGAGAGCAGGTGAGATACAGCTGTTAGCCCAGTTCAGTTTCCTAGTCCCTACCTGTTGGTTGTGTGTTCATTTATCCTCAGCTGCATACCTTAATAAGTAAGTTCTGGTCACAGACTGATGCAGGATGCTTCTGGTTCTGTGAGCTGGCTGCAGCCCAGTCTCTCGCTTAATGCTGTTAGCTTATTGAAGTGCCCATACTAAAGCATAAACTATCTGTAATAAAAACTGCATTAATTCAGCCCACAGCCGAGTTAAAAGTACAAAACATTCTTTACTAGTAACTTAGGTGCAAAGTTTTCACAAGCAAACAACAAAGAAAGTTTGCAATATCATTAAATGTAAATGGTATTATTTGGAGTGCTATGGAACATTTTTATGTTTCACCAAAGCTTTACCCCCACCTCCCTTTCCAAAACTACTGCAACATGCAAAATGCTCTGTGATATCCAGAGGTCTACAGTTTTTGGGCTATATATGTAAATTAATTTTGTATGGATTGTTTTTGAAAAAGTGTGGCTAGTGTGTAACAAGCATCCTGTAATGATACAGGGGCTTCATGTACCTATTTGTACTATGTAATTATAGTACATACACAGTGTGCAAAATACGGGGGGGTCCGGGGGGTCCGACACCCCCGATTAACCCATGAGACCCCCGAACGTCTCAAAAGCAAAATTATAAGGGGGTCTCAAGATCAGTATTGCGCAACAATAGGGAGATGGGGACCCCCCCGAATATTGACGGGTATTTCGCACATTGCACATATAGTATCCTGCTTTCTAGTAATGCTGTAAGCTTTAACACATTAACCTTCAGGTGCGATATTATTATATTTCTGCAGTTTTGGAATGCCTGGCCATAGTGCTACAAAGAATATAAAATGCCATTTTAATAAATGTAATACAGAGTTATTCGCGTCACATATCCAACAGGGATGTTTGTCAAATATTTATATTTTGTAAATCAGAAGACAATGAAGTTTACTTTAAAAAGAAGCTAGTATGGTTTTTCTTTAACTTTACAAATGTCCAGTTGTTTCTTGTTAGGAGCACTGTTTTTTTCTGTTTGATTTAGGCGATTTTGCAGTAATTGGAGACCGAGGTCAACTCTAGGGGAGAAAAAAAAAAAAACAGTTTTACTTTTAATTTTTCATATTGTCTGATACCTATTGCCATTTGATTTTACGGTATTCCTAGGTATATTCCAAATGATTCCATATAAAATAAAGTGTAACAACAGTGTTTATTGTTTTCAACATTTGGTGGGAAAGTATCATCTGTCATTTTTCAAACCACTTATGCTGGGCAGGGACACCTGTAGCCTATTCCAGGCAGGAAGGTTGGGGAACACTCCTGATAGAATGCCATTCTATCACAAGGCATGTGCACAAACTACTGGCAATTAAGAACACCAGTGAGCCTCACTGAGTGTGTTTGGACTGTAGGAAGAAACACCACACGCATAGAGCGAAGGAGGGTTTTGAACTCACAGCCAGTAGAGCAGTGAGGTGACAGTCCCACGCACTTTGTCACCCAAACATACTTCTTTTTATTTGGCTACAATTACTTAATAGGAGATTCTACAATGGAAATGTGTCACTTAGTCTGAATATTTGTATGTTTTGAATAATTTGGTAAATGATTGATTATTGAAACAAAGTACTACCGTTGTAGTTTTTTAAAAAAAAAAAAATATTAGAGCAACAGTATATTTTAAAAACATTGTTACAAAAAATGTTTATTTTCTTTGGGGTCTATAAAAACAAAAATGCGTTACTGATTATTATGCATCAGGCAAATGAATACAAACCCAGTGTACGTGTTCAGCAAGGGTACTGGCAAATAATCAACCCGTCAGAAGGTTGTGGGTTCTGATAATATCAGCAAAGAGCAGACCTTTTTAATGTTTGTGTCTGTAAATCAAGGAAGCGGTTGGCAGTAGGACCTGGGGCGGCCCCCCTCCCCCCCCCCCTTTCCTATTTGCAATCAGGCAGGGCTGTCTGACTCACTGCGGAGTGTCTACTCGTTTGAAAGAGAGCGGATCAGAGGTACTCTTGCTCTTACTGAGACAGGACAGAGAAATGATGATGGGCTGACTGGGGAGATTTGGCGTTTCAATCATGGAATCCAGCAAAGTTCTTAATTTTGTAGCATCTGGTGAGTCCCTGGCCCAGGTTCTGTGTTCGTCCAAAACACGTCCAAGCTTTTATATTTGTTTTGTAAGCCTACATATGGAGGTTGTGGAAGCGTCATTTGTGAGGGTAAATAAGTTTTTTTTTTTGCTGTTTTTTTTGCAATGTTGGCTTTTTGATTATGTACAAGCCATGGGCACCTGGAGATGACCTCTGCTTCTGTCTTTGATGATTTTGCCTGCTTATGTTTAATATGTTTGCATTAGAGCCATCGTGTCTGCTTTTCGCTTTTCACATTGTTCCTGTCAAAAAGACACTATACCCCCTCTGAAGTTGAATAAGTAGCGGGAAAATCCTCGACAGCACAGTATCCACTATAGGGATATACCGGTAAGATGTTCAAAGCTCACAGCTATAAATGAAATGCTTTAATGTTCAGTGGTAGTAGAGGCAGACGTTAATCACAAGGAGTGATGCTGCCCTTGACTCAATAGTTTCCAGGATGCTTGCACTTTGCCGGGACATCTGTAGTAACCTGAACCGTTTGGGAGATTTTGTCCTGCCGCAGGTGGTTCTGTGTGTTTGCTATTCTCTTGAGCATAGCTAAAGCACTAAGTTTGTGAGAGACAGTCCTGTCTTGTAACCGTGTCATGTGTTAACACTGAGCAGACAGTCCTGTCTCATTCCATAGCTCCATATTGTATGCAGTGCCTATACTGTAGATGTATTCATCTAATACCCAAGCGTTTCTTTAAGCAGTGAACCAGCAGTTATGCATTACACTCAGAAAGCAGTTACACAGACAGAAGAGGCAAGAGTGAACTGAAAGACTTAAAGATTAATATATTTTACTGTATTGTATAAAAAATATTTTCATGTCACTTTGTGAGGCCTGCTCGTAATACTATAACACTATTATCCAGGTAGAATTCTGGAGGGTGTGCAGGAACTGTGGGGTCTGTAGCACATGAACTTTCCCAGTCCATCACCATGTTTTCAGTTTTTTCAGTTATTCAGCAATTTATGTCCCTCTTTGTAATGCCAGTTTAGATTATTGGTCTATTATTGGTAATGGTTATTGGTGTATCTGAGCTTAAAACACCATTCACTGTTTGAATTTCCTTTGGCTGAAAGGAAATACTTTTCTTATTACAGACATAAGGAAACTTTGAAGTTGGAATGCTTTTTCTTGTAATTTGTGGCCTTAAGATTAAAACAAATGAAAGGTTTTTACACAAGCATGTTGTAATGGAATCACAGTACATTTCAATGAGGCTCTGATTGCCAGATGATACAGACAGAACCATTTAATTACAGATCATGCATGCCCAACATGATGAAGGTTAATTTCATGTTAATGTGTAAATAGATGGTAGAAATGACAATGTATCTCTGGCTTTGCTGAGGGAAACAGATTCCATGGACAGTTTGAGGAATACAATGTAGCCTCTAGGTGCAGAACTAACGATCATGCATGTTCAGGTTTATCATGGGGAAATTATTGTTAAATTATTGTTGCAGAATCTTTCTGAAATGACAAAGTTTAGGGGAACAAATAAAACCAGAAAAAAAGAAAGTCAAACATTTTCCCTGAATGTTTGAGATACTGTGTCAAGGCCCCCAGCAAGGTTGAAATTGTTTCAAGATGTTGAAGGCCATCACAATCGTGCCGATAAATTCCAGCCTCACAGGGCTTTCTCAAGCTGTACATCTCCATCTTTGGGGCTGATCTGAAAAATTGAAGTGGATTTTTAAGATGTCCATTCCCTGTTCCTTGGCCCATTTGCCTCTGATGGATGGAAAATGGCTCACCATGAGCTGAACCATTAACAGACATCACAAATGCCCAAACTAGGGTCATGTGAAGAACATTCACAGTGTAACTCTACTGGCTTTAATCAGGGCTAAACTATCATGTCGAAAACCTGCACTTATCTGCTCGGAGCAGCCGGCTTACAGAAATGGGCCTGCGTGGCTTTAATTGAGTGAGAGGAAGAGGGCAATGTGCAAACAATTAGCAGGATTCCCCAACAGCGGTTAAGAGGGGAACAGCAGAAGGCAGCCTAGTTGGAACAGAAGTCTAGGGAGAGGGGGTTTGTCCACATACTTTGGGTCTGTACATCCCTCCTCCTTAGCATTTCTCAGAATGCTCATCGGGAAACAGCCTGTAGAGATGTTATGGATCAGGCAAGCACTCCCAGTTGATTTGTTTAACGTGCCCATAAGCCATTCTGCCAGGACCATGCTTTACTTTCATCTTTTGGGTCAAGAATGTCAGACATGTTTATTATACCTGGGTGGCAGGCATATTCCCAGGAAGCATTGTCAGAAAGCTGTGATTGGAACATTTAAAAAATGATACTGGAACATGAAGCTGGCAGTCTGGCCCAGAGGGTGGTGCACCTCCAGGGTTGGAGGTTTGAAGCTCAGCCCTGCCCTCTGTCTGTGTGGTGTGCATGTGCTTCCCCTGTTGTGTAGGCTGTCTCGGAGTGCTCTGGGTTCCTCCCACAGTCCAAAGATATGGCATTAGGTGAGTTGGTGTTTCTAAATAGCCTGTAGTGGTTGTGCCCTCTCATGGATCAGTACTGCAGCGCCAACAGCTATAATTAACGGCTGCTGCACTGCAAAATAACTAATGCTGCCTGTTATGGGCGCCACACCCATCCATACTTGATTGGCGGGAAATGGCGGGAAGAGTAAAACTTTGATGAATTGAACTAGGAATTAACCACACGTCTGAGACATCTGTAATGAAATCACTTTAATTATTTATTGTTAATTTTATGAATATAATTTTGTTCCCTTTCATGTTAACTAGGCTTTCTGCTTAAACTACTGGTTTATTTTCATGCATCTTGGTGGAGTACAGAGAGTAGATGAGTACACTAAAACAACATACATCATGCATGATTTTCTATATTTTCCCTTTTATAGATCATACATGCACTTGGTTCTGTATCTATAGCCATTAAAGCCTGACTGCACTTATCACACATCACCTTTTCACTTTCAGCTGAAATGAAGGATCATGCATGTACAAAACAGGAAGTGGTGATGTGCTGGTGTTTCTGATGGTGCTTTCTTTTTAGTTGTGGGTCAGATAACACCGAGGAAGTGGCACCATGCTTGGACATTGGTGAGCTGTAACAGCCATTAGATACTTAACCTACAAGGTCACTGAAGATGTCAGTAGTCATAATTACTACTCAGTTTTCTTAAATGGTACAGGCTGAGGTTTAATCTTAGTTCCTGTGTGTGCCTGGTTGAGGTGTATGCTGAACTTCCATTCCTATACTTGTTCCAAAGAACATGGTTGATAAATTCAGCTTCATAAGTGTATATCGGTTAAAGACTTTAGGCTTTTATTTGTATGTCTCCTTTTGGCTGAACAGTGCTAAGTGGATATAGGATGGGCTGTGTACTGAGGTCCAGGTACCATCTGCACCAGCATGTACTATTGTGAGGCATGATCTGCACATTTTGTTTTATGGACATGAGCAACATGCTTGGTTGTTTTCACACTTAGTCTGCTGATCATTACCAATCCGGAAAGAAGGCGTGTTGATGGCATGCAGTGATATTCTGAGAAGACGGAAATTCAAGGGTTATGGTTGTAATTTGTTTTAGTTATGATGTGATCTGTCTTCCAGTCTCATTATAATCAGGTCTAACCTTTTGAGAAGTCCTGAAATAATGATGAAATGTGCAAACACAGGATGGTTTAATCTGCGAGCTTGTCTCCACTAGCATGCCCGATAACAGAGGATTGCATGCACTAGCAGAACCGAACAGCACAAAGGTGTTTACAGAAAGGAAACGCAGCAATTCAGGGGAGTAGCTTACTGAAGTTTCAGTCACCAAACCGTTACATTTCGCCCTTGAAATGCAGAACAGCAGATTTGCAAAGGCTGCTTGTGGTCTTTATAAAAAAAAAAAAGAAACACGCATCAGAAGTGCATGCGCAGGCTTCCTGTTCACTGACAACACCCCTTGCACTGAGAACATGGCTGCTTGTGGCTACTCGTGTCTAGAACAGTGCCTTCTGACCCACCCTATTTATAGGTTCGCCAGGTGGTTAATAGTAAGCTCTTCTTGTTTGAAGAATTCCTTCTCATATGAAATTTCGGTACTGAATTTCACCACTACACTTTACATTTAAAATATTTAGCACACGCTTTTGGCTGAAGCAACGTACAAGTAAGGCAAATAACACATTTCAAACGTATAGGTTGTTGAGGAGTCAACTAGGCATAAGTTCAGCTAGGCTGAGCTTCTAATGAATGACCAGGTATACAACTACACCACAGCTACACAACTACACAACAACTATTAACAAAGTAAGAACCTAATAAGACTAATCAAAGGCCTTTTAGCGCAACATAACAGCATTAAAGAGCCTGACACTCTAATACAGGGGTAGGCAATCTTATC
Source organism: Mormyrops attenuatus (assembly GCA_026777985.1). Classification (NCBI taxonomy): domain Eukaryota; kingdom Metazoa; phylum Chordata; class Actinopteri; order Osteoglossiformes; family Mormyridae; genus Mormyrops; species Mormyrops attenuatus. Next base: position 22,067,764 of record JAODKC010000016.1, on the reverse strand, counting down.
CAGAAGGGGCTGTTGGGCATGTGGGGTTTTGCTCCAGCTCCTTACTAATGACTAATTTGAGGGTTGTTTGGCTAAAGAGTCCTCACACCTCGGTTTGAACAGCTGACCTAAAGGTTATTCTAAATACCTGCAAACACACTGACAAAGAATGACGGCATAGCCTCGGAGTACCAGAAATGACCTATAAGCAAAACTCCTGAATTCCTCCACTAGCTTACTACAGACCACGAGACAATGGTGAACCAGCTACTAATGAACTCTTACCAGCCAGATAAAGACTGCAAACAGTACAGATGCTTGCTGCTACTACTTGCTACTACTGACCTGGTACTTTAATTTATGTGGAACACTTGAATTGCTTTAGATGAACCTTGACCTACATATATAGCTGGAGAAATCAAATGTATACTTTCGTTACCTGTAGACATACGGTGATTACCCATAATTGCGCAGTGGCTGCTTTCACAGCAGTGTCATCTCAGTAACAAGATTGTAGTTTTGTATTTGTTGTAACCCATTGGCAAACATTTCATTATAATAAGTAAAGTGTTTATCACACAGGTATACAGAGCACAGTTGGTAGAGCACATTGAGTAGAAGACAGTAGAGAAGTGAAGCTCTGAATCAAAGTTGTGCTCCACACTCTAGTTCAGAGATGATAAAGGGCAATAAAAATGCATCTCATCTATTAATTTGATGATTGGTTTGATTAATGGAAATATAATGTTAGAAAAATAGCATGATTGATGATCATGCAGTGCCAGTTCCTTTTTATTTGCATTTCAAAAAGAATTTTATTAAAATCAGCTAATAGGGTCAAGAATTTCCAGTTGAAGCCGACCATCATATAGCGTGAGATGTGATTTCATAAGAAATGGAGGTCATCCAGTGCACAGTAATCACACCCAGTGTTATTTTTCTACTTTTCCACCAGTCCACTTTATTCTGAAAAAGAACATCCCTTTTTTATCCTGTTATTTTGAAAAAATGGAGTGAGCATTGTCCCTTATTTTTATGGGACTGAACAGTGAGCTTCCCTTTCATTTTACTTGTACTGTTCAAGGTCAGATATCGAGATGCAAAAATGTGGTTTAATGAATCAAGATGCAGAACAACATGTGCCAACAGTGATCCAAGAATTCAGAGTAAAAAGACCCTCAAAAAACTAGATATGGATCAGAAAGGAGCAAGCTCAGTACCTCACAAAGACTCGAATCCAGGAAGCTCCCAAATGTCTCCCTTAGACTAATTACAGGTGTCTCATGTATTCAGGTGAAGCAGGACGTGGTCTGGGTGTGTGTGGTCCCTGGGTGTGCTGACTGGAGGTCGGGGATGCAACAATAGGTCTTTGGAAACAAAATATGAGTTAACTTAATGTAAAATGGTTGGTGCTAAAAGGTTACTTTTGTAATTTGCAATAATAAATAAGATGTGTAGCTTCTGTGAATGGGGTTGCGCAACAGAGCTTCACATTGTATTTCAGTGCATTTCCCCCGATTTAGTGCTCAAATTTATGAGGCCCAAGCTAACAAAACGGACGCTCTTCCATATCACACAGGCTGCGCTCAAGGGTCCTGTGGCTCCTTGGGTTGATATGGTGGCTATAACAAGCTGGACAGATGTGCAAGACCTGCTGGCTGTCAAACTGATGGGGGTCTGGCTCTTTAAGGGCAACCTTGCAGTGTGAAACTAGTACTAAAGAGAAACAGGAAAGCAAAGCAGTTATCACACACAGACATGATTGTTGTGTCTAACAGATGGAGAAAGTGGTCAAACACTTATGAAGCTCTAAATTCTAGACTGAAGTGTTTATTAGAAATATTTAGCAGTATCTGTATAAGTATGCACCTGCAAGTACAAGGTCTAAAATAACTTGTAAATCAATATGAATGTTCTACAATTGTATTATAAAGGTGCAGTTAATGTACTGTAAAGCGTGACCCAAATATTGGGAGGGAAGTTCCTAGTCTTCAGAATGCTCCAATAAGGCTGGTGCAGAACATATATAGTGACAAAGACTATTTATCACTTCGCTGATTTCTGCACCATACGATAATAGATTGTAAACATAGATTCTGAAACAGGGAAGTGGTATTAGACAAGATTTGTGCATGTGTTAGTCAGTCTGTGTGTGTGTGGACAGCCAATATTCACTATGCACTACAGTCTGCCAAGGTGAAAGAGATGTATCTAGTATATCACAGAACTGCATGAGTGTAGAGAATGAGTTTTGGCTAGCTTATAAAGATTTAACAAAGCAGCCAGTCTTAACTAGCTGCTAAAGGCTAAAGTATCAGATGTCAAGCAGATCAGTGTCACATGTCAAGAAGGATTTAATGTCTCCCAGGAAATGGCTACAATTTGTAATTCTTTAAAATAAAGAAGCAAAACAAGTAGTAATGAAATAATTGTAGACTTAAGTTTTTTTTTATTCATTTTGTTTGACAGGAAATAGATAACGCTTTGGACGATGAGAGGCATGGTGAGAGGCGCAGGGGAGGTGTGGGTCGACTCATAGCCGCCCGGTTTGGTGGCAGTACATTGGAGTTTACCCCAGTGAACGAGAGGGTGGCCTTCCTTTGACTTTGAGCTGGGGGACCTGCGTCTGACTGTTGTCTGTGCTTATGCTTTGGACACCTGTTCAAAGTTTCTGCCTTCTTGGTTTCTTCAATGTTGCGTAAAGGTTGGGGACAGTGCCTTTGGATTGGCAGACTGGGGTGGTGGTCCTAATCTTTTAGGAAGGGGACCAGAGGATTTGTTTCAACTTCAAGGCGGTCAAACTCTTTAGCCTCCTTGATAAGGCCTATGCCAGGGTACAGTAGAGGATGGGTCCATCCGTTGGTCAAACCTCGGATCCAGGAGGAACAATCCAGAATCCAGGGGGATTCTGTCCTAGTTTCAGAATGCTGAGACAGCTCTTCACCTTCGCAAGGATACTGGAGGGTTCATGGGAGTTTGCTCAACCAGTCTACATGTGTTTTGTGGACTTGGAAAAGGCATACGATCGTGACCGGGGTCCTTTGGGGGGTGCTTTAGGAGTATGGGGTACGGGGTCTGCTGTTGCAGGTCATCTGGTCCCTGTATAAATGGAGGGAGAGTTTGATTCGCATCACCAGCAGTAAATCAGACTCAGCCAGCCCTGCCCTTTGTCACTGATTCTATTCATAGCTTTCATAGAATTTCTAGGTGTAGCCATGGGTATAGGCCTATAGGTGGTTTGGTTTGGTGACCTCAGGATCATGTCTTTGCTTTTTGCAGATTATGTGGTCCTATTGGCTTAATCAGTCTGTGACCTGCAGTATGCAGTGGGGAGGTTTGCAGCTGAGCGTGAGGCGGCCAGGATGAGGATCAGGCACTCCAAGTCTGAGGTCATGGTTCTCGATAGGAAAAGGGTGCATTGTTCTCTCCTGTTACGGCATGAGTTACTGCTTCAAGCAGAGGAGTTTAAGTATTCCAGGGTCTTGTTCACGAGTGAGGGAAGAAGGGAGTGGGAGATCAACGTTTGGATCAGTGCAGCGTTGGCAGTAATGTGGACACTGTACTGTTCTGTCATGATGATGTCACGTAGCGGGTTCTGTGAAGAGGGAGGACGCTGCTGCTGATCAATCAGGTACAAGAGGCTTTATTTAACAGACTGTAATCCAGGAAAAGGATCAAGATGTGGTTCTGGGCTCATGGTCGTGAGACAGGCAGGGGTCGGGCGATCGTCGTCGATAATCCAGGGGGCAAGGCATGCTCAGGTCCGGGGACAGGCGGGAAATCAGGCGATCTTCATTGGGAACTCTGAGGGCAGGGCTGGAATCGTCTTAGGGAAAACAGAACAGAGTCAGGGTAACAGGCAGGCAGAGGTCTGGACAGGTGGGGGGAATATGGGGCAGAACTGCTCGAACTTGCAAAATATGCTGAAGATCTCACGTCTGGCTGGCGTGCCAGACGCGAATAAGTAGGATCTTCCATTTACTCCAATGGGCTTCAGCTGTCAGAGAACCGTGTACCGTAACCGGTTCTCCCGGTTCCCGGAGCCAGCGGGGAGTGAGTAGTCTGGCTGCTGCTACACTCCTTTCTTGGGAAGCCCTGAGGGCGTGACAGGGAAGCCCTGCGTGACGTTAAAGGGGCTTCCTCTGTGCAGTCCATGACGGGTGAAGAGAGAGCTGAGCCGAAGCGCAAAGCGATTGATTTACCGATCTATGTTCCTACCCTCACCTATGGTCACGAACTTTGGGTAATGACTGAAAGAATGAGATCGTGGATAAAACCGGCAGACATGAGTTTCCTTCATAGGGTGTTTAAGCTCAGCCTTAGAAATATGGTGAGGAGCTCAGACATTGAGTAGGAGCTCAAAGTAGAGCTGCTCCTTCACTGCATCGAAAGGAGCCTGTTGAGGTGGTTCGGGCAGCTGTCAAGGATGCCTGCTGGATGCTTCCCTGGGTAGGTGCTTTGGGCATGTCTAACTGGGAGGAGACCCAGGACACTCTCATAGACATATGTCTCAGCTAGCTTGGGAACGCCTTGGTATCTGCCTGGCGGAGCTGGAGGAGGTGTCTGGGGTAAAGGGAGGTCTGGGCATCCCTGCTTAGATGGCTGTCCCCATGGTCTGACTCGAGATAAGTAACAGAATGGATGGATGGATGGACCTATAAGTCCACTGTAAAGCTTTTGGGATATATATACTTCTCAGAGGGCTATAGTGGGCATGAAAAACATTGAAATAGGAATTGTCTGATTTGCACAATGTCTGTCTTCTGACAGTAAATCTTTGAGGACTTAAAAACTGGAAATCCATTCTTTGATAAATTAAATGCATGAATAATATCAGAGGAGTATTCACCAGACCCAAAGTGCGTGCTGTTCTCATGGGTAAATGGCAATGAGTGAAATTCTCTATTATTCAGCAGCTCCAGACCAGTTTTTATACGCTGAAGATCTGTCAGCACCACCTGTTTCACCTGTCATGGTGGAAGGAGGTCCTCATGAGAGAACTGTCTATGGTAGGCTTGTCAGTAGTGGCAAAGAGAACAAGAGTTGTGCTACAAATAGACATTTGTTGTTGTCCTAAAACTGTTTCTGAATGTATTGTAATTTTTACATCATTGGGCCTAGGAATGAACAATACTGCTTTAAGCATGTTGTTGTACTTTGGGTTACAATAGTACTCTTTATTTTGATTGCTGCTTAATAATAGATCACATGATAGCTTATCAAATTAATCTTCATTGATGTGAGGACCTTCCTTATTGCATTACACAGGCAAAAAATGTAAACCTAATAGATAGTAGCATATATTTACTTAATATGTTCTGTAGCATGTGTGTGTCTGTGTGTGTGTGGAAATTTACTTACAGGCATACAGTATGCCACCTTTTTGAGTTCTTCTATACTTATCTTGGATTTACTTAGGTAGGATGAGAGATGCCTGTATTTCTTTTGTGTTACCTCTTGCTCTAGTATTGCATACACTTGTATCTGGGCATTCGTTGGAAGCACAGCATAGCTGAATTTAATGCCTAGTCCACTCCTTGACAGCAAATAAGTTTGTAATGTGCTATTTGCCTCATTTGTACGTCATTTAGGACCAAAGCATCTGCCAGATGAAAACAATGTAAATGTTAGTTGCAATGATGGCATCAACTATTCTGGACATGTAATCAACAATGGTTATGTTTTGGCTTTTTTTTTTTTGGGAGATTTTTGGGTTGTGAAACTTCCTGCGATAATGGCTCAACACATGGCTGCTGGGAGAGACAATATCAATTCGTTGTTTGACCTTGAGCAAAGCTTGAGGGTGGGATCAGAGAGTGTCGTTTCTCAGTAGACGGCACACCGCCGGCCATTGTTTGTTCATGTATCCTCATTGTTCCCTTAACTCACTTAAGTGTCCTGAGTTCTAATTCCTACTCAGAGTCACAAGCTCTGCTGCCTGGCTCTGCAAAACCACTCTTCTTATCTTCTTTGTCACAGAGGCTCCACCTTCAGGGATGTCCAAGAATGGATACTTTTTTCAGGAAATGGGTATGTAAGGCACGCTGTGTTCACTCTCTTACTGCTGTCTCATTCTGCGCTCATTTTTATGGCTGTTCCTTGAAAAAACATCAGAAGTTGCTTTACTTTGCTGTAGATGGTCAAACAGCATTATCTTATTTACTTGATTATTTATGCAATGAAACAGAACAATTTTTAGTTCTAGGAACAGTTACTAAATGTTACGATTAAGGTATGGAAACATTGAAAGTGCCCTGTCTTCCTGATACTCTAATAATATTATGCAGCTGATCCTATAAGTAAGAATAATAATGTATGTACAAATGAAGGGCATGGTAGTGTAGCAGGTAGCACTGTGGCTTTACACCTGGAAGGTCATGGGTTCTGGACTGGATGGTTTATTTACAGTGTACACATGTATTACTTTTATTAAATATTAATTTTATCATATGTTGCATTAATTATGTAACATTAATTACACTAAAATGATGTTCTTGTAAGAATGCTATTGTGCTAACACTGACAGAACCTTTGTTAAAATGTAAAACGGGGAAACAGCATTCAGTTAACATCACAGTAGGAATGTTCTCTGGCAGCTTTGGGAAGACCTTTACATAGCATTAACTAAAGTTCTGGGAATGCTCCCCGTTGGCTTATTATATTTCAGTATTGTTGGTAGATTAACCAAGAAAACTACAATACATAAGAGCAATGAAAATCTGGTATCATGCTTAATCCATTCAGTTTTTAGCATATGGCTGCCTGCTCAATAGTAGAATACAGTATCCACTTCATATAAAGAGTGTTGGTTCACATACACAGTGACACCTATTAGCAATGGCTAACAGCATCAGTTTTAGCTGTAAGTTGGACTACGCACAGGTGTAGTTGTGCCATTCGTACCTATATTACAGGTGATTTATAAAACACATGGCCTTTGCAACCTGGCTGTAGAGCATCATTCACTGAAGTAATTTATAAGGCTTATTTGGTCACTGGGGACTTTTGCTGTTCATGTATATTGTTTGTTGTACATTAAAATGGAATTTAATAGTTTTAATAGGTAGTACTGTCACCCACTATTATGTAAGCGGTTATGGAAAATGAATGGATGGATTATGAATACAGTACCGATGCTCCTCTACTTATGAACTTTCAACTTACGAACTTTCAGACATACAAACGAAGAGGACTGCAAGTCCAAATTGTGTGTGTTGGCCTCCCGTTTCCTGCCCACAACATTCTGTGCGGTAATTCCGCCTAGTACGACTTCTGGCCGCTACTCCCGCCGCGCAGGAGCGTAGCGTGTGTACTCCCAGCATCCTAGTTCTTTGTACACCCTTAAAATGATGTTGAATAACGACTTATAAACATTTCAAGTTACAAACGGCTGTTCGGAAAGTATCTCGTTCGTAAGTAGAGGAGTGTCTACATATGGTATATACAGTACTATACTTTACATACTGTAAATGCTGTTAACCAAATACAGTGATTCAGATCAAATCAGAGAAGCAGAGTCACGGCTTACGATACCTTCTATTGTTTGCACTCTTTCCACTTTTAGTATCAAATTACATAATAAACAGTGTTAGTATCAATGCTGGAGTTGTTTGAAAGAGTCATTTGCTCATATTTGTATTATTCACATTTCGGTGGGTTATTGAATACACGAAGCATTATGTGTAAAATATCACTCAATAATATGATTTACCATGATTTATCATCGGTGGCATGGTGGCGCAGTGGTTGGTGCTGCTGCTTGACAGCAAGAAGGTCCTGGGTTTGGTCCCAGGTCCTTTCTGTGTGGAGTTCGCACACTCTCCCCGTGTTTGTGTGGGTTTCTGCCGGGGGTTCCGGTTTCCTCCCACGGTCTAAAAGCGTGCAGGGCAGGTTGATCGGGCGAGTCTAAATTGGCTCTGTGTGTGTGTGTGTGTGTGTGTGTGTGTGTGTGTGTGTGTGTGTGTGTGTGTGTGTGTGTGTGTGTGTGT